>JAJPUD010000119.1:320213-436990 GCA_023553655.1 Myrmecobius fasciatus | reverse complement strand
AGGGGAGGAGAAGGGAGGGGAGGAGAGGAGAGGAAAGGGGAGGGGAGGGGAGGGGAGGAGAGGAGGACAGAATTGAAGCAGGAAAATCTAGGCAAGAGATAGAAGACATAAACTAAGGTGGCAGATAGTGAAAAGAAAGCATCTAATGTATGAGAGATCTCGTAAAGGCAAAAATGAAGAAATCAGGCAACTGATGAGATAAAATGGGGGTTAGGTAGAATAAGAATTATAGGATAACACCAAGGTCTCATTTAGGACACTACAAGAATGTTTGATAGAGGGAGCTGTATAAAAGGGATGAAGCTCAGAGGAAAGACTGGTCAGCCATTTAATCTAATTCATAGCTGAACAATTCTTTACACCTTCAACATACTATATTCTGCCTTTAATTTTAAGTGAGGTGTAAAATGTGGCAACCAGTGGCATGGCATGTCAGATGCTTTTCCTTAAATGTCTTTAATTTTCCTTTCCTGTCTTTGCTACATATGAGTTATAAATTGAGGGACTTGGGGGGTGAGGTGGAGAGTGGTGAGGAATACTCAAGAAAATGACTACAGTATAAAAAGCAAAAGGTATCAATAATTAAAAAATAAATTCACAATGTGAGGATGGCAAATACATTCAATTTTTTTTTTCATGAGGGACTTGATTCCATTAGAAAAAATAATTTCTCAAAAAGCTTTTAAGATTCAATATTTTTATCCCTGTTTTTATTTTATGAGACAATTTGGTATTAAGTAACTTGTCCAGGGTCATAGAAGGTAGGAAGTGTTAAATATCTGAGGCCACATTTGAACTCAGGTCCTTTTGACTCCAGGGTCAGTGTTCTATCTGATGCATCTAGCTGCCCCTGATTCAGTATTTTTAAAATGGCAAAGAAATAGCTTTAGAGAAGTCTTAGAAGGCACATAACAAACACATGCAGTAGATAAGGGAATAATGTATACAATAACATCTTAAAAGAACTCTGTTCAATTTAATAACCAATTACAATTGCAAAAGACTGCTACCCACTCTGCACAAATGAATATGGACCACAGCCACGAAACATACATTTTCTGGTCATGACACTAGGATAGAGTTGGGGGTGGGTGGGAGGAAAAGAAATGAGTCAAGAAGAATTCCACTCCTTCCCAAAGAAGAGGATAGAAGGATTCACAAACATTTTAAAAATAACCCGCTGAATTTACATTAAAAAAAAAAAACCTAACTATACATAATAATCATATTGACTTCTATAACCCTCTTTCCACATTACTGTAAATACAGAAGTGCTCATTTTATTAGCTCTTTTAGGGGGAAAAAAAAAACCTAATGTGGTTACTGGCTTTTGGCAAAGAACTCTATACCTCTCTGGTCTTGGGCTTCAATTTCTTTATCTCTAAAATGAAAAGGTTGAACCCAGTGATTTAAGGTCCCTTTCCAGTTAAATTTGTGCTGCTACATGAACCGGTTATTTTAAATGTTCATGTATGATTTCAATGTTTAAATGTTTACTGACAGGAAAGGATGGAACCTTTATGAAATTTCAATAAAGCTACTGATTTTGGAATTCACAGGTTCTCTGTATTTCATAAGCTAAAAATAATTCTTATATTACATAGATCTGATATGCTTTATTTATACATGACTGGCCAGTAAGGACAATAAATTTCAACTCCTAAATACTGAAAGCAATGTGGCATCTAAATACTTCAATAATCTGCCATCTAACCTTAGGCAAAGCCATTTCTCCAAGTCACAGCTCATTTGCAAAATGAAGACACTAGATGAATGATCTTTAAGGTCCCTGAAGCTCTGGAGGGTCATAAACAATGTCTGTGAAGGGTTACACGAATTTGGTAAAATTTTGTCTTTCAAATGGAGAAAATCAAGTTTTATGAGAAAGCTGAGTAACATTTAACAAGCACTTACTATGTGCTAAGCACAATCTTAAGCCCCAGGGATACAGAAGAAGGCAGAAAATAGTCCCTGGCCTCAAGAAACTTAACAGTCTAGGAGAAGGCAATACTCAAACAACTTTGTACAAATAAGATATATAGGGATTAAACTGGAAATAAAACAACAAAAAAAATTATAAGGAAAAATGGGGAAAACTTCTTATAGAGGGTGGGACTTTATTTGAGATTTGAGAGAAACCAGTGTGACGTACAAAAAGTTTGAGATATCTAGTTTCTGGGTAATTAATCATGCTAACAAGAATGTCATTATTATTTGGTTTTTATTGATTACACTTGCAATAATTAACAAAAGTGGCCAGTGACACTCTAGAATGCCAAACACTCTTCATGGAACCCTTTCAGAACTTATATATCCTTGGAAAAATAGGTATTCCTGAGAGTGGCTATCAACTGATTTGTTAACAAGTAATGAGAGAGAATAAATATTATAATGAGAGATGGACCTACTCTACTAAGACCCCGGTAGATGTGGCTTTAATTGCTCAGATCTATTAGACTAGAACAGAATTCTTTGTAATTCTTTATTACAAAGAATTAAATTCTTTGTAACATTCTCTAGGTGAGTGAGGTCTCACACTTAAGTCAGAAGACATGAGTGCCCTAGAGATTTGAGCAATCTTATCTATTAACAATGTTCTTCAAAGACTGAACAATCTACAAGTTTCTGAAAAAAATCTGGTTCTAATTTCATAATTGACTGTAAATTTAAGCAAGAAACAAACATTTTTCTCAATGAATTAGTTAGGAAGTAAAAATGAGTAAAGATAGGAGATGTAAACCTGGGGGACAGTCAGTGAAACCACACAGAGCTAGGAAATGAGAGTATCTTGTGTAAGAACCATTGATAGTTTGCTTTATCTTCACTGGATCTGAGAATGTATGGAAGAGTAAAAGGTATACAAAGAATGGGAAGATAGGAAGGGAACAAATATCCGAGGATTTAGCAAACCAAACAGAGGATTTTATATTTAATTATGGAGGCAAAAGGGAGACAATGGAATTAAATTAAAAAGTGGGGGTAAAGTGGTTACTGTGTGAAGGGAGAGACTTGGTCAGATTTGTGATTTAGGAAGATCAATTTGGCATGAGTATTTGATGGACTGGAGAGCAGAGGAACTTGAAAAAGAAAAAGAGGAACTGAAGGCTACTTCCATAGTCCAGATGTGAAGTTTGTATGCTTGCACCAAGACGGTACTAATGTCAGGGGGAGAAAAAGGCAAGAGATATTATGCAGGAACAAACAACTGGACTTGAGTGAAGAGTCAGGGGTGACATCTAGGTCCCAATCCTTGTTTCCAGAAGCAAAGGTGGTTAGACCAAAGCAAACATCTTTATTTTTGCATTTTGGTTTATGTTTCTTTCATGAACAATCTGTTGCAGTATAAACTCAGTATAGACTATAAATCATAATAGGATGAAAAATGGACTTTAATATTAACCTATTTGGGACTATTTAATTCTTAAGGCATGAAAACTGAAAACTAAGAACATAGTGACCAGACTTATCATGAAGAAATAGTTCTAGATAAAGAGATATAGAGATGTGATGGGGGTAGCACACATTAAATTTGATGTCATTTTTTATAGTGGTTTCTAAATGTAACTATTACAGACTATCAAATTGGAGGACACTGACATGCAGCAACCTAATACATATAAACAATGGACATTTATTTCAAGAATGAAACTGATAATTACTTAAGGATGGGCAATTTAAAAAATTTATTGCTGCAACTGATTACAAAACTACATCCCATCACTAACTAGACTTGATTTTAACATTCATTAGGAATGCTATGTTGGAATTATATTTTAACAAAAGGTGAAACTGGCGTGTGATTTTTTTTTTGTTTTCCTGTACCCTCTCTCCAGCTAATCAGGGTACTGCATGGTTATAAGTAATAAGCCAAAAGATTCAGCTATTTTCAATGAAAAATGTTGTTATATTAAAGAAAATTGGTTTTTAGCATATAAGCATCTGCAATAACATTTAACAATGGGAAAACTTTATAAGTACCCTTACAACTTGACTTATTATTTTATTTGACCATGCAAACAATAAAATGATATAAATACCTTTAAATAGTCAGTGGGGAAAATGTTTATATTCTTTAAATATTTTCATAACATAATAAAATTATAGGGACAAATTGTCAAAAAGTCTTCATATTGTTATGAAATTACTTTAAATATATTAAGATTTTTCTTGAACTGCCATTTTGACTATGCTTTCTTCAAGGTATAGAGGCATGATATTTCATTTCACCAAATAATGAACCAAGAAAGCGGTATCATAAACCCAAATTTCTGTCTATACTTCTTCACCAAGAATTTCAAGGAAAAGAAAGGAAAGCCAAGAACCACAGACAAAAATATTCTTTTTTGTAACAAACCAAATTAATGTCACAGAACTGCTATAATTTGAGGATTTACTTGGAATATTATTATAATTGGATTAGAGCTAGAAAATAGAAAAACTGTCTTTTTCCAGGAATACTATGATAAGGAGTTTGAGAGAAGTATTATAAAAGCAACTGATCCTGGCAGAAAATCTAAATGGAGGCATTGAAATAGAATGTAACAGGAAGAAGTATGGAATAGGACTCGGAGAAGGGACTAGAAGTGAACCAATAAGGATAACAGACCTTTGGAGAAAATGGTGACTTAAAATAACACACTGCGTATGATGGTAGAGTTGGAGACTGAGAAAAAGAGTAGTAGCTACTGCCTATATAAATCTCAAGTAAGCTAAAAGGCTGAATAGGATCTCAGGATCCTGTTCAAATAACTTAGTAAAAGTTGTACTAAAGATAGTCATAAAGAAATAAAGAATTCTAACCTGGGGTATCCCTTTAAAAGCTTTTGCTACAATACTTCCTGTTAAGTGTAGTCTAGTCTAATAATTTAAAAATGAATTGGAATTGAGAGAAAAAACTGACAGGACAAACAGGATGAAGGAAAGCCTGTTTTTTTCCCCTTCAGATAAGGGAATAGTCTTATAAGTATGTTTCTAGGGGAAAAGAAAGGAACCAAGAAGGAGGAAGATATAAATGCAAGAGATGCATTAACTTATAGATGAGTTCTAGAAGAACTGGAAAGGGACAAAAATCTTACCACAGAATTAGAAGAATTATCCTCAAAAAGGAGACAGGGATATTTTTTCCCTATAAAATACAAAGGAGGATAGAGAGCTTTGACAAATACATAGGAAAATGTTAAATTAAGGAGAAAAGTTTAAAAAAAGAGAGATTACAATTAAAACAGAAGGTCTCAATATCCTGAGTTAAACAAGAGCTAAAGGAATATAAATTTATAACGAGGAGAGTAGGGAAGAAAATTGGGAACTTGAGGGAAGCAGAAAACGTCTAAAACAATCAGTGTTAACAGAATATCTACTAAAAGTCATTAAAAGGAATACTGACAATTGTTACTCCGATTAGGTTCTATAACCTTCAAATAGTATAGACAATGGCTTTGGTTTTTTAAATCTTTTTCAAACAATGCTCGGCATACTAAGAGAAGTGGGGAAATAGAAAAGACTACCTTGAATTAAGAGCTCCCTGAGAATATTGGAATGACCTGCTGAATTAATATGTCAATTTTTTAATTCCACAAATGCTGCCCCATATGGCCTGCTACATTGACAAAGTCCTAAAAGGCAGTATATAAATAAGCAAATCTAATCTCTTTCTACAATACAGATCCTTATCTGCTTATGTATAAAAGTTATGCTACATGAGAGAAAAATAAAGATCTTCATATTAATTAAAAATGGCAAGAACAGAAAAATGTTGTAACAGCACTTTTTTTAAACCTATGTGATATGTCATTGATATTAAGAATCAGTTTATGCTATTGAGTCATGCAGTACTATGGAAATCACCAACTGAGTACCCAAACTACATTTGGTAGTGATTCAGTGACAAAATCAATGCCATTATATTTGGTGAAATACTAATTTAAAAAGGCAAAAATGTTTCTTTGTTGACTAAGACTAAGCAACATGAATTTGTAGCTTTGGTGTTAAATATCAATAGCATTTAAAAATTTGAGGTGGCTGGTGAAAAATGTTCAACATTCATGAGTCTCCAGAGAATGTCATAGTTTTTTCTAGAAAATTATTTTTTTGAGAACCTAGTCCTGTGGCTAATTTTATAAAACTAAAGTAAAAGCTTATCTTTGTCTCTGCATGTTAGATTTTCAGGAGTATATAAACAAGAATGGCACAGGATGGACAGATATTGAAGGATTATAATCTGCATCACTAGAGGGAACTAAATCTAAATTAGTGAAATCACAAATTCATCTAACTATACTAGGGTCTGTGGCAAATTACCCTGGCAAATATTGATTACTTCACTGCTCCCAAGGTCTTAAGATTATGAAAGGCCTATGAAGAATATAGTAAGTATTCTTATTTATGTGAATGCTGCAGGTTGGCCAAAACAAACAAACAAACAAGCACCTTTAGTAATAAGAAAATTTCATTATTCTAGTGCTTACATATAAACAATAAATATCTTGATTGGCGGTAGCTTCTTTTAAAAACAAAACCCTCAAAAAAACTTCAGTGAAGGTTCATTTAAGAATCATTACCTTACTGGAGTGTAGCAAAGGCTTCCTTATTTTAAGACAATTATAGTCTGCCTTGGGGCTTCAGAGTTATTGGAATATTTTACCATCTTCTGCCAGCAAATCTTAACTACTCAAGGATACAAGTGATGAACTATTATGCGTTACAGAATAGGAAATGTAACATCAGAAGAAATTTCAAAAACAAAACAAAATAAACACCAATTTATCATACTGACATGACACCAAATATTCAATCTTGTTGTGAAATTAAAAATGATACATTCTGAGAATTCTGTCTATGAAGAAAACTACAGATTAATATGTCCTATCTACAAAAGTTTTATTGTCTTCTGGTTTGTAAATCTAACAAGCCACTATCCTCAACACTGAATTATTGAAATATTATGGAATACTCCTGAATTCATATTTCAAAAAATGAAGGAAAAAAGCACAGGCAAAAGCTGACAATACCTGTGAATCATTTGTATCAGTGATATAGAAATAATAAATGTTTTAGGTGCTCCTGGACAAATCAAAGGACACTGATCCTAATAATGAAGATAGTGATGATTTTCTGAAGAACTTACAAGAAATCTACTTCAGACTCTGATTCAATTATTTGCAAAATGGCAGCTTTGTCATGTTGACACATTGTTCATGCAACTTTTCTAAGAGGCAAATGACTTAAAAGCAAATTATCATGAGGTATTATTTAAAAAAAAAAAAAAAGAAAAAAGAAAAAAGAAAAAAAAAAGGCCAGTTCCACAGCAGAGTAGTAATCAAGGTTCCTCCTACTCCATAACAATTAGAGCTACAGCTACATGTACAACAGAGAGTTACTGAATGAGGACTCCGATTAAAAAGAAAAGTTTAAGTTATATTAAGTTGATGTTCAAAAAGATGATGATAGTTTACATTTATATAGTGCCTCTTCAAAATACAAAGCAGTTTGTATATGTCTCTTATTTAAGTGACAGAAATAATTTAGAATTATCCCCATTTTACAGATGAGGAAACTGAGGCTTAGAGAGGTTAAGTGACTTGCCCAGGGTCACACAGCTAGTAACAGGATTTGAACCCAGGTATACCTGATTCCAAGTCCAGCTTATCATCCACTATGCCATGCTGCCTCTCAAAATAAGACTTTTAGACAGATTTATATTAAAACAGTTAAAATGTTAAGGTACCTGGCAAATTAAGATTGGGCAGAAAATAAATTCATTCAAAAGGGCTTCTTGCTAGTCTGCAGACTTTCAAGTATATAGAATTTACCACCACTATTTTGTCAGTTGAGTAAATAATGGCAATGTGAAATACATAAAGGCTCTGTAAAAATTATACATTACTAAACTTTTCTGATCTGCAAATAAAAAAACCTTACTTTCAAATTTTAAAGTAAAACTAAGTTCTACTAATAGAAAAAAATTAAATTTAACATTTTTATGGTAAATGTTGCTAATTGCTAAAATTAAAAATGGTCTTACATTCAAAATATTAAATATATTTTATTTTAATGACCTCTAAGATGAAAAATAAAATATTACCTCAGGTGTAGCTTCTTTTTCCATAGTGATTATTTCATTCTTTAACCTAATAGAAGTAAAATAAGTTTTTGAGATTTTACTTATCTTTTAAGCAATAAAATATCCAACTCCTATTTTTTTCATGCTTGAAAGAAAATTACTATAAATACGTGTATATATGTAAAAATTTGTTGTATATATTTTCAGTAAGTATTTTAAAGTAGAAATAAAACATAAAGACCCAGTGATATGCAAATTTTTATATAAAACACAGTCCCTAATTTTCTCCAAATGATAAACTTTCCTCAGGAATTTATTTTTATGTTAGCACTTAGAAATTTTCTAAGAAGTAAATAAGCATGTTAGATAATTAATCTGTTATTTCATAATAGTCAAATGCTATCTGAGAAATCAAATTGTTTGCTGGAGTCATTAACATTTAAAAACTATGTAGCTAGACTTTTTAAAATTTATTTTCAACTATGTTGAAAAGCAAGGGTTTGGTGGGTTTTTTTAATTTTTTGATGAGGCAACTGAGGTTAAGTGATTGCTTAAAGTCACATAGCTAGGGAATGTTAAGTGTCCGAGACTAGATTTGAACTCAGATCCTCCTGACTTCAGGGCTGGTGCTCTATCCACTGTACCACCTAGCTGCTCCGGTTTTTTTTTTTTTTTTTTTAAAGGGATAAACATTTTAATCAACTACAAGATTAAAATAGAATTATCAGTAAAAATTTAAGATGCAATCTGTTTTTTTTTTAAACTATCCAAAAATAATGCTAAGTCAGATTATTACAAATAGGCTATTCTGAATGCTATAAAATTATAACATTGATTTTCTGAGTTTATCTCGGAAAATCCTCTTGTAGAAATGGTGAAAAGTTTGTTTCCTATAAAATCTTCTAATTCATCAGTTTCAATACAAAATTGAATTTTTCAAAGGCCTGTTTTGGAAATTACTGATAGGTATCTCATATAACACTAAAAAGTTTAAATTCCATCTGTTTAATTTGGGGAGCTATATTTAGCATATCTGATCTGAAGTGCAATTAATCAAGCATTAAATGATTCATAATCTCAAAAAGCTTAATGGCTATATAGAATAATATTCTTAAAAATAAGCCATAATTATATTGACTTCAATTTTATAAGGAAAACTAAACTCACTGTTTGAGATACTATTAATCTGAAACAGAAATACTATCCATCTTAACTGATAAATAATAACTGTGTAGTTAATGAAGTGATGCTGACAAAGAAAGATTAATTCAATGATCATTATATGCTCTCTATGGATATATTCAAAAATTATATTTACTAATGACTATTTTTACTGGATAGTATTATTATTTTTATTTTTGGGGGACAGTAAGGTTTGGCTAGACAATTGGGATTAAGTGACTTGCCCAGGGTCACACAGCTAGTTGTTAAGTATCTGAGGCTGGATTTGACTTTAGAGTCCTTGCTCTATCCACTGTGCCATCTAGCTGCTCCTTTTTTTACTAGAGATTAATATCGAATCTGTTAGTTCTATATAAAGCCATTTGCATTTATTTTAATTACTTTACCCTGAATTTATAAGTATAGCAAATATACTAAAGAAAATATATAAATAATATTTCTTTTAAAGTATTAATATATATTGTGTTATGATAACTTAAAATTAACTGTGGGGGAAAATTAACTAAAATAAAACAAATGTCAAATTTGTTTTGACTAAATACTACACTAAATACAACAAATGGCTCTCAACTAATTTTGAGAAGTCAGGATTTGTATCCCTTAGAAATGTTTTATCAATAAAACATAAAGTAGCATCTCAAGCAAAAACTATATCCTTATAATTTAAAATGGAAAATTATGATCACAATTTTAAGTATTTTATATTAATTAAAATAATTGATATGGATAAGGAAGAATATTTTTAAATAACCTTAGAAACCAAACAGTATGTAATCTTTGATTAGTAAAAGCTTAGTAAGTACTTTTGTTTACTCAGTTAACAGTCAAATGTAACTCCTTTCAAAGAAACGATTTACTTTGCACTTTAAAAAATAAATTTGTCTTTTTTTTTTACTATAACTATAAAAAATGGACTTCCAAATTATAACTTTTCTGTGCCAAACATCTACTTTAAGCTAATAATATCTAGCATTTAAACAGCACTTTATAAATATTTTATTTTCATAACAGCTCTGGGAGGTAGATGCTATTATTATCCTCTATTTAACTGATGAGCAAATTGAGTTGGATTGAGTTTAAGTGATTTCCTTAGAGTCACACAACTCTTAAGTATTTAAGGCTAAAATTGGACTCCTGGTCCAAATGATCTATCCAATGAACCACCAAGGTGTCTATTCCATTTTGGCCACTGATTTGAGTCTGATAAAAATTATAAAAGGCCAAGCATAATCCATAATAAAAAATGTTACTTTATCATTGTAGTTTATGTTTCTAGAGAAGTAGAGTATTTGATTACATTATCTTTTTTAAAAAATCAATAATCTGTATATTAACTAGTTGGAATATTATAAACAAATGGACCAAAAAAATTGTATTTTTCAAAAAGTTATATAAAGAATTTAAAACATAATGTTATTCTTCTTAAATATTTCATCAAATTATATAGCTGCCAGGTGTTTTTATTACTCTCATTTAGGGATAGAGTATAAAGAAGCTAAATTTTTATAGAAAGAACACTCAACTGACAAAGTAACATCGGTTTCAAGTCATGTCTAACATTTACTGTTTGGATAACCTCATTTTTTCTCATCATAACAATGGTGAGAATTCTGGCACTAATCTATCTTGAAGGGGTGTGAAAATCAAATGAGAAAACAAACTATCACTAAAAAGAATTATATAAATGAGTTGAGACTTTATTAGTCAAAAAATTGAGATAGTAAAGGAAAGGCTTCTTCTACTAGATTTTTGAACTGCATACCAGAGGCTTCCAGGCCCATCTTTAATCCCTCTTTCCAAGTAAATAAAGCACATAAAATAATAAAAATGATGATAGTTATTCAGATTTTAAAAGGCCATAGTAATTATAAGAGCTTAAACTGGGATATATAGGTATGCCATAATATTATCCATCATAAAAGCATACTTATTTAAATTACATCTTAAAAACAGGAGCTCTGGTTTTAAGACTTCAGATATAGATATTGTCACAGACTGAATAGTTTTGTGTTTTTTTATTAAAAAAAAATGCTTGTGTAGTAAATGTTTTTTAACACTTGAACATACTATTTCTAAATAAAAGAAAATTAATAAATATCTATATAGATAGATCTATATCTGTATCTGTATGTTACGTCTGGGTTTAATATTAGTAAAAATAAACATGTCAAACTAACTTCCAATCTTGCCCCCAACAAAAACCAAAACAAACAATAACTGGGGATTATATATATATATCAGAGGTCTCAAATATAACCTTTGAATTTGACAGTTTTTCCTAAAGAATTTAAGTTACTAGGTAAAGTAAGCCTGGAATTCATGAACATTTTTTCTTAAGGGAAAAGAAGTTTTAGGTATAGAAATTTAATTAAAAAATTTTATTCTAAGTAGTTTCTAAATGTAACAAAAATTTTATTTCAAATAATTTTAAATTGTGGTATTCTTTGCTAACATGTTTTTAATGTTAATTATTTATAAAGTAACAAGGATCTTCATTCTGACCACTGTAAAAACAATATTAATTAATACTAGTGATAATTTATGTAGATGATCTGATCAAAATGCTTTATGGCTTCACATAACATTTTGGTCAATATCCACATTTAAGAGTTGTCAAACAAGCAGCTGTATGAAAACTTGGTAACAATTTTAAATATAAGAAATTTTATAAAATGGAGCAAAAAGCTATGAGGAAAAAAACAAAGAAATAAGAACACAAACAAACATGGAGGAAAACAACATAAATTTCAAGTACTCAATGAATGGAAAGTTTAAAAATTAGTACTGTTAAAAAAAAAATTATAGAAGTGACAATGAATAGCAAATTATAAATGAGAGTAAAATAGTGCTGGTCCAAAAAACAACTGTTGTGACATGATGGTCATGGTCAAGAAAACTGCAACTTGTCTACATCTTGAATTTGAACTTAGTTTTGGAAGTCTGAACTTCACATTTGGAAAATGAATGAAAAAATGTAATTTAAAGGACTGCAGTCAAAATGAACAAGCTTCAAACTTAAAACTGCATCAGGACTAAGATGTTGAAGCAATGGGCTGATGGGCTTACTGGCTAGAACTGGACCAAAGATTAAAAAGAAGAGCCACAGCCCCCAGTGGGAACTATGCTCAACTTGGTGTGCCTTGTGGCCTTCTAGGCCACATCAGCATCAGACTTACGGGAGGCCAGCCATGTAGCAAGGCACTCTCCCCAAGATCTGATTGCTTGAGGCGACAACCTGGAGCAGGTTCCACAGTCAGACTATTCACGATCCTTGGTAAGGGAGAAGAGGCACCAGTTGTGTCCATCGGAGGGGGACACTGTCCAGATATACCCTGGACATTTTTTGAAATCTCTGGGAAGCTTCTGCATCTGAAAAATAAGAAAAATAGCAAAATAACAGACAAAGAATGGAAATAAAGGACAGTTAACTGACTTCAAACTCAGACTTACATATAAGAAATCAATTAAGAAAAAGACAAGACAGAGCCAAAAGACAAACAGCTATATTTAATGTAAAACATAGTTGATGTCAATATATTAGATACTGTAAAAGAAAAGACATAAATTAAGCAAAGTTTTAAAGCCTATAATAGTAAAAGTTATTTCAGAATAAAGCCAAGAGAAAAAACAGATGTTAAGAACTCGACAGAAAGATATAAGTATTTAATATCATTTGTGGACTGCAAAGAACCGAATAATGTTGGCCATAATTCAAAAAATGCTAATGAATGAAACCACCTAGGGCTGTGAATTTCAGGAATTCCATTTTGTCTTACACCAGGGTCATGAGCCCCACACACAGCAGGACTACTTTCAACAAGTACCTTCAATAAACAAACAAACAAAAAAAACAAGTGCATGTATGCGCCCTCATGTGTGCGCACACATGCTCACATATACACTCACACATACACATACAGACACGCACACACCTAAACTCTATAATATTTTTTTGATTCTGTCAATGGCAATTGAAAACTCCAGTAGTGCTAACAATCATCAGTACTTAAAAAATAAAATCACTTACTCTGGAAGTTGTTCAGAATTTGAGACAGAAACAGGCACTGAAATTAAGAAAAGTTTTAGACTTAAAAGCAAGAAATGACAACTGGGTCTATGTTGTAGGTAAATAAAATGCTTCATTAAAATATAATATACAAATACTTACTATTTTCTTTAATAACTTGGCATGTGTGAGTATTACTTTCACTTAAATGTGTGGCCATGTTATCTACACCAGAAACATCAGTTAGGAAATCACAATTAAGGCACACTACAGTAATGCCCCTGGAAGAGAAAAAATATTGACAAGTTTCAACTCTTAAGATACCTAATTAAAATGTCTTGGTAAGCTCCTTTTCATCAAGGAGAGTATCATCTATAACTTGGTATTTATGACAAAAAAAAATCTAAAACAATACACAGCTGGCAAATCAACACACGTGAAAAGAGAATTGTATCTTCATTGTTATCTAAGGATTTACAATGACTTCAAAGAAAATTCCTTTTTTTCCAACTAGGCAATATATTATAATATGTGCAATAAAACAAATACTGGTTACAAAGGAGAAGAAGGAGAGGGACAATCTTTAAATTTCAATATTTATGTTACTGAATAATGTTAATTTAACATAAAGCCAGAAATAACCAGCAAGCCTGTAATGCAGGAAAAACTGAGGCAAGACAGAGATTAAGAGTTTTTAATATTTTAATAGTAGAAAATTTGTTTTAGAGATGGAACAGAACATGCCCCCCCCCCCACTAGTTGGTTGGATGGGACTCTTGTCTCAAAGCACACAGCAACGAGCAAGTAATTCCAGACACTTTCATAGAGCTCCAACTATCAGGGAAACAAAGGCAAGAGGGGGGCAGAGCACTGGGTGAGTATAAATTCCACAAAAGGACCATAAATTCTGATAAGTTGGGAACAAGTGGTCAAGCAGGAGACAGGAAGTCTGGGCCAAGAAAGAGAGTGTCATCTAAGTATTTGAGATAGACGATCTGGAGTTTTATGACTCTTTGGAATGCCAGAGTGGCCAGAGCTCCACAGCCTAATTATCTTAGTTCTAATAAGCAGGAAGGAGGGGTTTGCCACCAGGGAAATTGAGGCAGAACAATTCAGGGAAACTGAGGTATACATTACATTATATTATATACATTAAAGAAATTAGCCTAGGGCAGTCCATTGAAAAACTAATATCATGCCCATATAAATATAATGGTGTTTTTTTAGCTATATCAAACAATGCCATCAATAATTGGCTTAATGATTCACTTTTTTGGAATGCTGAAATTTGGAAAATTCATCATTATTTTAAAGCCCATTATTAATTAATGTAGTACCTAAAAAAGCTAACATTTCAAACTTTTTTCTAATTTTTTCTTGTTCTAAAACTTGAATTTTTTTGATCCTTGAATGAAAACTGTCTCTGCATTCAGACTTCATCCTAGCAGCACAACTGATATGTGCTATTGTATTAAATAGAGGTTTCTCTATTTGATATGTAGGTAGGTGAGTATGTTCATATATAAATTTTAAACTCAAGGGTTATGAATGAGAAATCCCTTATATTTTTTCAAAGCTACAATTTTTCACCACTGAAAGCATTTAAACTGTATGGACTGGGTTACTACATTACTTTGTACCTATCCCTCAGGGCTATCTTAGAAAAATCATTTCAAATAGCAACTTATTTAAGCACTATTTCAATAAAAGAAGATAGTAGAAGAAAAAGAAAAGAAAAAGAGGAAAGTTGAACTCAATAGCCTAAGCACAGATTCTACTTCTTTTGGGATGTGGGCCTAAGAGGAAGTAATTTTTAAAATTAACTTTAAAAAGTTATTTTAATCACTGACATTTGAAATACATTCGTAGAGATCATTTTTGCGTTAATATTTTGTCTGCTATTTTAAAAGTCTAATTTTGAAATAAAGGTAGAATTTGGAAAACTTATACTGTATGGTTTATTTAGAAATATTTCAGAAACTGAACTGCAATTCAAGTAACAAAACTCTCCGAAAGGATCTTCTGACACACCCAAGACTGTTGGAAGAGAGTTACCTACTTTTATAAGGATATAATAAATCTTGAAACTTTAGGTTAAAACTGCATTAAAGAGAAAATGGCAAAATGCTAGTATTAACATTTAAATTGCTCAAATATTATTTTTATGAAATTAAATCTGTACCTCAAGTCTTCTGAATGCTTCTTAAAAATGCAAAATCTTTTACTTGCACGGGCGCTGTGAAAGCTAAGGGGAAAAAAAGGATTTAAAAATGAAATTATAAATTGTGCTATACAATGAACATTTATTCACCAACCTTTCTGAAAGCTGAGTAAATTACTATACTTTTAATCCTGATAAAAAGTTGGTATAGAAAAACTACTAATGTTGTGTGAATGATTTTTGCATTTTATACCTATTTCATTGCTGCCTAAATTCTAAAATGGCAGATAATTACCTTGGGAAAATTACAGTATATTTGTAGATTACCAGATACTCCAACATTCATGAATTCATGATACTCTGATATTCATTCAACAATTCATCAAATACAATGTACAAGGAAAGTAGACAATTGTTACTGCTGTTTTTAAAATCCTAAAACATATAATGATCATAAAATCCAGCAACAAGATAGATAAAGTTACACTTAAAAACAACCAAAAGATCTGGGAATCTACCTATCAGGACATATACAGGAACTATATTAACAGTACTTAAAACAACATGAATAAAACTACAAAGTATTCTTTATTTTTTTTTAAAAAGGCCTAAATAATCAGAGAAATATTGCTCATGGGTATACTGAGCCACTGTAACAAAAATGACACTACCTAAATTAATTTGCCTATTCAATGCTATACTAAATTTACAAAAGATTATTTGCTAGAACTAGAGAAAAACAATAATAGCAATCATTTGAAGGAACCAGAGGTCAAGAATCACAAAGAATAAGACATCAAAACCAAAACAATATAGAGGATCAGCGGAATGAATAGATACATAAATTGATGAAAAAAACAAAAACAGCATCCTAAAAACACAGCTACAGAGGAGAAATTAGGTAGAGGCCAATATCTCTCACTTTATACCTTCAGATACATGACTCAAATATAAAGACAGACATCATAAACAAATTAGAGGCACAAGGAAGAAATTAACTTTCAAATTTACAAATGGGAAGACATCAAAATTAAAGCAGAGTTTTATCTCAGAAAATCACAAACAACTTTGATTACATAAAAATTAATTTTTCTTTGAACAAACAAAAAAATTAATGCAGCTAAAATTAGAAGGGAAACAAGTAGAAAAAATAGTTTTTGCAAAGTTTTGCTAATAATGGCTTTATTCCAAAGAATATAAGGAATCAATGCAAATTTGCAACAAGAGGCATTGACCAACTGATAATAGTCAAAGAATAATATCTTATGATTTTCAGGGGAAGAAATATAAACGACCTAAAGCACTTTGAAAAGATGCTTCAAATCACAATTAGGGAAATGCAATTAAAAACAAGACTGAGGTTTTATTTCATTTTTATTATATTTTTTAAAAATTAACAAAATAAGACAAATGTTTGAACAGTTATAGCAAAACAAATACATTATGTACTTTTAGTGGAGCTGTGAACTGGTCTACACATTCTAGAAAACAATTGAAACTTTGCCCCAAATGTCATTAACTGTGCATATCTTTTAACCCCAAAATACCACTAACAAACCTCTAACCCAAAGAAATTAAAAGAAAAGAATGCATATTTAAAAAAAAAAAGCGCTTTAATAGTAGCAAATAACTAAAAACTAAAGAGGTATCCATAAATTGGTCAACAGTTGAAGGAATTAGGATACAGGAATATAATGGAACACTATTATGGAATAGTGCTATTATGGAAATGATAAAATGAAGTTTCAGGTAAACATGGAAAAACTTGTATGAATTAATACTGAGGAAAAGTTAGTAAAATAAGGACAATTTATGTTAAAAAAAATATTATAAAAACAAACCGAGAAACAATCAATAACCAACCATGATTTCAGAGGACTGCCACCCATCTCTTGATATAGGAGTGATAACCCAAATTGCAGAAGGAGATAGCCAATTTTGACTATGGCCAACGCAAGAATTTGTTTTGCGTGAATATGAAAAGGATTTTGCCCCTCTCCCCTTCTTTAACTGCAATGGGTAGGAGATAGGAAGGCAATAAAAAATACATTAATTCAAAAGATAAAATAAAAATCCTATCTAAACACCTGTAATTTAAGATACATGAATTCATGGATGAAATAGATCAGGATTTTTTTTTCTTTTTTTAGATAAAAAGTATTGAGCTAAGTAGGTAAACTGCCTAAGAACACAGTTTTGCATCATCAAACTAAATCAGACACTGAGGTAAAGAATTGAGATTTCCCCTTTAAGGCAATAATTAAATAATTATAAATTGAAATGCAAATTTTAACACAAAGATGCTCAAAATAACTTCCTTGTATTCCATTGGGGGGGGGGCACAGTGGTAGTGGTGGTGGCGGTGGTAAATACAGGGGCAGCTAGGTGGCCCAGTAGATAGAACCTGAGTTCAAATCTGGCCTCAGACACGTAACACTTCCTAGCTGTGTGACCTTGGACAAGTCACTTAACCCCAATTCCCTCAGCAAAAAAAAAAAAAATCATAATCATAATTAGATAGATAGATAGTAAGTACATTATCTATATGTAGATATAAGCGTGTGATCTCAGCAACACAGACACTTCCTTTACACAAAAAGAAACCAGAGGTGTGTAGTCAGAGATTTGCTTAGAGGCAATGAATAGAGAGACTGGCATTTACCCATAGTCACACAATTAGTGATGCCAGAGAAAAGACTTATCTAGAACAATGATACTATATCACAGTTTTTAGTTAAATATTTTATTTTTTTTTTAGAAAATACAGATGCTGAAAATTTACAGAAAATCCAATGACTTTGTGGCAGCCCTTTCTGTAGTGGAAACTGGAAACTGAAAGGATGCCCATCAACTGGAGAATGGCGGAATAAACTATGGTATACGAATGTCATGGAATATTATTGTTCTGTAAGAAACGACCAACAAGATGATTTCAGAGAGGCCTGGAGAGACTTGCATGAACCGATGCTGTGAAATCAGCAGAACCAGGAGATCATTATACATGGCAACAACAAGACTATGACTATACGATGATTAATTCTGATGGACATGGTTCTCTTCAACAATGATGTGATTCAAACCAGTTCCTACTGTTCAGCGATGAAGATAGTCATATACATCCAGAGAGAGGCCTGTGAGAACTGAGTGTGGAATACAACACAGCATTTTAACGCTTTCTAGGAATACTTCCTTGCATTTTGTTTTCCTTCTTAAGTTGTTTTTTTCTTTTCTCTCTTTCTAGATCTGATGTTTCTTGTGCAGTAAGATAACGGTATAGATATGTATACATATATTGGATTTGTCATATAATTTAATATATTTAGCATGCATGAGATTACCTGTCATATAAGGGTGGGGAGGAGGGGAAAAGCTTGGAACAAAAAAAAAGTTTTGCAAAGGTAAATGTAGAAAAATCACTCATATGTTCTGTAAATAAAAAGCTTTTAATAAAAAAAAAAAGAAAAAGAAAATTCAATGGCTTAATTACTCAATTTTTTTGAGTACATTTCAAATAATCTTAATTTTTTCTACTGGCATGCCTGATTTCAGGTTTATTTGGTCTCAAATTCAATACCCAACAACTATGTATCATAACACATTCTCAAAAATACATTAAAATGGTTAAAATCTTAAAGCAATTTAAAAACCATTATATTTTCATTTCTGAAATAATTCAAGTAATTTGAAAATATAGCAAAATTAATTTAATACAAGAAAAAGAATAAAACATCTGGAATTTATCAGTGAGTAAATAATGTCTTTACAATATATTAGGACATAATAAATAGGAAAGAACAACAAAAAAACAAAAAGTGAATGAAGCAAAATGACAAAGAATAAGTGTTGACCCAAAAGGAGATATGCAAAGATATTCCCATACCACTTCTTTGCAGAAGTGTGAAGTCAAAATGTCACATATTTCTACTTTTTTGAAGCACAGCTCAATTTAGCTAACTTTTTTCTTTTTCTTTAAAATAAATGAAGGAATGAATAAATAAATAAATGATTTTTTTGTTTGTTTTTCTGAGGCACTAGGAGGAAAGGGGGAAGGGATACTGGGGAAAATTCTGGCATAAAATATCAATAAAAATGTATTTTTAGAAAGACAGGCAATTCTTTAGAAATTCTTGATGACACTTAAAATTGGTCTTACCTTCATATTATCAGTGCTGTTACCACTGACATATTTCTTTCATATTTACTTATCACTGTATATCCAAGAATGTTTTATCAACACAAATAGAAATATTCACAAAAACATCTAAGTTATTTTGTTAGGATATCAAAGGGATGCTTTCTATTAGTTTCTAATTTAAATATAGAAATAAATGGAAGTGAGATTAGAAATATTGAAGTACTACCAAGAAAACTACTTTAATAAAATGTAGTTCTGCCATTTAAAGTCATTTAGATAATGATGCATAATTTAATAAGAACAATTGGAAAGCTTTTTTAAAGAAAATCAAAAGCTTAAAAAAAATTTAGATGGGGAAAAAAAAAAACCTGCTGTTAATATAAATACCCACCCCTTTAAAGCCAAAAAATTAAAGAACACCTTTTTCTTTTTCTTTTCTTTCTTTTTTTTTTGCTGAGGCAAGTAGAGTTAAGTGACTTGCCCAGGGTCACACAGCTAGGATGTTTTAAGTGTCTGAGGCCAAATTTGAACTCAGGTCTTCCTGATTTCAGGGCTGGTGCTCAAGAACACCTTTTACAAGACAGATTGACTCACTTCTGTGATTGAGCAATTTTCCTACATTTAAAAACCAATGCATAGAAACTCTAATTATGGAAAAATAAGCTTTGCTTAATATTTATTTACAATTCCAGGATTTCTCTAGATCCCTGTTCAGTTACATGTGATAAAATCAATTGAAGCAAAGATATGTCACATTATATATTACAGTATATTTGAATGCACAACTCAAGGATCAAAAAAGCTAAAAAAAGAATAAAACCCACGTTAAAATAAAAATGTACCATTTATAAAGTACATTGTTATAAACCACCAAAGTGCATTTTCCACAATACTATTTAAAATAGTATTTTAAATTGCTCATAGTGATATTTTAAATTACTTTTATACTTGTTTTGCAAAATTTTCATAGAAGCAGTTATGTATTCCTAAGGAAGAAATTATATATGAAAAGGCAAGGAGAATGATGTTTTTTATATTTTCTAGATAGCTGCAGTTATTTATATGGTTTAGAAAACTCTTAATCTCTTGTTTTCTAGTCATAAAGTATTTAAAATATAAATTCAATAGTTTCACTTAATGTGGATATTTGGAAACAGAAAAGGAGCACAATTTTT
The DNA here is from genome assembly GCA_023553655.1 of Myrmecobius fasciatus. Taxonomy (NCBI): domain Eukaryota; kingdom Metazoa; phylum Chordata; class Mammalia; order Dasyuromorphia; family Myrmecobiidae; genus Myrmecobius; species Myrmecobius fasciatus. The sequence goes on along the minus strand of JAJPUD010000119.1, from coordinate 416,272 downwards.
GACAAAATGTAAGCACTAACTTAATCTCTTCATAGTTAAAAATCCATGAAAAATACTAAAAATTTTCCGAATTTAGAAGCAGAAGCATCATAATTTTATTCATGAGGACAAAATCTTCTGAAGATTTAGAGATAGAAATATTAAAAGAAAAAGTTTCCTTTTCTTAAAGGCAATCTGGATTTAATAATTTTACTTATTTAAAATTAAAGTGGAAATTTTTGAGGGGTATAATTTTAATGACTATACTTATTCCAGAAAAGAAATGAAAGAATCCTATCTTCCTCTCATTTCACTGAGGACTTGGTGGAATTAATTTTTTTTTTTCATCTGTCTCTTTTTTTGGCAAGGGATTTGGAATTAACTAACTTGCCCAGGGTCACATAGCTAACTGTTGAGTGACTGATGCTTTATTTGAACTCAGGTCCCTGCAGACTTCAGAGCCAATGCTCCATTCACTGTGCCATCTAACTGCTCCCTTTCAATTATATTTAAAAATTTATTACAAATTTTTTTTAAAAGAATATACTTATTATGAGACCAAGAACTAGGTTAAATATTAAGGAAACAAAGATATAGCTTCTCCCTTCAAGGAGCTCAAATTCAAATGAGGAGACTATTTAAATAATGAGGTATACATAAAATATATTAAGTAAAAAAAAAAAAAAAAAGCTTCTTACAAGGAAAAGAATTATCAGCTGGTGGGGTGGAGAGGAAGAATGACATTAGAAAAAGCCTCTTGAAAATGGAAAAGATTGAACTGGGTTAAATATGGGGAACAAACCATTTTGGGCATGAGGGAACAGTCAGTGGAAAGGTACAATAACAGGAGATGAGCTTGTGAAATTGCAAAATGGCCAATGTCCCTACAGTGTACATAAGCAAGTAATGTGTAAAATAACCACAAGAATAAGAAGCAGTCAGGTTTTAAAAAACTTTAAATGTCAGAAATTTTTACCTGAACCTGGAAAAAGGGAATCAATGAAGCTCAATGAGTAATGGAGTAATTTATGAGCAATCCAAAGTTTTAGAGAAGTCCTGGCTGCTGAGTACAAGACAGACTGAATTCACAAGAAACTTAAGGGAGATCAATTATCAGATCTAGATAAGAAGGGACTAAATTAGGGCTGTGGCAGCATGAATATAAAGAAGGAAACATATATGAGAGGTTCTGGCAAGGTGGAAATGGTAAAATTTGTCAATGGATTGGAAAGGAGGGTGAATGATAGGGAAGAGACAGTTGAAGAAGACAATGACAATGAGATTGCAAGGGTAGGTATCCTCAATAAGAAGGAAGTTAGGAAGGGAAAATTTATGGGGAAAGGATGATGGATTTTATTTGGCATATGTTGAGTATAAGATGCCCACAGCATGTCCAGTTTGAGATGTTCAAGGGGCAGTTGTTCATAGATCACTACAATCCCCATTTCTTTCCTTTTTTTGGCTGAGGTAATTGGGGTTAAGAGACTTGCCCAGGGTCACACAGCTAGAAAGTTAAGTATATAAGACCAGATTTGAACTCAGGTCCTCCTATCCACTCTATCCAGGCTCTATCCACTGTGCCACCTAGTTGCCCACAACCCCCATTTCTTAAAGCAGCAAACATGGCCTATATTTAGCTATTATTTTCCCCAAAATACCTTATTTAGTCCAAAATTTCCTTTTGTCAGTGCTGAAAAGAACATATTCAAAAAGAACATAACAGTTCTTTAAACTCACTAAATATTCAATAGAAACAACCTAGTATATAATTTCCATTTTTTTTTTTTTTTTAGAGCCACTTGGTCAAAAATCTCTCTTAAATCATGATTCTCTAGTTAAACCTTCATTTCCCTTGCCCTCCACCCGAGAGCTTTACATGAATGAACAAAGTCCCATGATTCATAAAGATTGATCACTGAATAATTATGCTATTAAATTATCTATCCAGATGAATGCTGACATAATTTCTATGTTTAGTTATAATAAGCGTCTATAAGTTTATTTAAATAATACCTCAACTTTTTAGAAAATTCTTGGGAGCTATTTTTTTAAATTACTGCCAGAACATGCAGGATTCAAAACTTAAAATTTATACCTGTGTACCCTGGGGCAAGCTATTTAACTACATTGGCCTTAATTTCTTAAAGTCTATTTTTGTGATGTGATTTTTTTTTTAAAGGTACTAGGTTTTACAATTATATATTCAGAGCAGGAAAATATCACTTAAGATTATCTAGTGCAAAAGTTCTTTAGCTAAGGTCCACATACCCAAAGGGATCTGTTGATAGTTTTCAGGAATAAAATTATTTTTTATTTTCACTAACTGAAATTTAAGAATACTTTTCAACTATGATTTAATAAAAAAAATACTTCTGAAAAGGAATTCATGGGTTTTACCTGCTAAATATAACAAAAAAGGATAAGAATCTCCAAGTTTAATTTTTTAAAAATATATTAACAAACTGAGATCTACACAGTTGTTCAGGAGGCAGGGGACTTCAGTTCAAATCCATCCCTTGTATTTGCACATCACCTTCCTAGGTCTCTCTTGAGGGAACAGAATAAAAACATAGAAGAAAGTACAATGATTACAAAAATTTGATGATTCTTACCAAGAAGGTCACTCAATAGGAAGTGTAAAGTCTACACTAAACCAAATAATACTTAAAAAATCCACTAAGAAACTACAGTAAATGACTACTTGTTAATCAGAAATCACTTCATAAAGATATATTCAAACTGGATTTATTATAAGAGAAATGTACATGCATGTACAAAAGAGCTCACAGTTCAGGCAGAAACTTGAATATTTGAGTTATAACAAGAAGGAAGGAATAGAGGGCAACTCAAGAAGACAAGTTAAGTTGGTTTCAGGGCAACATATTCTTCAACTATACAAAAAGTCAGATAATTAAAGTCAATGAAAAAAGGTAAGAACTAAGTAAACCAAATACCAATACAACTAAATGAGAACTATGTAATGTAAAAGGCTCTATATTCTGACGTAACAAGTGTGGAAAGGATCCCCTGAGATAGGGAAACCTCAAAATTAAAAGTCTGAGGAATGTCATATTCAAAATTCAGAAAACCCGTATCAAAGAAAAAAAATACTATAATCTAACCAGTTCAAGTCCCAAAGGAATATAGAAAAGGTCACAGAACATTCAGCAGGTTATACAGAGATGATCTTGGAATGAAATATTCTATAAAGTGGAAGGTATAGATTTATTACTAAAAATAACACAACCTGAAAATCTAAATATAACCTTACAGAGGGGAAAAAAAATTACACCTGTCATGGAATAGAGAACTTTTAAGCATTTGTGGCGAAAAAATCAAGTTAAGTAAGAATTTTGAAATACAAACACAATAAGAAACTTAGAAAGTTAAAATTTATTTGAGCAAATGGAAAAGGCTATATAATGATGCAGTACTAACATACACATGCATGCACATACAGTGTCCGGTATAGAAATATATCAAATTCAGCCGAGAAATGAGAGAGGATAGGAATAATTTAAGAGAGAGGGTATTATCTGAGTGATAATCACAAGCAAAACGAACTTCCTAATCTGAAAGAGAGATATAAATAGGATAGGGCCAAAGAAAGAAGCTAAAATCTAAAAGGGTGATGCCTGGGTTGCCTCTTCAATAACTGGAGAATGACAGAACAAATTGTGATATAGGAACATAATATTGTGCTCTAAGTAATGAGACAATTTCAGAAAATCCTGAATAGTTAGAATTAGCATGGGGGGAAGTGAGCATTACCATGAAAACAGTTTATACAAGGACAACAACATGGTGGAGGAAGACTACTTTGGAAAATTAGAATGCTGATCAAGCAATTAATAACCATTTCATCAAAGCCTAATACCCAATCTCCTGATATCTGATGGATGAGTGGCAGAAGCATTAATTTTTGGATGTGGCTACTGTTTATATGTTGGTTGGCAGGCTTATTATTTTGTTTTTGCTGAGGCAATTGGGGTTAAGTGACTTGCCCAGGGTCACACAACTAGCAAGTGTTAAGTGTCTGAGATCAGATTTAAACTCAGGTCCTCCTGACTTCAGGGCTGGCGCTCTATCCACTGCATCAACTAGCTGTTCCCAATGCTTATTGGGGTTTTTCCCCTTGGTTTTTTTCTCAGTTGGGGGAGGGAAAAGGAATGAGTTTAGCAATACTGATAACAAAAAAGGGGCCACTAAAATATTTTTAAAGAATGTACAAGAGGAAAAAACGAAGTTCATTCGGAAGGAAGCACAAATTCTGAAAATTAAAATTTATTAAAAACAACAACAACAAAAAAAGAAAACCAAGTGATGTGATGTGGATATTCGTGACTTCCAGTGAAAATACTCTTTTTATCTTGCTTTAAGTATGGAATACTCTTTTTGGTACTTAATTGCAAAATAAAGAAAAACATAAACATAAGAGTAGTATTTAATTAATCCACACTCAAAAGATCCACAACTCAAAGGAACAGTTACTACTCCATTATGTTGAGAAAACTAAATGTTTAAATATTTAAAAGGGGGCAAGGCACAGGGAATTGAAACTACATCTTACATCATACACTACAACAAATTGGATCAAGTAACAACATTTAAAAATTGGTATCCTGGGGGAAGCTAGGTGGCGCAATGGATAGAGCACCAGCCCTGAAGTCAGGAGGACCTGAGTTCAAATCTAATCTCAGACATTCCCTAGCTGTGTGACCCTGGGCAAGTCACTTAACCTCAATTGCCTCAGCAAAAGAAAAAAAAAAAATTGGTACCCTGTCCCCCCTTTAAAAAAAAAAATCTGAAAGAAAAGAACACTATTTCTGAGATCTCTACTTCACAATACTGCACTGTCCACTTGCCATACCTAGATTGTTGTCACATCCACTTTTCAGGATCTCTTTTGTCCTTCAACGCTCTGTTTAAGGACAAATTTTCTGATTAAGAACATTGCTAGTATTCTCTTCAGTGAAAATATTTGACACTTTATGAACCTATTATATCTCCTCCCTTCCACCCCACACCATTCATAGCATGTTGGCACCTTGAGGAGAGGGACTGTTTCATATTTATCTTTGTATGGTCAGTGCTAGCACAGTGACTGATAATTGACTGTTTTATCAATGAAGAGGAGAGATCTTTTTTTTTTTTTTTTTGCTTAGGCAATTGGGGTTAAGTGACTTGCCCAGGGTCACACAGCTAGGGAATGTTAAGTGTCTGAGAGCAGATTTGAACTCAGGTCCTCCTGACTTCAGGGCTGGTGCTCTATCCACTGCGCCACCTAGCTGCCCCGAGAGATCTTTTTAAATAAAAAAAGGAGTCAAGTCTTAAGTGCCTACAGGATGAGGTACTATGAGGGGAGTAAAGAGTACTAGAGATACAAAGACAAAAGTAATCATTCAGCACATAAGCAAAATAAAGCAAAACAATTCCTGCCCACAAGAAGATGACATTTCAATGGTGGAAACATCAAGGAAGGCAGTATGGTTAGTGAAAAATGTGCTGTATTTAGAAAGAGAGGACCTAGGTTTAAATCCATGATTTGCCATTTACTAGTTATGTGACTTACCTTGGACTTAATTTCTATGAGCCTCAGTTTCCTTATCTGCAAAATGAGGAGCCTTTGAGGAACCTTCCACCTTTACATCTAATTTTGTGCATATATTTAAGTATATACAAAACTCATTTAAAGCTAAAGAAGAAAGCACTAACAGCTAGGAAGGACTGGGAAAAGCTTCACACAGAAGATGGTTGAGCTAAATGTGGAAGGAAAGCAGGGATTCCAAAAAGCAAAAGTAAGGATGGAGAGACAGGAGGTGGTTAGGGCTAAACAGAAAAGCAATTCAGGCTTTTGATATTTAGGGAAGGAATGTTGCAAAAGGTAATATAGAATTACCGACAATTTTGAAACATAGGAGCTATGGGACCAAAATAATATGTTAAGAAAATTATAGAGTAAGTAGAACTGTTTAAAAATCACCAAAACAAGGAAGTCAGTATGCAAATTTTTACAATAGTACAAGAAAAAACTAATGAGGACTCAACTAATATATCGACATTAGAAAAAGAAATGAAAAGATGAATGCAGATAGCTGAGAAAAACTGGTAAAACCTTATTGACATAAAGATCAGGGAGCAAGGAGAAACAAAAATATGATTCCAAGATTTCAAGCTTTAATGAATGGTAAATTGGCATTAATATATATATATAAAAAAAATGCAACACAGAAGGTGGAGGAAATAATGAATTCAGTTTTAGACAGACTTGAATTTGACATCAAATGGGAAAATGTCCAGTGGCACAAAAGAAATGCAAGTCTGGAGGTCAAGGAAAAGACAAAAGATGAATTCTTAATTTAGTGTGGCACTATTCTTAAAACTCACCAAGGTGAGTGAACTACAAGTAAAACTTCAAAGACGTTAAATGAATAAGGAGAAAAAAGTCACTGAAATACTTAAGAACAAAGAGAAAAAAGATAATAGTATAGTGAAAAGTCAGGTAAGAAAATGTTCTGAGTTCAAATCCTTTTGAATATAACAATATGACAAAGTGATGTAAAGTACAACCTTGCAGGTAAATGAAACCCAGATTAAAGTCAGTAAAAACAGAAATTGAATAATTTGCAAAGGCAAAGCTGTTTGATCCATAACACTGACATGCTACAAGCCCTAAAGGAGGCTTATAGTATAGAAAGGATGCCTGAAAGAGATGTTTATCAGTCTGGAAGGTGAAACAATATCTTGGATTTCAATAAAAAATGAAAATAGTAGGGAGGAACCAATATAGAGGAAATCTCATGAGTGACAAGAAAATGCATTATCATTATTCATTTTTGGTCAAAAATACTATTATCCAAAGCTGATAACTGTGTCAATGGATTTGAATCAATTCTAGCTCTTCTCCCCAAACCAAATATATCTTCAAAGAATGAAACAGCTCACTGGCAATACTGAGAAGAATGAAATAAAGATCCAAAAGCAATTCCAAACCTGGAATTCCAAAAATATTTCAAGTGGTAGCATTATTAGAATAACTGACTTCTCTTCCAAAATGACTGGAGAAGCACAAATGTTTTTAAAACAAACAAATCAACACCATTACATTATATTCACTACTATGAGTTCTGAATCTATTTTCTCCCAACAAAACACCCCAAGGGGAAAAAAAAAACAGAACAAAACAGTATTTTAGCTCTAAACTAGCCACTTCTAATATGACTGCTCTTAATAGTCAATTCTTATTTGAATAGCTATTAGACAAGAATATATTGGGGGATACTATGATTTTTAGAAGTCTCTCAATCAACAAGTAACATGATTTTTACCATATAAGGAACAATAAACATGACTTTTCATAAAAGAAACCTACTTAATTTCAATGTTAATTAATAATTTACAAGTATCAACTGATCTTACCTCATCATGTGATTTACATAGGCTTTACTACAGCTAGTGTTGTATCTGCATAAACTACAGTGGACATATGTAGGAAAATGGTTTGCAAAATCTTTTATTTCCGAATAACACTCAATGCACTTGTGAACTCCCCGACGATACCTTATGGGAACATAAAACAACAACAACAAAAATGAAAATAACATTTTAAAACTAAAACAGTAGGGGACTCATTAATATTTTAACTCTTTAAGTTAAAATACTCAAATCAACATTTTTACACAGAGACCAGAGATTTTTATTTTAGTGATATGCTTTGGAATAAGATCCACTAAAACTACAAAAACCTAATGGATATAAAATTGAAAAGTATGAGTGACCCTATCACCTGGACTTGTAATATAAGTTAATGTTTCTTATATGAATAAGCAGGAAGACAATAAGATTAACCAGTTGAGAATCAGGGTAAGGTAAGTTTACTATTAAAATATGGAAATTATAGATTAAACAGAACAATTCCAGTGGTGCACAGCAGTGAAAGAAGCACCTTTTTATTATCTGCTTGCTCTTCATGCCAAATAAAGCAGTCAGGCAGTGCCCTAGAGAGGTCTATTAAAACAGAGTGAATGTGAAAAAGAAACAGCATTACGTTTTCATATGTAAGATCAAAACATTTTTGGAGATGACTTAATAAAAGATGTTACCTTAAATTCCGTAATGCTGTATTGACTTTATTTCTTTTTGTCCCACCAGGGCCTGGCTTCTTTTGCACATGATATGTTTTAGATTTGGATTTGGATTTTGTAGCAGTAGTTCTTGTAGTGTTTTTTGCAGTGGTACTTTTTGCAGTGGTGTTTTTTGCAGCTGTACTTTTTGCAGTTGTATTTTTAGTCCTTGGAGGAGATAACTGAAGTGTAGAAGTGCTTGCACTAATAGAAGGTGCAGTTGATGCTCCTGCCTGAAGAGGTCCAACTGAAGCTCGAATGGTAACCTAAAAAATAAAGGCTACTGATGTGTTTTGAAATTTTTATGTGCCATTATCAATATCAACCTAATCAGACTTAAAATATTAAAGCAAAGGAATATCTAGCATATTAAAAATATCAATCCCATAAAAGAAAAACAGAAAACATCAACTTTACTTGTACCGTACAAATTCATAATGTTTCAATATCAATTTAACTTTACCACAGTGTTCAAAACCTAGAAATATTAGTTTAGAAGCAGTTACAGACAGATACAGATGATAAAGAAACAACAGATCTTTATAATTAATGGTCATAGAATCTGAACAAAGTAACCTTTATTTTTACATTTTGAAAAATTAATAATTTTGACAAGTACATGGAAAAAAACATGTTGGAAAAAGGTCTTTAAGATGGTGTTTTGCTCTCCTGAATAAGTTAGCAAACAATGAGATATTTATAACTTCCCAAAAATGACGATGGGAAATATGTAGTCCACTATGTAATGTCATTTGTGAAAGCTTGCCTAGTCTCTTCTAATAACTCTCATTGAGAACACTCCTAATGCATGTGCATATAAATTTGGATAAATCTGTGTTTTCATTTGAATAAGTAATTAAAAAAAAAAACACTCTACCAAGAGAGAAATGTATCTATCTTTTCTGCATCTGAGAGTCTTAGAGAATTTACTATGTCGCATAACTAGTATATGTATCAATAGTGGACTATGTACCTAGGAGTAACTGAATTTCTGAACTTTTAACTCACTATGTCAAGCTATACTTCACGAAATACTAATTTCACATATGTACAGTTGATACAAAGACAAAAATCAAACAATTACTTGCTTTCAAGAAGCTTCCATGTAATTGAAAAAACTTATATTTTATTTAAAACTTACTTTTGTCCCAGGAGGTAATCCTTCCAATTGTTTAGGTTTTTTAAATGTTCGGTGCTGAGTTTTATGATCCATTTTCTCTTTGCAAGTCAAAAATTGCAGTCGGCACTTCGTACAACGATATATTCCTTTTTTCTATTTTTTTAAAAGGATAAGAAGATAAGAAATAAAAAATAAAAAATTCTATAAATAGAATTTTCATGATTGGAAAATGCCCTGACTTAATTTTACAGTTATCAGAAGAGAACTTTAAAATCTTATATAGTTCATATACATGTTTTTTCTTTTTAAGTCCTTACAAACAGTATCAATGAATTACAGAAATTTGACGGCATAAATTTAGTACTTTCACATGATTAATTTATATACTTTCACATGATTAATGATACTAAAGGCTTACATTGAATTCTAGTGGGGAAATATTAAGAAAGTGAAATTGATGATTACTTATAACTAACCAGGTTTTAAAGGGATGCTTTAATATGTAACATCTATTAGGAGAGATGCCACATATTTACTGTAAAAAAACAAATTATGTTTACAATTTTATCCAACTTATTTGACATATTAAAAGCATAAATTTTTTGAAATCTTAACAAGAGTAGAATTAATGTATTTCTGAGGTCTACTATAATAAAAATAAGAGTTCTTTGAAGGGCGATGGAATTTTCAAAAGCTGTTAACCAGTATTCTTAATTTCCCTCATTCTCTTATTAAAAAGACAACTGAACCAAGCTAATTTTATTTCTTGTCTGACCTCCAAGTTTATCTTTTACTTTTGCTTCTTTACTTCCATATTCAATTATCTGTTAAGACCCATAAAGCTCCTACTGATATAGCAACATGGTTGTTATGGGAAAAAAAAAAAAAAACCTGCTTTAGAGTCAGAGGACTTAAGTTTGAATCCCTAGGGCAACTTATTAGTTCTGTGATCCTGGAAAAGCAATCACTTTAATTTCTCTGTACCAACTTTTCATGTACAAAATGAGAATATTATAACAGATCATCTCTGAAAGGATCTTCTAATATCTACGATCCCATAAACATTTTATTCTACTTTGAATAAGTTATGCCTCTTAACAAATCTTGTTGACTCCATTTGTATTTATCTTTCTCATTACTGTCAAATTAATCTTCCCAATGCTGAAAATTATTCAAAACTTCTCTACTATCTACCAAAATAAAGTCCAAACCTCTTAACCTATCATTCACAGACCTTTAAAATTTTGCCCCAACCTTTCCTTCCAACCTTATTTCACATTAATCCTAACCTTTAGACCACTTTTTTAACTTTTGTGAAACAGAACTCTTGGACACTCTTGAAGACTATGGGCCCCTTCTCTGAATATGTTTTTTTTAAGCGTGTATCATGAAACACACAGATTCACAAAGGAAACCAATTATGTTGAAGTATTATGAACATGTTAAGAAAATAAACAAGTAAACAAAAATAAATTAAAAGAACCCCACATTAAGAATTCTTGGATTTGAAAGCTATATTCGAACTATAATATACCACTGATCTAAATAGAGATTATAAGCACGATCCATTTTCTCATCTGTTTTAGTGCACTGTACTTCCTAACCAAGGTATGCCTTCCCTCTTATCACATCCATTCACTCACCTTTTTGAAATTCTACACATCTTATGAATTCAAACTTCTTGGAAGTATTCAAAAACTAAGAGGTTCATTAAAAGTACTTAACAAATTTTTAGATTTAATAGAACATAATTAAGGTGACAAGTTTTCTAAGGCACCGTGCATTTCCCATTTTGCGATTACAAGGTAGGTCTTCTGACACTAAATCCAATGCTCTCTCCTCTGGGTCATACTGCCTTTAATTTTAATAAGTGTTTCCCACCACTGATACTTCTCATCCACTAGAAATAAGAGGTCCAACTGATACATTGTTGGTGGAACTGTGAACGGATCCAACCATTCTGGAGAGCAATTTGGAACTATGTTCAAAAAGTTATCAAACTGTGCATACCCTTTGACCCAGCAGTGTTTCTATTGGGCCTATATTCCAAAGAGATCTTAAAGAAGGGAAAGGGACCCACATGTACAAAAATATTTGTGGCAGCCCTCTTTGTAGTGGCTAGAAACTGGAAATTGAAAGGATGCCCATCAATTGGAGAATGGCTGAATAAATTATGGTATATGAATGTCATGGAATATTATTGTTCTGTAAGAAACGACCAGCAGAATGATTTCAGAGAGGCCTGAAGAGACTTGCATGAAATGATGCTGAGTGAAATCAGCAGGCAGAACCAAGAGATCAATATACACGGCAACAACAATACTATATGATGATCAATTCTGATGGACACAGTTCTCTTCAACAATGAAATGATTCAAACCAGTTCCAATTGTTCAGTGAAGAAAGCCGCCTATGGGATCTGAGGGTAAACCACAACATAGCATTTTCACGCTCTCTATTGATGTTTGCTTGCATTATGTTTTCCTTCTCAGATTTTTTTTTCTTATAGATCCATTTTTTCTTGTGCAGCAAGGTAACTGTATAAATATGTATACACATATTCGATTTGTTAAGTATTTTAACATAATTAATATATATTAGACTTCCTGCCATCTAGGGGAGGGGGTGGGGGAAAAATTTGTAACAGAAAGCTTTGCAAGGGTCAATGATGAAAAATTACCCATGCATATGTTTTGCAAATAAAAAGTTTTAATTAAAAAAAAAATTTAAAAAAAAAAAAGGAAAGAAGAGGTCCATTCTTCTTCTTGATATCAAGTATATGAATCACAAACTGCTTTTGTTCTGATGTACCCACTCCTTGCCTTTAGCTGTTTTCCTTCTCTTCAGCAACTGGAAGGACTCCCCACCCAAGGGTAGAGTACCTACTAGAGAGAACATGGTGACTAGTTATGGCCTATGAAACCTATTAGAGCAGTGATATAAATTCTTTTTTATTGATGCCGCACAGTATTCTCAAGTTCACCCATTTCTCTAAATCCCAGCATCTACATTTAAAAGTGACAGATCAGTGGGGGAGGAAGGCTTAATCTGAATAAACCTAAATTGTAGTTTTCTGCTCATTCCCCTTCAAAAAATGGACCAAATCTGAGAGACTGTGGAGACAATTTTGGAAGAAGATAGGTAGAAAAAGGATGAAGTGATTAAGTCTTGAAAAATCATTCCCAAACAGATTTAGACAGAAATTATGTTGTAGTCAGTAGGAAAGGTGATGAGGGTAGAAATACTATGTTGTGACTGTTTCAGTTTAAACTTCAAAGAAAGGCTACATCTATATCCCTTTGGCCACTAACTTCATAAGAAAATATTTTACTTTCATAGTGCATCTTGGGGGAGGAAGACGGGAAAATGGGAGTGGGGAAGAGATGAGGATTGGAAAGCAGGGAACAATTATGTCATTTTATGAAATTTGTCTTTCCCACCTGATCCTTGAATGAATTACCAGTTCTTTTCCCCTATTTCCGATACTCCTGCCTTCCTTCTTCAAAACACCCAATACACATAAAGATTATGTCTAGGGATCCATCCTTCCATTCAATTGTGGAAAATTTTTACCATTTAATAACATTATAACTAGAGGGTGGACTTACAGGGTAGTTGGAAATCTATGATCATAATTGAGAATTTTACCTGTAACTCATTATTTAAACAAAGTCTTAATTCTGACGATTGCCCTAAGCACCACCTTGTATTTCATTTTAGATGGGATTAATAAATAAGAAAGTTTCCTGGCTTACCTGATGCTTCATATAATGATGCATGTATGGTGTTGCAAGTTTAATAACTTTGAGGCAAAATGGACAAAGCAAGTTCTTAGTATTTTCATGAGAAGTCCTAAAATGTGTTTCTACATCAGAAAATGATGATGATCTATAATTACACACCTAGAAATAAAAAGAACAATTAATTAATTTGAGCATTTATATCTTACATAGTTATAATCAAATAATCAAAAATTGGTAATCAACTCACAATAAATAACATTAAAATGAGACTATTAAATAAAACCCCATTTTTCTCTTTATGAAGGTGATGCCAAGGGACATTGGGAGTTAATAATTTAAAAAAAAAAGTTAGAAATTTATACCACAAAATTCTAGCTGCCCTTAGTATTTGTTACACATGAAATATCCACAATTTTATCTGAATTGATATTTTCCTATTTTCAATCTTCTTCAATTCATGTGAGGAAGTCTATAATTTCACTATCATTCATTTTCCTCTATTTGAAAACCATAGGCATTTGTTGGGGCAATTTTTCTTTACCCTGAATCACTTCTAGTATCTTAGAAAATTCTTCCAAGTTTTGAGATGATACTGACATTTGGTTTGGATATCCTGTGGCAATTAACTTTTCCTACTTCTCAACTAATTAACAAAATTTATTAAGAATCTACTATGCACAAGGCTCTATGATAGTGATATAAACTGTACAAAACCTTATCTCTCAACAGAGAGATAAGCCCAACCATTAACAGATAATTTATTATTTTTCCTAAAGCAGTTAAAATTAGATTAACTGAGAAATACATAAATTTGTAACAGATTCATGTACCTGACAAAAATATGGCATTTCACCAGGTTTATGATTGTCCTTCATATGTTGTAAAAGAACTTGCTCTGTTTCAAATGATAACTCACAGATTTTACAAATAGCTAAAAGAGAGAAAAAGCATTCAAGATATGATACTCATATTTTTAAAAGATTCTATACATAATTTATTCATATTAATCCTCTAAAAAGTACAAATGACATTATTTTTTAAATTTTCCAAAAATGTTTAAGTTGAGGAACCTGGGTTTTCTTATTTATTTGCCTCAATGCTCACACACAAACACAAACACAGATACAGACACACATGCTAGCTCTGGCAAGTGAACTTCCACTTCATGGAATTTACTAAAATAGGACTCCCTTTCTTATATGTAATTTATAATGAAAAGCTGCCAAAAAAGTCAATTATGCCTTTAAATCGAATTTTGTTATACATTCTAATTTTTCTAAAATGACACTTGCTTCATTTTGTCTCATTTCAGAGTATCAAACCAAATGACATATAGTGCTTAAATGAAAATGTAACTTACTAGAAAACTCATGGGGGGTATGTGTACTTTCAATGTGACATTGCAGCTGGAAAGGTGTGGGAAATTGACGATAGCAATGCTGACAAGTCGTGTGGTTTTCCCAGCTTTCACTGCTCTGTTTCTCAAGTTCCAAATGGTGTTTCATGTGGTTCATAAACCTATAAGTGATTGTCAATAGGTGCAAAATTGTAGTTTAAAAAAAAACAGAAACACTACTTACAAATTAATGCATTATTGTGTGAGGCTATTTCCTGAACATGTGCTTTTATTATTTAAATCTCAGTATGCTTAAAAAAATTAAAGTGATATGGATTTTATATCTCATTATTTAATGGTTTCAATCATTTTCAAAAGCACCAGTTTACTTTTTTTCTCCATTAAAATATTTTTAATCTACCAATTTGTTCATTATTAGGCTAATTTATAGTTTTTAAAATACTACCTACAAGTTTTACTCAATATTTAAGATAAGCTTTAAAAAAATCTTATTAAATGTATTAAATCTTAATATTAAATGTATTAATTTTAATGTTTTAAATTGAAGAAATTGGGAAAACAGTCACCTTTCATACAAGTAAAATACTCTTTAGAATTTAGAAGAAAATATTGAAAGGAAGGAAACCCTATCCACCATTAAGCAGTCAATAAAGTCATAAGAACAAACAATATGAAGATCCTGACAATATATGATACATATCAGCTACTAAAAGATAAAATTGCTAGTATTTTTACTCATCTTTGTTTCTAAGTGCACATAATAGCAATTTTAATGGCTATAATAAGAAACTTTTGTTCTATTTAATGACAATGGTTTAATGTCAGCACAGACTCTTAATTTTAACTCCTAGTCTGTGCCCCTTGTAACCATCACCCATTTTTTAGTTTTATACATTTTGCTAAATCAGCTCCCCTAAAAGACTTCTTAGGAAAAATAACCGTGACCTTGCCTTGCCAGACAGAAACTAGATAAAAATGGGAATGACTAAACAGCTTACTGAAGCTTTTTGGGGAGTAAGGGGGAACATTTGAAATTAAGACTATTCAATCAAAACAACTCTTGGATTACATAAACTATCAATAATTATTCCTGTGAGTCCCTAAACGGGCTGTATTAAAACTATAATAATAAGTCTGGATGACATACAATGAAAGCAGTAACATTTTGCTCTTTTTTGCACCTCAATGGCATAACCCCTTTTGGAGGATTGAGAATATACTGTTCATTAAATTTGAGGCTTACATTGTCTACATAAAACTGAAAGTTCTTTACAAATGTAAGTGCTATTCTAAACTAATTGTGTATGACATTTAATAATTTTATTTAGAGAAATTAGCTAGTAAATAAATTCTTCATTTTAAGAGTGTAAGAAAAACGTATCCATATAAAATAATTTCTTACCTATTGGCTGTCTCCAAGTTGTCATGACAGTTGACATCAGTGGATTTAACTCCTCCTACCAGTAGGAGACAGGAAAAAGCAAAGCTCCTGCAACACTGCTCTCCCAGGGAGGGGAATGGGTATCTGAGCTTTCTTAATTAAAGCTGAATAAGACAGCCCTGTTTTTGGTGGCCACTCAAATGGTGGGCACAAAACCTCAGACTAAAGTCATGTCTGGACAGAAAAAAGGAGGCGCCTCTTGGTGCAATTCTTTCAAACAATATAACTTAACCTTAATGAGCCAACTTATAAAAGTAATCATTGAGAAAACTCTAAAACAGGTACTAAACAGAAGAGGAACTTACTAAATAATAATAATAATAAAGTTTTTTAAAAAAAGTTCACAGGATCATCCATGTACATTTGGATGGGCCTTGGAAATTATGGAGTCAATTTCCCTTATCTGATTAATGAGGAAAATGAGGTCCAATGAAGAAATGAGACTTGTCCAAGATCATAAATGTATAAGTGATAGAGTTAAAACTTGAGCCCAGGTGCTTAATTTCAAATCCAACTGACTTTAAACTTTTCATTAAGGTTAAAAGATCTGTGTTTACTTTTGAGATTTATGAAATAAAACTTGACTTTAGCCAAAAATGCAACTTTTCCTTCAAAATGTAACTAAATTAATGAAGCTTTCTTGATCCCTTCAACTAGAGGTGCCTTCTTTCTTAAATTTAAATATCTGGATTTGTTTGGATTTTTTATACACATATTATTTTCTGCCATGCTAGCATATGAGGTACTTGCAAAACTAGAGGTTCTTCGGTTTGTTACTTCCTGACACAAGCAAGAACTTAATGTCTATTATACTTCCCACCACCCAACCATCTCTACAGAGGTGGAAGGTTCCATGGTTGTAGAACATTACATATATTGTGCTTTTTTTTTTTCTTTTTTATGTATTGATTGCTTTTGCGGAGGAGGAACAGTAAGGATAATTCACCTCAAACTTACATTAAAAACTCTCTGTAATATTTTTGAAAAATACTTTCATTTTACAGAAAATTAAAATAATTTCAGGAAATTCACACCAGCACACTAAAATATTAAACTGACTTTCTCTGTTTATCTGGGACTTAGACGTTTTCCAAATCTACTTTATATGTATGGTTTTCAAAAAATATACCTGCTAATAAAAAGTGGTCTTACAAAAGTAAAATGTATTTTCTTCTTTAAAATAAGAATGAGATTGAAGAGGAAAAGATAAGAGAAGAGCCAATACAATAACAACTGCAATATTTTATGTTTTTGATATTCTTAGATTTTATATTCTTCAATTGATCAAACTAAACTAAATGTAACACATATTCAGTACTGTAATATTCTGAAGGCATGATTTCTTGTATTGATTATTAGAATGAAATATTCTTCTCAATGAGAAGGAGGCATTATATTCTCTTCTTTGAATATTTTTATCTTGCCTAGCACAAAGAATGACATAAAGTAGGTACTTAATATATGTATAAAATCATTTATTCTTAAGGATTTTCACAGACAAAACCTGAACTATTATCTTAATCTGGTCTACAACCATGCTATTTTTCTGACTTAAAAGGAAAAAACCTTACACGACTTCCCCAACCACCCATCACGTACAAGGACCAGCTCTGCCATCCCTTAGCCACACAACATTGAGCAAGCCACTTACTTCTGGGAACCTCAGTTTCCTCATGTGAAAAATAGGGACATTAAGGGTAACAGGTTCTAATAATATTTTACTTTTGACTACATTTTATAGAGGCAGTATACACTGGTGTAGTGGCTAGGGCCAGTTTTGAAAACAGGAAGATCAATTTAGGTTCCAGCCCTGACTCTAAGACACCCTGGCCAAAAACTCAGTATTTAATTCCCAAACAATTTCTCCTGCAGAAAAGATGCTTCCAACTTGCGTTGGTAAAAAGTTTCCTCACCTGATAATTCCCTGAAATGACAGATCCAGTCCTTATTAATCTCAGCCTACTTTGAAGAATTAGAAAGGAAAACAAATTGAGCTATTAGATATGTAAGCACTTTAGGAAATTATGAAGTAGAATTCAGGGATAGAAGTCAAGAATTTTTGTTCACTGTCATAGTGACTTCCTCCTCTCTCAATACAGATAGGCAACTCTTCAACTTATACTCCTAGAGAGCTGCTTAAGGAAACTACAAATTTAAGTGACTTCCACAGGGTCATGCAGCCAGCAAATATAATGGCTATATATATTTGAACCAAAGTCTTCCTAACTAGTCCTCTAGCCACTAAGCAATGTTGCCTCTCTAATGTATGGCAGAAATATAAAATATTATTTTTAAGAACCTACAGTCTGCTAAATTTGAAGTCATGTCCTACTTTTCTTTTGAGATTAAAAAATATTCTACCAGTTATTTTTTATCTATTTTAACTTATGAATGATAACATAAAAATAAGTTTAACTAGACAATTAAGACTTCAGTAGGTCCTTCTTTCTTTCAAACCCAAGTTGTACTAAATGCATACTTTTCATTTTGCTTTTTATGACTAATAAAAATTTTATCCCAACATTCCATTTATAACTAATTTCCAAAAGAACATAAGTAAATATTCAGGAAAAGTCATTCTAATTATGCTTTCATACTACAACTCAAACAACAAACATTTATTAAATGTCTACTTTGTACAAGACATCATGCTGGGAGTCACTGGGAATATAAAATAATAAAAAAAATAATAGCGGACATCAAATAACTATTATCTAGTAACAATCTAAATAATTCATCATTCTTCCACTTATTATCACAAATCATTACTTTTAATATGGCAATCTACATCCAGATGAAGAAATAAGGCTTTTAAGTCAAGAAACTTCTTTAAGTTTCCCCATCTATTTGAAAAATAGTGTGATTTTCCCCTCAGTGGAGTTTAGTCTAAAAAGCAAAGCAACCTGGCTAAAGTTCTATATGAAGCAAAAAACAAAAACAAAAAACCCTATTCTTTTTACAAACAAATTTATAATGGACTAGTTAGAATGATGAACTAAATGTGATATTTATCTTAAAATCTCTCACAGAAAGAAAAACTGCTCTGTATAACAAAATTCTGAGAGTAAAACAAAGAACAAACACTATTGTGGCGAAATCAAAGACATAATCTATATGAAAATAAAGAAAATAAGTTCCAAAGACAGTTACAAAAGCTTTATGAATGTTACTAGAATAAAGTGATTTACAGATAATGTTGGAAAAGGAATTGTGTTTTCTTAAAATTAAAATAAATTTTGCCTTTCTTGATGTGTCTGACAAGGAAAAAGAGCAGAGTAGATTGGTTCAACTGTCAAGTTCCTGAACTGAAGGAACATGAAAACAAAGTTTGGGGGCAAGAATTTCTGCTTTTTTAACTACCTAGTAGGAAGTGTTAAACCCACTTGTCTAGAATGGTAAAAGACAATGCTGGCAAAAGAGACTTCAATTAGAAATGTCTTATAGTCATGCAGTATTATTATTTTTCTAAGAGTTATACAAGTGTTTACATACCTAATGTTATTTTTAAGTATTTTCAGGCAACTGAAGCATTTAAAAGTTGTGTGAGTCTTCTGTTCTTGTAGGCTATCTCCTTCATGTTTCCCATAATAAAAGTCATTAACTAACATGATCAGTTTTCCTTTATCTGCATCAGCAATCTTATTTTTATTTGCAGGACTTGAGAATTCTGCTTTATTAGATCCCCAAAAGAAGTTATTTATCCTTTCTGGACAACAATACTAAAAGAAAGACACAAAAGTCTTAATCACTTTTGAAAATAATAATTCACCTAAGACTAAGACTAGAATTATCCTTATTCAATAACACAAAATATGTTTGTGATTAAATCCTTAAATAAATGCAATTATTTCTGTACTCTGAAAAACGATGAGGCATATATTTCCATAGCATTATACAACTGAGAAAAGGAATGCAGCTTTGAAAATTTTACTAAATAAATCAGATTTCAAAAATATCTTATGTATTTAAATAAATCCTTATTTCATTTCTAGTCTTTAATATTAGCATTGTATTAATGTTTTTGTATCAAAAAGATACTTACTCTTAGTCATAGTTATTATAGCATCTTTCTGAACTATGTAAATATTAAATACAAGTATGGAAATTATGGTATCAATAATTACTTGACATTAAAGTATTATAAAAACATTACTAAATACATGCAGGAAAACAGGTGGGCCAACTATATTAAAAAAAAAATGAAAAGCAACAGTAGTAATGAGATCCCTAAGATATTAAAACAATAAGAGTAAAGTTTTTGTTGGAGAGATCCTCTAGGGAGGATTTATGTGAAAATATTTTCAAGAATTGTCCAAGAAGACAAAGGATTTCAATTTGCATTTGCAACAGAAGAATGAATATTCCATCAGTAAAATCACAAATCCAAGAAAAGTCGCAGCAGCAACACAAAACAACCAAATGCAATTATGCAACATAGAATGAGGTGTTTAATGTAACTGGATATTCCGATTAGTAACAGAATATTACCATAAATACTACTTATATTCTGGAAAATTAGAATACAGTAACATATGCAATAATAAAATTATTTAGCAGACTGATGTTGCATTTCTTTGATGAATCATTATGATTACAAACATTTATCATGTACTATAAATGATCAGAATATTCAATTATTTTTACTTGATATAAAACCAGCTTTCAACATATATAACCTATACAATATAATAATATACATAAAAAAATCCAGAGATTTTAAGATCATTTCAAAATTACAGTCTCATAAAAAGTTTACCTTCGGGGTGGGGGGAAGGAGGAGAAAAGCTTGGAAGGGGAAAAAGAAAAAAGTTTACCTTCATGTGATTTTTTAAAGGATCCAATAGATTAAAATGGATGTTACACTTTGGACAAGCTCTTGGGAAAGGTGGTCCATTTTTAGTAGAAGTAATTGTTCCTAAAATATATTAAATATATTTAGTCTTCAAATTTATCACTTTTATGTCTCAAAAATGTAATATGGAAAACATATTTAAAGCTACCATACAATCAAAAAAATACATAATTAAGCCATCCTTTTACTTTCTAAAAATTCTACTTTTTTCTACTATTTTAATAACTTATCAAGGCTCACTCCCATAGCTTATTCCACTTTACCTTTTGAAGGCGTATTCTGTGATGGTGACTTTACTGAAGAGAAGGGAGATGAGGGATGGGTTCCAGCAATACCTTCATTGGACTTGGGTTTCTTTGAAGTTACACTGTTTACTTCAGAAGTAGAGAGACGTTTCGTTACAAAGGTACTTTCATTCAGACCTACGATGATTTCAATATTAAAATACACACACACACACGAAAAATCTTGGTATAATATACTTATATATACACACACCACAAACCACACAATACATTACTAAAAATTTCTTTAGAATATTTATAATTTTAAAATTTTTTCTGGCCAAAATTAAAGTTAGAAAATTAAAAAAATCTGAATAGCTGACTCTGAATATCAAAAATCAATAAAATGTAACTCTAGGAGAAAACAGAATGGCTCTTTCAAAATATTCACTCTCTAATAATTCACAAAATGGTGCTATTTCCACAAGAAAATTCTTACCTGAGGATAAGAACAAGTCTGAGCACATTATTTGCTAAATAGGTAGAATAAGCAAAAGCTCTGGAAAAAATACACCATGCTCTTTTCACTTTTCACCAATGCATTTGCAAAACTCAGTAAGCTAAGTGCTTTGAACTTAAAAACACTTTTAATTTGTTCCTAAAATTTAACAAGGCCTTTAAAATTAGCTCACACCTTCATAAACCTGGAAAAGCCATGTGATAAGGCAAATTTCAGCATATGAGGCAGAAGCAACATTCTAAAGTATATCCTAGTCTATACTAAAAATTTTTTAATTTATTTCTTTGCACATACAAAAAAACTATTATTACTCAAGTACTATAGAAAACATTACAAAATCAGTGTTTTCCAGAAGGGGTCTTAGAAGTTATCTATTCAAAAGAATTTTCCAAGCTGAAAGGAACCTTGAGCTAGTCAACTCCCTCAATTTTTATAAATGAGGAAATCAAGGCATAAGAAATTAAATGCCTTGCCCAAAGGCAGTCAGGAAGTTTAGAAAGCAGAGCGAGGTTAACAAATGAGGTCCTTGCTCCCAATTCAGTGCTCTTTCCAATAAAATGTACTGCCCTCAATGGAAGGAATATGAGATACCACCCAAAAACATGAAAATGGTTTTCATCTAAGTTTTTAAAATTAGCTTGAGGTATCTATAAAAGTCATAAAATGAACTGAGTTGGGAATACCTAGGCATTAATCATAGAACAATAATGGAGTGTGTATGACCTTGGAAAATTTGTTTCTATTCGACAGCAATATATGAAAATAAATATTATTCTCCTCTACTAAGTAATTACAATTGCTTTATATACTCCTTTGAGTATTTTGTAACAAATTAACATGAAATTGCATAATATACTTAATATAAAAATTAACTCGCTGCCCATTTAAAAATCTTAGTTGCATATATCCTTATGCATTCTAATAATTCAAACAGGAATTAAATCATCAATATTTTTTCAATATTTTAGCTTTCTTGAATAAAATTAAAATAGCAGATTTGCCTGTCAGCTTTTCCATACAGGTTACATGTGCAATTGAGGCAGGAAAAATAACATCATTATGCTGCTTGGCTCTTTAGTCAAATCTGTTTGTCAATTGATGATTTTTTTTCTTTTTTCCTTCTTTAAAAAACACGAAGACTGATACTGGAACTGATATATGCACATGGTCTGAAAGCAGAGATATTTGTGCATTTTTAATCGGTGGCTTTTGTGCAATCACTACATTAACGTTCTTCTGAACTGAAGTTACTTGACCAAAAAACTTATGAACAAAAGTGGGTGCTGTTCTTGTAGTTGCAGCAACTGGATGTATTTGTGCAATTGGCTGGATAGGTTGGACAGACTGAGTAGAATCTCCTGTTTTAATACAGAAATTTTAAAAGCACTAAAAAAAACCTCCAAAGGAACATATATGAAATTAACTATTTATTTAATTTAGTCCCTTAAGCCTTTGTTTCCCTGTCTTTAAATGTACTAGTCATATATCTTTACACATACTAATCCCCACACTACTATCAACTTAATAAAATTCTACCCAACTTTTAGGGAATGCTCAAATCCAACCTTTTCTATATCTCTTTTCTAGTGAACTTAGGAAAAAGATTATTTCCTATTTAGTCCTACACAATTACTTACTCAACAGTTGTAGCATAATTATCAATTTACAGTTTATCTCAGCAGATTATAACTTCCTTCAACGCAGGCACTATTTCTGTGTATCTTCTATAAATCCTAGAGTGTAGAACTTTGTATGTAGTAGGTGCTCAATCAATGAATAAAAAGAATTTCAAAAATTAAGATGCAGCTATAACAAAAATAGTGAAAGGCATCCCCAAAACAATTTAATAACTTAGAAAGGTAAACTATTTCAAGCCACTATTTAATCTTTTTGGTCAATCAATGCTCTAAAGCATCAAAACCAGAAATTCTTGATTATCTGTGTCATAGTTTCCTTGGCAGAATAGTCCAAGTTTGGTACTATCCAGATGATCCTATTTCTCTGCATCATAAAACCCTGTCATAAGCTCTGGGTACCACAAAACATTTAAGTATCTTCATACTTACTAATATAATATTACTTATTATTTCAGAACAGTCAATTCAACTTCTACCTGAAGTAAAATACTCTCTATAACATACCTGACAATAGGTCATCCATCTTTTGCGAAGACCTCCCTTGAGCACCACTCATTTTAGCTCCTGAAGCAGCCAATTCTTTTAGAGTTCCAATTAACAGAAAACTGTTTTCTTGTATTCAACTTCAATATGCCTCCTGGTAACTACTTAGCTGCTAAAATTTTTGTGATGAAAAAAAAAACTAGTTTGCATAGAAATATTCCCTAACTAGCATTCCCTTTAAGTTGGATATAGCTTATTTTAGGTAGGACCATTTTGGCAAGACTTCCAGCTACTACCTTCTGTCTCACTAATTTTTGCTACTTCCTTTTAGTTGGCCCAAATCTTTTGCTTTAGGCAAAAAAGTCCAGTTTGAGCAACGTAAGAGTTGAGAGGTCTTAATTACCCTTATGATCATCTTTTTAGAAACTATTTATTTTAGCTATACTAAAAGGTATTATAGCTAAGTTTCTCCTATCATCCCTCAATAACCATTCTGCCTAGGCAAAAATAGAAAATTTTCATGTTGCTGGAGTTGGGAGATACACAGTGATATAAAGATCTTGATGTAGATCATAGCCTAATTTTTGAATCCCTGTAAGTTTTCTTCTCCAACTGCAGGAATCATTTTATTCAAAAAATATTTATTAAGTCTCTATCCAATGCACTAAAGTTGGTTTAAAGAAAAAAAAGCACAATTCAAACATATTAAGTGTCTGCTATATGCTAGACACTGGGGTTAAATATAATACCAAGAAGGAATAACATTGCCTACCTCAAAAAATTTAGATTTAATGGATATAACATATAAATAAATACAATTTGAAGAGGAAAAGAGTGCTACTTATAAGAAATAAATAAAAATCCCTAAAGAAAGTAACTAACACTTGATAGGAATCTTGAAGAAAGCTAAACATTCTGAAAGGCAGAGATAAGTATTTCAAGTGGGAGAGCCTATGCAAAGCTAGTGAGATAGAAGAAAAATGATCAAGTTGGGGAAATAGCAAGGTACACAGCTTTGCTAGTTTATAAAGGTGGGTAATGTGAAATGTCTGGAAAAAAGTGGCTAGAACAAGACTTTGGAGGGCTTTAAATATCAAGCAGAAGAACATCCAATATATCCTTGAGGCAATAAGAAGCCCCTGAAGTTTCTTGAACAGGAAAGCAACGTAATTAGCAAAGTGCTTTAGGAAGATTGCTTTGACCACCATTGAGGAAGTATTGGAAGGGGGTATCCTAGAAGCAGGGAGATGAATTGGTAGGCAACTGGGAAAGTGAGCTGGTCAGTGTCAGAAACACAAAGGTGATCTTATGAGGACAAAGGAGGAAACAAATGGCAGAGACAGTTTACAATTTAGTGGGAATAATTAGAAAACAGTTCATTATTCAATGGCAACAATATATAAACAGCTTAAAATCCTTTAATATACTTCCCATTCTTGATCTAACTGGGTGATTTCTCTATTCAGGTGCTTGAAATACCTAGTTATAACAGTTACTGTGAAGTAAACTTATTTACCCTTTAAAATTTAGTTCAACTTATCCTACTCTGTTAAACTAACAAATGATAAAAACTAGTAAGATTTCCCTAGGTAAAAATTGAACCTGTAAAGACTAGTATGAACTAATATATGCAAGTGAACAAAAATAGAAAAATTATTTTAGAAATAACGTAAAAGCAAAGAGCTTTGAAAGACTTAAGAGCTCTGATGAGAAATACCAAAAATGATATAAAAGTTCTAATTATGATCTACATACTCATCTGAATGGACTCAAGATGCAGAGTGAAGAAAAAAAAAAGAAAAGTTTTGGATATGGATGTGGGAATTTGCTGTGATTAATTACATATTTGTTACAAAGTTTTGTTTTCTTTTAAAAGGGGGAGAAGAGAAAAAAATGCTGGTTACTAATTGAAAAAGAAAATTTAAGGAATAAATGAACAGAAACTTCCTTTTTTCTACTCCCCTTAGTCTATCCTGAACATAGAACCCAAGCAAGAGATTAAAGCATATCACTGAATATGAATATTAAGACTTGCTGCTTCAAAATTAAGTATGCTTGAAATCCTACTAAATTTCCCTTCTTTCATTCACACTGATACGATAGATCACAATAACAATACATGAACTATAGAATGAAGCAAGCAGAGCCAAGAAAATATGACAACAATGTAAATAAACAGAAACCACCACCAAAAAAAAAAAAAAAAAATTCTAGGTGCATGTTGCAAAGTATTTCAAATTCAATGAATTTTAGAATTATACAAAATTATAGAAGTGTGATTGAAACCTAGTCAGGATTCCTGAGTTTGACTCATAACTTTGATACTTACTAGCTACATGACCCAGAACAAGTTATATACTCTCTAATTCTGAATATCTTTATCTGAAAAATAGAGATAAAAATAACTATCCTGAAAGGTTGTTGTCAACTAAGTTCTTAGTAAACCACAGGGCACTATAATGTCAATTATAATCATCATCATTTTTATCTCAATAAAAAAGGAGAAGAGAATTCAGAGAGATTTTGAATGTATTTAATTCATTTTTAAGTAACATGTCCCATTCCTCATTTTATTCTTTTGTTATTGATTTCTATTTTGCTTTTCTTCATCATCATATACACACATTTAGAGATAAAGATAAGTACAATTTGTTTACTAAAAGTGGCCAAATATGCTTTAATTTTTATTGTTATTAAGCTCTCTAATGAAGTCAGGCTTGAAGCAAAAAAAAAAAAAAAAAAAAAAAAAAAAAAAAAAGAAAAAGACAGAGCTTTTAGAAAGAACCATTTTCTTCCACATACATCTGATTTGTCTATCCCAACTAGTGAATAAAAAAAAATAAATAAACTATACTTCTGAATCAAAGAAGCAAAAGAAAACAGGTTATTCCTATATATTGTTTGTGGAAATGAGCTTTGGCAAGAATTCACATTCACCTTTACTAACAATAGTCAAATAACATATTTTTAGCTTGAAAGCCACTGCT
The DNA here is from genome assembly GCA_023553655.1 of Myrmecobius fasciatus. Lineage (NCBI taxonomy): Eukaryota > Metazoa > Chordata > Mammalia > Dasyuromorphia > Myrmecobiidae > Myrmecobius > Myrmecobius fasciatus. The sequence goes on along the minus strand of JAJPUD010000119.1, from coordinate 389,806 downwards.
TTAACAAAAAACATTAGGGAAGAAAAACTAAAACCTTTTTTTTTTTGTGTAGGTCGGTCATTGAAATTAAGCACAATTTTATCACAATTACATTACTTTTGATAAGAATAACATTTTAATACAGATTTTTTAAAAGTCCAGACAATAATACAAATTAAGTCACAATTACTGTGTTCAACTCATTCTATCCCAAATTTTGCACTAATTAGCTATATAAGAAGGTTTAAACTCTCTAAACTTTAGCTGCCTTGTTTGAAAAAATAATTAGCATTAAGTACAAAAGACCTATAAGTTCCCTTTCAGTACTAATTCTATGACTCTAATGCTGCTTGCCTAGAAACGGAAGAAATTTTAAAAGAAATTAAAACAATTTTCTTGGTAGTACTATCATTAAAATTGGAAGTCAAATCCCTATTTATAGTCATCTTAAAGATTTATCTCTAGTTTTAAGTAACCAATCTTTAAACAAACCTGTTAAAGGGCGCGCTGCTGCGCCCTGGTACTGAGGTATTCCTGTGTTTTGTCTCAAGTCAAACAGTAACCCTGAAGAATTATTAGGTACAACTTGTGGTGAGTTCATTATGAAACCCTGATAAAACATTTTAAAAGGAGAATATTTACTTCAGTTGAATCATTTTGTTTTTATAATCTATAAAAGTAAGCATAATTATATATTAACCATATAATCAAATAGGTGACATAAGTTTTGACAATAAATTAAGCAATAACTATTTTTTTAAAAAATCTATTGAAAATGAAAGCAAACTCTAAATTATATGATCCTATCATTCAGATTGGACTTATTCCTATAAAATAAAGGTAAATATTTATACAGTACGATGTACTATATCTTATCTAGGTTAAAAGTCATTGAGCATCATTCAAAATAACATAAAATGTCCATATACACTTCAGAGCACAATGGTAAAGCCAGTTACTTTAAAGTTGATACTGAAAAATAAACACGGTAGAAAGTACTTTTAAAAAATCAGACTAAAAATTTTGCTCAAATAAAAGAAAGCACAAAGGAGGTAACCATGTTTTCTTTCACAAGTTCAAGCTAAAATTAAAAAAATAATTTTTCAAAAGTCCTATATGGTAGAGCCTATCAGGCCAAAATGGGAATATTTACCACATGTGGGCACTGGTATACTTTTTATACTGAACCAAAGAAACAGTTATTAGATAATTTAAACAATTTTGATTTTGCTTCAGAGATAACGTTCCATAAATCTCATAATACCTTTTAGAAAATCTAATGCCTTTCATTAACTCAACATAACTCAATATAACTCAACATAAATTTCATTTAATTCGTTCAAGGATACTCAACCTAATCCATAGTACCTATAACCTATTCTAGTTAGAATAGCTACTACTAAGAGGATAACTTATTTCTGACAAAAGCAACTGAATCATATATTAAAAGATCATGTTATTAAATATCACTTGGATTTTTTTCCTCTATTTTGGACTGTTATAAAATTAGCATACAGTAGTAGAAAGAACATTGGGCAAACCAGAAGGTCTGGGTTCTAGTGTCAACTTCATCATTTTTTAGATATCTACCTTGGTTTAATCTCTCTATATCTTATATTTCTTCAACAATAATCGGTAATAATATTTGCATTCTATCATAAGATGACTGTGTAAAACTATGAGAATTATCATCAGGAATATTAGTAACAGCAGATTTGTTTTAGCTTCAAACTAAGCTGAAAAACCATCCACTTTTTATAGAATTATTAAGTTTAAACCAAATGAAAAGAAAATAATAAATTGACTTTTTTAAAAATAAGGCATCAAAAAGAAAAGATTAACTTTAATATTACTAAAAATGAATTTAATTTCTCTTAGTAAATTTGAAATACATGTTCCAAAAGGGGAAAAAAAACAAACCTTAAAAAAACCCCAAATAACATTAATGAATTATTCTTCATTTCAAAACTGGCATTTCTTTTTAGCATAATAATTTAGAATCTGAATGTATTGATGGTTTTTTCTCAAACAACTGATGTGCAAATGATTTCTTGCAAGCTTGCTACAAAATTTTTACACTCAATAAGTTAAGTTTATGCACTAAACTTAAGATGAACTTTTAAAATTTCATACCCAAGTAGTATTTATAAATAAATCCTTTATTGTCTAAGAATTGAAACTGCCCAAGCAAACACTTCTCCAATAGTTTGTTTATCAAATATTTTGGCTATGATTATGCTAATTATACTTTATAACTATTATAGCTAAGTAAAATTAGGACCTAAGTATTCAATAGCATTACTTTTATACGCACTCTATTTAATTTATTATAGGTTTGGCAATTATGATAGCCTCTGATGATTAGTGAGCTATCATAGAGAGGGTACTACTTATTTCTTGAAAATAGTTATGATTACAAACAAGAGGTCTCTGAAATGACTGAATTTCCAGAAACACTTACAGATTTAGATAGCGGCTGAGCAACAGAACTAGCTGTAGATCTTGATATAGATTGAAAAACTGGTGAAGCTGCTACAGTATTTGATGTTGGAGTCATGTAGTGTTGACTGGTTGGCTTGAATGAAGTAACAGCACCTATATAATTTATAATATCATTAAACATTTTCATAAAAGAATTACTTGTCTTATGTTTTGTGTGAAAATTATGATACCACAACAAAAAATACCTCTATTGGTGGCGCCATTCTGTATTCCTCTTGATGATGAGCTGGGGTTGACTCTGTTCAAAATATCTATTAAGATTACAACAGTTACAATATGGCCAATGTTTAATAGTTCCCTAGTTTGGGAAAACACTCTCCCTTAGAACTATGCTGAGAAAAAAGATATTCAAAAGCATGAATATATCTTGTGTTTGATAACTCATAAAAGGCTAATAAATTCTTAAGCATTTATTAACTTCATAATCCAGTATACAACAAGAAATCTAACAATTCTAGCTTAAACATCTTATACCAATCAACACTTCTAAGTCTCAATTTTATAAAACTTCATAGACATTCTATTTGGAAGTTAGTTTTCTGAAACCAGTATTAATCAATGACTAGATTTTCAGATCAACCTGGAAGAAATCTATGTAACTCAAAATGAACCTTAAGTATAGTACTGAACTTTAGAATTTAATTACTATGAGACAAAATTATACTAAGAAAATATATTCAAGATTCCAATTTTGAACACCAAAAATAAATCACTCTCTAATTTTTTGTGTAGCATGATAAATGCTACACAAATGGAAATATGTTTAGAAAAATTGCACTTGTTTAAGCTATATTAGATTACTTGCTGTCTAGGGGGAACACAAGGTTTTTCAGTGGTGAATACTGAAAACTATCTTTGCATGTATTTTGAAAATAAAAGGCTATTATTTTAAAAAAATTTAAACCTAAAATACATGAATGAAAAAAATTAAATTTAAAAAAAAAAAAGAATAAATCACTCCCAACAGTTACAGTGGATAAGAATGGGACATCTAAGAAACAAGGAGACAAAAAAGACTGAAGATATTTAATCCCTTTATTTTTTCTAAAGTATAGAAAAAATTTTTTCCCTTTCCACTTCTAATTGTTGCTTCCAACATGGATTTCTCTTCATTATATCAGAGTTTTACTATTTCTTTTCTATACTCTGATCCCTGAAAATCAGTCAGTTCCTTTCAATGTTGTGTAAAGAATTATGCTATGATGAATGGGAAAGAGAAATGAAATGAAAAATGTTCCCCTCTCCTTTCACTTAGAACTTCTAAGAAGAGTTATTAATGGAATCAATGGACAGCAATAAAATCTGTTCACATTTCAAAGTAAAATCAAACTTGGATTATGTAAGCATTTCATCCTAGTAGTCAAATTTACTCTTGGGTAAAAGGTAAAGGTAAAGAGATGGACTAAGGGCTAAGAAGTAGTAGGAGCAGAAGGGAGAAATAGGTTAATTCCTCTCTTCCCTTGCTATTACCACCACTCCTACAAGTCCAGATTTTGCCCTATATTGAGCTGAAGTAGAAAAAAACAAGTGGTTGGAGCAAAGAAGAGGGACAGATATAAAGGTTGTTAGAGAGTTGAAAAAGACAGAAGAAAAGTAAATTTCAACAAGTCACAAAAAAAGATGAACTAGATGATATAGATTAAAAACCTACAATAACTAAATTTAGGGTCTGCCTGTATAAGTCAATACCTCAAAATAGTACTTATTCATTTACTATGGAAAATTTTTTCTCACACACTAAAAACATGTTTTAAGGTTTCATCATGCTACAAAAATTTTCATTAACAATTTAAAATTCTACACTAATGAACAAAGGTTCTTTTTTTTTTTGGGGGGGGGGTTAAATTTAAATTACAGACACTAAAAACTAAAATAACTGTGATTTATAAAATTCATCTATAACATACATATTATATACTATATTGTATCTCATAGTCAGAAATGTTAGTGCATATTGCATATAACTTAAATATTCCAGAAATGAAGCTCATTTATAAGGTTCACCAAGTTAAATTCCTTAACTACCCCATGGGGTAAATATTATTATTTATCACTCTTTCATAACTGCAGATATTATATCTGAGGTAAAATGATTTGCTCAGAGTCAAAAAACTTTTACATGTCTAGGCTGCTTTGAACTAGGACTTCTGTCTCCAAATTTTTATAATATTTACTACATAAGTAAATATTTACTATTTAAGGTTTAAAGATAATTCATAAAAAGCATTTTTATTTTGAGCAAGAATTTAAGAAAAAACAGTTCTATTGGGGTTTGTCAACTTCCTCTTGAGTAGAACTAAATCTTTCAGGTCCATATTGCTAGCAAGTACAAGGTATAATAATGGGATTTATATATGAACATGGGAGAAATTTTAATATTTATTTTTATATCTTTAAGTTTTGAAGTTTAAAAAAATGACAAATTATGATGTATGATGAAACAGTAAATTAAAACATCATTTTACAATCTAAGAAGCATTGTTTTGAGTCAACAAATCTAAGGTGCTGTAGGGGAATACTGATCAATGTTTTCTCAATAGTTTTAAATCAGAATAAAAAATTTTAATCACAGGATGTTCAAAAGCAAAACTTGTTCTTTGTCATTGTATCAACAGTGGCATAGTAAATGATATTCTTGCTGAGTTCTACCAACTTGATATCTTCTGAAATTACATATCTATTGAAATTACAAAAAATGGCTGAGAATTATTTATTTCTTCTTTTTATAAAAAAATTCTGTATATATAATTTTTCTGCATTATTACACGGACAATTTTCATCACTGTTTTATTTCTTTTTAATGATCACGGGTAACTTATATGAAAAGTTTCATCAACAAATTACATGATCCAAAGTAATTTAAAGTTACAAAGATTAAAGTTCCATAGACCAAAAATGAGAATTACTCTGCTTCTTATCCATACATTCCCTTCTTCCTTTTCTATGCCCACATAAATTTTAGTGATGTTACCCTAAAAATCCTATTACCAACATTTGTATTCAAATTGATGTATCAAGTAATATGAAAACATTTCATTTACCAAGTATTTTTGGAAATTATTTCACAAAAATGAGCTTCAAATTAAACAAGTTGATATAAATCTTTCTAGCATGATTATACACTACCTTGCCATCTTAAAATAAGAGCATTTCAAACATACTTTAAGCTTTTCTTAAAGAATCAGAAGCATTTTATAAACATGATTAAAATTTCAATTATCAATACTTCAAAATGTCTTCTGATTTTATCAGTGAACACTCCTATTGATATGGATGCCAACTTCTCAATACATTAGTAGATCATTTTAATGAGGCATTATTGCCAAGAGAATTTCTGGTAGCCAATTTCACCAAATCCAGTGAATCTCTCTAAACATAGTTGCTAGTGCTAAGATAGAAAAGATGATCTGCTGCTAGGCTTTCTCCTCTTTACTGCTGGCAAATAATTTTTAAAAATTATTTCCTATTCTCCAATCGATAAATGGTCAAAGGATATGAACAGACAATTTTCAGAGGATGAAATTAAAACTATTTGTAGTCGGGGCAGCTAGATGGTACAGTGGATAGAGCACCAGCCCTGAAGTCAGGAGGACCTGAGTTCAAATCTGGTCTCAGACACTTAACACTTTCTAGCTGTGTGACCCTGGGCAAGTTGCTTAACCCCAATTGTCCCAGCAAAAAACAAAACAAAACAAAATTATTTGTGGTCATATGAAAAGGTGCTCCAAATCACTATTGATCAAAGAAATGCAAATTAAGACAACCCAGAGGTACCATTACACATCTGTCAGATTGGCTAAAATGACAGGAAAAGATAATGTGAATGTTGGAGGGGATGTGGGAAGGCTGGGACACTGATGCATTGTTGGTGGAGCTGTGGACGTATCCAGCCATTCTGGAGAGCAATTTGGAGCTATGCTCAAAAAGTTATCAAACTGTGCATACCCTTTGACCCAGCAGCATTTCTATTGGGCTTATATCCCAAAGAAATCATAAAGGAAGGAAAGGGCCCACATGTGCAAGAATGTTTGTGGCAGCCCTTTTTGTAGTGGCTAGAAACTGGAAACTGAATGGATGCCCATCAATTGGAGAGTGGCTGAATAAATTAGGGTATAGGAATATTATGGAATATTATTGTTCTGTAAGAAACGACCAGCAGGACGATTTCAGAGAGGCCTGGAGAGATTTACATGAACTGATGCTGAGTGAAATCAGCAGAACCAGGAGATCATTATATACAGTAACAACAATACTATATGACAATCAATTCTGATGGACATGGCTCTCTTCAACAAATGTTTCAAACTACTTCCAATTGTTCACTGAAGAAAGCCATATACACCTAGAGAAACGGATGTGAAATGTGGACCACAACATATTTTCATGCTCTCTATTGATGTTTGCTTGCGTGTTTCCTTTATCTGATTTTTCTTTCTTGCAGATACTATTTTCTTGCACAACAATGATATGGAAATATGTATACATATATTTGATTTGTCAAGTATTTTAACATAATTAACATGTAGTGGATATCCTGCCATCTAGGGGAGGGGTGGGGAGTGGGGAGGAAAAATTTGTAACAGAAAACTATATAAGGGTTAATATTGAAGAATTACCCATACATATGTTTTGCAAAAAAAACAAAAACAAAAACAAAAAAAATATTGTAATAATGAATGCTAAAAATTATCCTGACAAATAACTGGGGAAAAATAAAATGCATAATAAAAGCTTCTCTGACAACTAAAAAAAAATTGTTTCCTTTCTTTGAGTGGGAAGAGAAATGACTAATAGTGTGAATCTGAAGCCAGGAAATTTAAGTCCAAATGAGGCCTCAGTCAATTTATTAGTTGTGTGACTTTATACATGTCACTCAGCCTCTATTTGCCTCAATTTCCTCATCTGTAAAAAGAGGATAATAATGGCATTTAACCACCAGGGTTGTTGTGAGGAACAAATGAGATATTTGTAAAGTGCTTTGCCATCCTTAAAGTACTAAGTGCTAGCTATTTTGTTCTATTTTTTTTCCTGCTAGTGGTTTTGTGAATTCTTTTGGCCTTGTGTAAATATATGTCTAACTGGATCCAAGAAAGGTAATCTATTGTCACCCACTTTCAAACTTAACTACATACCTCAAATCTTTATGGTTATCATTAAGGACTGTTTTTTTTTTCTTAAAGTGTTTATATCATATCAGCATTGGCCCACAAAATTTCAAAAGTGGTAATCTCATATATAGTGCCAATTCCAACTTCTATAATGCTTTTAATCTGAGTACTATGAAATTAGATAATCAAGTTCTTAAGAATTATGCACATGGGGCAACTAGGTAGTACTTTGTATAGAGCACCAGCCCTGATCTCAGACACTTAACACTTCCTAGCTATGTGACCCTGGGCAAGTCACTTAACCCCAAATGACTCAGCAAAGAAAAAAAACTTTATGCATATAATAGGATTTGAGTAAGGCTCTGAAGACTTGTTTTTATCAAGTCAAGTGCATAGTCTAACAGCTATTTCAGAAACTTAGATATGTTTTTCATTAATTTCTAGGATTTACAGGTAATTAGGTAAGAATTTTAAAAAGTTTTATTGTCTTTAAAAATCTGAAAATTATTTTTAGCTCACTGGCTACTATAAAAGGATAGCCAAAAATAGGCAATGGACATAGTTTTCCTAGTTTGACAATCCCTGATGTAGATGGCTTAGGTTGCTTAATGTTCTGCTATTATAGTGATAAAAGATTATTTAATATCTATTAAAATATTTTATCCATTAAATAGAATCTTCAATGATTATCATGTTATCCCATTTCCCTTTCCCATATTTCCTTATTTAGAAGTTAAAATTGAGTTTGAGGCTACTTTTTTCTGACGTAGTGTAAAACCTGAATAGCCTTGAAATCTATATTAATGTTTTCTAGTTATGAGGGTGACAATAAACCATATTCCATAACATTAGAAAAAATTAAGGAAATGGCTTAATTTAATGCATAAAGTAAAATACAGATTCTTAATTTTCAGATTTATAATAAAATAGTTCCTTACTGTAAGCTTTGCTATGTTTTTTTTTTCTATATGTAATACTTTAATTTAATTTTTTTGAAAGTAAATTCTTACTTGAAATGGCTGGTTTTGAACTTGCAATCTCCCCAACAAAGATTGGCTCATCATCATCATCATCATCATCCTCAACTTCTTTTACTTTCTTCTGCCATGGTTCCAGCTCTTCTTCTTCACACTCCATAAATAGTTCAGCCATTTTAAAATTATCTAATAAAACAGGTATAGATTTTGAAAGCATACTACTTTTGAAAAAATGAAAGACTATGTAAAGTTACTAAATGTTTAGACAATCATTTTAAGAAGATATGCAAAAAAAAAGGGGGGGGACCCGAAAGGGCCATTTTAAATTAAAAATTCAAACTTCATCTAATGCAAAAGTCAAGACATAATGGTAGTATCATGGGCAAATACTATGTTTATTTAAATATCATTATTCCTTCCATCTATTGGAAGGATTTCCACTAAACAAATTTCATATATTTTCTCTTCTAAATTATGTTATTTTGTTCTTCAAAAACAAAAAAACAAAAAAAAAACCACCAAATGACTAAAAGAAATTTAAAGTGATAATTTATTCTGGACTACTAACATCCTATATAATTCTATTTTTATGTTTTATGTTCATGCTGCTTTTCTCTTGTAAAAGTCTTCTCCTTCTGCCTACTCAAATTCTATTCAAAATCCATTCAGGTCTGGTTCTATATCACCCATGAAAAACCTTTTCCAACTATTTCAGTAAACAAATGGTCTTTCCCCTCTGATCACTATTGCATGTATGATTTGTATTACTCAACTCAAAACTCAATTACAAAAAGTTACATACTATTTGCTAATTGCTTTGGATAAATAAGTTTTATCTCCCCATGCTCCCTTTCTTAGTACTAATTGTCACAGGCTGAAACCAGCTCAATACTAGATATATAACACATCCTCAATAATACTGCATCAGATTTGTTTTTTTACATGATTAGATAAAATCAAAGTCTTAGCCAATTCCATAGTTAGAAATGAATAATTCCATCAACCTATCTCTTAAAGATTACCAACAGCATAGTAGTAAGCACCTTTAATACAGCATAGTAGTAAGTAGCTTTAATACCACTTACCTTTTGGTTGGAGAGGGTTGTCACCCATCAAGTTCCAGAGCTAACTTTCTGTAAATTGTCAACCAAATGACAAACATTAATATGTACTGTATGTCATTTGATTCATGCCAATTAAAACATGGAACTGGAAATTCTGAAGTCCTTAGGTCTAATTCTCACCTCCATGAAACTCACTGTACGATGGCAGACAAGTCAGTCTTAGTTTTCCTATCTGTAAGAGATAAAACCATTAAAACGGATTCAATTTAAATAAAATTCTAGTCCACAAGGTTCACATTAATAAAAGTTTTACCTATATTATTTGTTTTATGTACATGCATATACCTCATTTAGTGACATGAATTCCTGACAATAATCATCTCATATACATGAAATTTTAAATGGGGTTAAAAACTTCCAACTTAAAGCCTATGGCTCCTTCTGTAAATCAAACAAACTCTGAACAAAGAATCACCCTGGTTTATCTTTTTGGTAAATTCATTTCCTTTTTTCATTCTTCATTCCTCTTACCCTCCTGACTCCCACCAAAGGAAAGGGGTGGAAATGACACTTTTCAAAGATGAACACTATTGTTGTTACTCATCTACCAATGAATAAAGAAGTCAAACTGCAAGGAAAGATTACAATTAAGGATTGTGGACTGTGTTGATGGTAGCTTATTAAATTAACTTCCTAGATTTTTCCTTATGTTTAAAAGAAAAATTCAATAAAATTTAACAAGTAGGTACTATGTACACAGCACTACACTATATGTGAATTAAGCGTAGTAGTACAGGAAAGAATGGGAACAGCCAATTAGTCACATTGTAGAAAGAAGAAAGATAACTCCATCTTTTTGCCAATGAAATGTATATCTGCTGCCTTTTTTTCCTCCAGTGTCAATTATTCCATAAGTGATTTTCAGAGAGGGGACATTCAGTGTCTGATTTCCCAGCCTTTTCTTTAAAATGCTTTCCTTTTCTTAAATTAAAATGAATAACATTTGGTTTTAGAATTCTCTAATAATGGCCTGAGTTAGATGAGAACAACATAAATATGACAAAATGCAGGGACTAAGATTTTTAGACTAATTCTTGGTACAAGTACTCGTAAATTTAATTAAACAAAAGCTATGATGCTGAAGGAATCCCTTAACATTATTTAAGTGCCTCCACAAATACAAACAGAAAATGCCAATGAAACACTTTATTCATGTATATTTGACCACAATCACACAAATATAATACAGAATCTTTGATTTTGAGGCAGGACTTACGTTCAAATTTGAACGTTCCTCAAGGTGAGTTGAATTATGTTATCTCTTAAGAACTTTCCAGGTATCCTTTGATTATGTGGTTGAGAATTCTTATTTAATGCCATTTTTAAGTTATTTGGTCAGAAAACAGTATTAGAAAATGCAGGGAGTTGTTATAGATTATCCCTCTATTTCTAGATAACGTCTTCTAACAAGACGTTTCCTTTCATATGAAGACTGGTCAAAGTATGAGACAAGAAATAAAATGAAATGGGGAGACATTTCTTAGATACTCTTCTAGCAAAAAAACTCTAATTCTATTTTATTTTACCAAATAAGTGCCCTTCCCTTCTATCTCCTCCTACCAAAAGTCATCCCACAATTTTGGTAGAAATTTGTCTGGGTAATGTAGTGGCTATGTTTTTATAAATGAACTTGTGTGATTTTTATATTTTTAGCCAAATATAAAATCTACAGTAGAAAATGTGAGTTAATACCGTCAATAGTTTTCAAACCACAAGCAACCCAATCACATTCGAAATAAATGCCCTTAACTCAGAGATTATCTGGGGCACACAATAGACTATTCTTATAGGAAGTTCCAATTCAGTCATTAAACTAATTGTGGGGCTTTTACCAAGTCACTTAATTTTCGGTCTTCAAGAGCCTCATTTATATATTGAAGGAGTTAAGAGTAGATGTCCTTTAAGTTCTCTTCTAGATCTAAAAATTCCCTGTTTCTGTGAGCTCTACTTTATTAGCTGTTCTTATGAAGAAATACTGGCAAGATATGACCCGCTTGTTTTTCCTTATACATCATTATTCATCTAGATCCATAAAGAAACTTGCTGATATTGATTTATAGTAAAGTAAATTTATAAAACAAGCTGGGAAATAAATTTACCAACATTAATTCATTCTATCGGAAAAGGTAATGAATCACAATGGATAGAAGTTTGAACTTGAGGTCAAGAACACCTGGATTCAAATTTTAAAATATGCAGGCTTTAGTGGTCAGTCATGTTTAGGTCACTTAAGCTCTAAGTATCCCAGGCAAGGAGGGAACCCTTATATGGAGAGATGCCCACATTCACTAAGTCCTAGTGCCAGACCTCTCTCTCCCCCCAAAACATAAATATTTAACTATCCCACCAAATTTTTGGCATGTCTTTACTTATCATTCCAGTCTTTGAGATGGCCCTGTATAGGTTCTTTGTATTCCTTTGGGAGAGAAGATTCTTGGGAACAAAAATTTTGCAGCAGTCCTTTTTTATTCTAGAGAAGAAATGAAAACAAACTGGGTGCTTATCAATTAGGGCATGATTGAACAAACTATGGTATATGATACAGTATTACTACTTTATAAGAAATTTAAGAGGCAGATTCAGGAAAACACAAGGATTTAAAAGAATGAAGTGAATAGGCCAAGAAAACTATTTTAATGGCTAATTATAATGTTATGAAGGAAAATATCTATGAAAAACTCATCAATGCAAAGACCAATCATGACTTTAGAAGACTAGTGAATCATGATTTTCACCTCTTAGCAGAGAGCTCTAGAAGGCTGAATACAGATACATTTTCAGACATAGCAAACAGATTTGTCTTGCATGTGTCTACTCTTTGTCACAAGGGATGAGACCATTTATTTTGGGCAAAGGAGGAGTGATAAGGTGATAGTAAAAAAAAGACAGTCATCAATTATTTTAATATACACGTTAGAGAAAAGGAAGTTCAGAAGAAAAGACAAGCTAAATAGTACTGATTAATCCCACATCAAATTTAATATATACTTTAAGAAAAAAGTTATATAATAAATATATATATATATATAAAATCCTTTTTTATTGGGATAAAAATAAAACCATGTCTGATAAGAAACTTACATTTTTCTTTTGTGGTAAACAATACAAATTTACATAAGTTAATACTAAATACATATAAAGCAAACTGAGGGGGTAGGGAGACAGAATAAGGAAAGACTTCATTCAGTATGTAAGAACTCAGAGCTGAGTTTTCAGAGTAGCTAGGATTTTCAAATGAATGAGGTGAAGAGGGAGATGAGGAAGACACACTGTCTATGAAATGGCAGAAATAGGAGATGTAACGTGAAGATAAGCAAAGCAAGTCAATTTGGGTTGACTATGGAATATATAAAGTAGAACATTTAATAAATTTGGATGTGAATCTGTAAAGGGATTTAAATGGCAACAAGGAACCATTCACTGGTGGTCAGAATTGGGCTTTAGGAGAGAGAACAATCAGAATGATACTGCAAAAATCTAGATACAAGGTAATGAGAAGTTGAACTAAGAGAGGAGATATATGAGTGGAGAGGAAACAGATGTGAGATATATCATGGAGGTATTCAACAAGACTTGGCAACTGACTATGTGAGGTAAGAGTCAAGGATAACTCAATTGCTATAATCCTGGGCAACTGTGTCCAGATAAAATACTTGAGAAAGGGGATAGTTAGGTGGCACAGTGGATAGAGCATCAGCCCTGAAGTCAGGAGAACCTGAGTTCAAATCTGACCTCAGACATTTAACACTTCCTACCTATATGACCCTGGGCAAGTCACTTAACCCCACCTAGGGGGGGGGGGGAACACTTGAGAAATGTAGATTTTGGAACATGAATTTTTAAGGAAAAATAGACATTGGACATGAATTTGGAATGTTTTCTGAACATTCAATTTTAAAGATCCAACAAACAGTAAGTAACAAAGGACTGGAGGTCAAGAAAGAAAACTAAAAGAGTAAAACAATAGAAAAATCTGAGCATTTTCTGCATTAAGAAGATAACTGAAGCCTTGGAAGCTGATGAGATTTCTATGAAAAGTATAAAGAGGAAAGAGAAAAAGATCCAGAACAGTCTTAGACTACACCTTTAGTTAAGGGGTACCAAAATGATGATTAAGGGAGGGAGGTTATATGTTATAGAGATAAAGAGAGATGAGGAATGAGAAAAGGCCAAAGGATTTTTAATGATCCTACAGATAGATTTAAAATTGACAAGATCAGAAGCCAAACTATACATCTACCTAAACACCTCTATAAATCTATCTCTAAATAATGTCAGGGAAAAATAAATCTCATGGTGAAGAACTGAAAATTCTTTAGAACTATTATTTTCATGTATCTTAAGATTTAAATTATATTATTTCTAGTGATAAGCAGATCTCAAATTCTATCTGTTAAGACATTTCGATTTAACCGGTCATGTTTTCAGATTCTTTATGGCAAAAAACTGTGGAAAGAATAATCTTAAAAGCTAATGAAACAAAATTGCACCAAAAAAATAACCCAAGTAAATTATATTACTATAATTCAATAACAGTCAAATTTTATACTACTAAACTGACAAAGAATCAAACAAATAATTCAAAAACTTCAATGCACAGCAATTAACATCTGAGTTAACTGAAGGGTCTCCTACAATTTCCAATATGGAAAACAAAAGCTAAATTTGCTATAATAAAACATTTCTTTTTTCTCCTAATACTAAGAGTTAAAAACAGTAACTAGTTCATGAAAAGGGCCCTAAGCTTCACAGATAAGAGGGATAGGCCATGTCTGAGCAAACTGGTACCCTGCCTATTCCCCAATTTTTAATAACCTGTGAAGATAATGTTTTAGTAAGTGTAGGGAACAAAATAAACAAATGAATGGCAAAACAAAATTCCAAACTCTGAATATGAAATGGTCTCAAGTTAGGAAAAAAAAAGTCTCAAGTAAAAAACTGCCATCTATCAAGATGCTATATCCAGTTTTTCTTTCTCCTAACAATGGTTATGTGGGGAGGTGGGAAGAGGGAAAGGACCCAACTTCTCACAATCCTTTAAATTCAAGTGGATACATAAACCTAGACATAAAGAGTTATTTGAAGAAAATCTGAAGAACATGTAACATATTACTATCAGACTTACAGATAGAACAGTTAATGAATAAACAAAAGAGACAGCAGAATAAGGAATAAAATGAATAATTTTGATTACATTAAATTTAAAAGTTTTCATACAAAATAAAACAAATGTACCTAAAATCAAAAGGAAATGGAAATAAGTAAAACGATTTTATAGACAGATTCTCAGATAAAGGTCTCATATCTTAAATATATAAATAATTTTGTCAAGTCTATAAAAATGAGTCATTCTTCAACTGATAAATGGCCAAAGGATGAACAGTTTTCCAGTGAAGAAATCAAAACAATTTATAGTCATATGAAAAAATGCTCTAAACCATTACTGATTAGAAAAATGAAAATTAACAACAACCTTGAAATGTCACTTTTTATCTATCAGATTGGCTAAAATGATTGGAAGGGAGAATGAAAAATGTTGGAGGTGATGTGGAAAAATTCAATGTTGGTGGAACTGTTAACTAGCCCATTTTGGAAAACAATTTGGAATTATGCCCAAAGAGTTATTAAATTGCCTATGCCTTTTGACTTAGCTATATTACTACTATGTCTATTTTCTCACATGATTAGGGAAAAAAGAAAAGAATCTATATGTTCTAAAAGTGGTTCTTTTTTGTGATGGCAAAGAATTAGAAATTGTGGGTATGCCCATCAACTGGGGAATGGCAGAATAAGTTGTGGTATGAGAGTGAAAAAATACTATTGTGCTATAAGAAATGATGAGCTCAATAATCTCAAATAAACATGGATAGATTTACACAAAATGATGAGCTAAATGAGCAGAGTCAAAAGAAAGTTATAGTTTTAAAAACAACCTTGAGTGACTAAGTCATTTTTTGTCTAGCATAAATACCCAAACTGACTACAAAGAATATATGAAAAAAGATGCTATCTGCATGCAGAGAAAAAAACTTAAATGGAAATATGTATAAAATAGCTTTACATAGATATACATATCTTTTTCTAATGACTGTTACCTGGGGAAAGGGCAGTTAGTGGAGAGGGAAGAACAAGGAGGGAAAAAAAGTTAAATGATACTATTATATATTTAAAAATAATAGCAAGTTGTACATAATAAATCTGCAGTTTCATATATAATCATCTTTTTCACTGTTCTGTTATGGAAATGTTTGTTTTATTTTTTAAGTTTGGAATAAAATAAGTAAAAATTTTTAATAAAAGAAAAGAAAAATTCAAGTAAGCTTATTTCCCTATAAATATTTAAAATTAGCTCATAACTCCAGATAAAGCAGAGGCAGGAAATGTTGAGGCAGAAAATTATGAGATTTAAGATGAGTATGACTCTAATGAAATCCCATAATCCAAACCAAAGCAAATATCACCAGTAACTAGGTAAACACTAGACTTTTCAATCCCTGCTAATGAATAAAGTATAGTTAAAAAGGCTATCCTTACTAAATAATGCTACATTTTTTAAAAAGTAGAATTCTATTTTTTTTAAAAGCACATAATTTAGAAGCACTGCAGAATTTACATGAAGTGATACAAAGTTAAGTTGAACCAGGAAAATAACATACAATGACAAAAGACATTGGAAATGGAAAGAAAAACAGTCCAAAACAACCACACCAAAAAACCCAATATACCATCAAAGCATAATCCTACATAGTAGAATGTTACATATATTAGACTTTAAAAAAAATGTTTGTTAGTTTTGTTGAATTCCATCCCATTTCCCATGTTGACTATTTTAAGAGATAGTTCTTTAGAAGAGAAAGGGAAGGAAAAGAGGAAAGAAGGAAAACAAAATATTTATTGTCTATTATTTACAAGTACTGTGCTACAAAAATGATGTGTGGAAATATGTATACATATATTCGTTTTGTCAAGTATTTTAACATAATTAACATGTAGTGGATATCCTGCCATCTAGGGGAGGGGTGGGGAGTAGGGGGGAAAAATTTGTAACAGAAAGCTTTGTAAGGGTTAATGTTGAAGAATTACCCATCCATATATTTAGCAAATAAAGTTTTAATTTAAAAAAAAAAAGTACTATGCTAATAATGACTTTATAAATACTTTCATTCCATATTCACAAAACCCTGTGTTGTTATTCACAATTTTACAACTGAGGCAGAAAACAGTTCAGATATTTCAGACTAAAGGAAATTTTCATTTCATTCATTTTACATATAGCTTGCTGCAGTTACAAACTTTTTTTCCCACTACATCCATTATTGAGGCCCTTTTAAAACTATGACTAACACAATTCATTTAATAGTATTATGATTTAAGGTATCTATGACCCTTCTTATGATATACCAAAAAATATGTTGCTTCTTAGAACCTATAATTGAAAGTACAATCCTTCATCTGGGGAATACAAAGGAAGTGATATTGCTTGGTAAAAACAAAACAAAAAACAACCATATACATTTATACACAGCTAAATTGATAATTGAGGCCTTCCCCTTTCCATATTAGAATCATTGTGCACTGCAAGCTAATTCCTCCCTCAGAGAATCTGAGTTAACATTCACATACACAATTACATGTAAAGGATAAAGCTATAAGCATCTCTACCATGAGAGTCTTTGATCCTCACTTGAGAGAACAATCCAAGGCAATGCTCCTAGTAATGGCAAGGCAATTTATTGAGGGAACTCCCTGGGAAGGCATGTGCTCATATTAATTGGCTGCTATCTTGCATACCTATGTAGTTTTAATTACTTTTCATTCTCTATTACTTTCACCCTTAAGAAACCAGCTGAGGTCTCCCCAATTAAAATTCCATACATAAATGTCCACCTGGGCCCAAATAGTCCCATAGCACCTGGCATATTATCCTTCACATCTCTCTTGTTAGCAGGCCTCTTCAGTAAAGAGCATTGAAATGCTATGATTCTTATCCTATTCAACAAATTATAGTACTCAAAAATTTGGAAGCAGAGTAACAATATTTTGTTTTCCTTTATTCACCACCCTAGAACTCCCCTCCAAAAGGAAATGTGTGTTACTAATACATTACAAATTCCTGTACAAAAGGAGAAAGTTGGAAAACCATCTTAGCAGTCACAACACTACCTTAATTGAAGGGCCATAGCACCCCTAATCTCATACTATATCGGTCCTTATGGAATCTGAGTTATTCGGAATCTTTTTTTTTTTTTTTTTTGCTAAGGCAACTGAGGTTAAGTGACTTGCCCAGGACATACAGCTAGGAAGTGTTAAGTGTTTTGAGATCATATTTGAACTCAGGTCCTCCTGACTTCGGGACTGGTGCTCTATCTACTGTACCACCTAGCTGCCCCCAGAATATCTTTTAATAAATCTAGATTCTTGAGTCATTTATGTGCCTGTTTATTTTTACTTTTCCCTTCCCTTTCTGTAGTCACTCATTTGGAGATGATCCTATGAAGTGGATGAATTCAGAGTAGGAGGACATCAGAAATAGAAGGTTTCTGGTTAAAAAGCAATGCATATATTATCAGAATTTTTTCAATGTGTTGATCAATTTTGATTTTTCTGCTTAAAAACACAAAAACAAACAGTAGCACAAACAAAACTAATGCAGCCAAGATAAGGAAGAAAGCAAAAAGCTTGGAAAATTTTTATAGCAAATATTTCAGATAAAGGCTTCATTTCTAATATATAAAAATTTGAGTCAAATTTATAAAAATGTCATTCCCCAAATGATAAATGGTCACAGGATATGAACAATTTTCAGATGAAGAAATCAAAGTCACCTATAGTCATGTGAAAAAATGCCTTGAATCACTATTAATTAGAGAAATACAAATTAAAACAACTGAGTTGCCATCTCACACTTCTCAAATTGGTTATGATAACAAGAAGAGATAATAAATATTGGAGAGGATAGAGCTGATACTACTGCATTGTTGGTGGAGTTGTAAAATGATTCAACCATCTTGGAGAACAATTTGGAACTATGCTCAAAGGACTATAAAACTGTGCATACACTTTGATCCAGCAAACTCTCTACTGGGTCTGTATCCCAAAAAGATCATAAAAAAGAGGAAAGAACCCATATGTGCAAAAATGTTTGCAGCAGCCCTTTTTGTAGTGGTAAGAAATTGGAAGCTGAATGGATGCCCATCGGTTAG
This sequence comes from Myrmecobius fasciatus, assembly GCA_023553655.1. NCBI lineage: Eukaryota > Metazoa > Chordata > Mammalia > Dasyuromorphia > Myrmecobiidae > Myrmecobius > Myrmecobius fasciatus. Next base: position 370,913 of record JAJPUD010000119.1, on the reverse strand, counting down.
AGAATGGCTGAATAAGATATGGTATATGAATGTTATGGAGTATTATTGCTCTGTAAGAAAGGATGAGCGGATTGATTTCAGAGAGGCCTGGAGGGACTTAGATGAACTGATATTAAGTAATGTGAATAGTACCAAAAGAACCTTATATACAGCAACAAGAAAATTATGCTATGATCAATTCTGATGGACAGGGCTCTTTTCAACAATGAGGTGATTCAGGTCATTTCTAATGGTCTTGTGATGGAGAGAGCCATCTCCAACCAGAGAGAGGACTATGGGAACTGAGTATGGATCATAACATAGTATTTTCACTCTTTTTAATGTTGTTCACTTGTTTTTTGTTTTCTTTCTCATTTTTTTTCCTTTTTGATCTGATTTTTCTTGTGCGGCATGATAATTGTGGAAATATGCATAGAAGAATTGCACATGTTCAACATATATTGAATTACTTGCTGTCTAGGAGAGGGAGTGGGAGAACGGAAGGAGAAAAATTTGGAAAATGGCAAGGATGAATGTTAAAAACTATCTTTACATACATTTTGAAAATAAAAACAATTTGTGTGTGTTAGTTTTAGAAAGCTAATGTACTAGTAATAATAGACTGCCTTTTAATTAACAAGAATTTAGAAGGCATTTTCTAAAAGGATACACTTCTGTTGTCTTTTAAAAAATTGTTTTAGAGAAGCCTGAATTGTTACTTCCTTTTTCATCTCTTTAAATTTCCCCACAAGCCTTAATGATGTACTTTTTAACATCTGAACCAGAGTTTTCTCACTTGTATAATGTGAATAACAATACTGTCACTATTACCCTCAAAGGGCCTTTATGTGAAAAGTATTGTATAATTCTTATATAAAGTAAATACAGTTTTTTAAAAAAATACCTGTAGTTGAATTACTTTGCCAACAGGTGGCATACTCACATATAGGTAAAACCAGTGAATGAGAAAATATAGGCAGCAAAAAATAAAATGAAGTCATCAGCCCTACTGAATGAAGTACAACAAAGCAGGATGGAAATAACATTTATCAAAAGATGGAAATAGTATTTCTTTTTCTTCCTCAAATTCAATCCAATTCTGATTGTGAACGATATATTCCACAAGGGTATTACAAAATTCTCCAAAAGTAGTTTTTAAAAATTTGCAATCTCAAAACAGGTTCTTGACATGTTTGGTTTTTTTTTTTAAACTGAAAACTATTTTCAATATAATTGATTTCCTTTGAAGACCTATATGGTTTATATATTTAAAAACATTCTGGGAGAGAACAGAATTCAGAACTCAAAACTTTTTTAAAAAGTAATTTTAGGGCAGCTAGGTGGCACAGTGGTTAGAGCACCAGCCCTGAAGTCAAACACATCTTACATCAGCTACTCTGTATAAATCTAACAATTATCACATAGGTTTGCTGATCTATTTGAAAGTCTTCAAACAATGGCTGGATATAGTTGTCAAATATATTGATACTTTGGTTGTGCAGTAGATTGGAAATGACCTCGGAGGTATGAAACTAGTTCCATTCACAAACTCTAAAAATTCACCTGAGGCAAAAGAAGTCCCTTTTTCCCCAAGGGATTTCTCATCTGAACTCAGAGTGAATACATTCCTGGTAGATCCTGATTCCAAAGACAAGAGGATCAGACTGGCTTTTAAAAAATTCTCTGGTTTGGAATGTCCCTTTCCCAGAATTTCAGGAGGAAAAAAGAATGCAAAAGTAAAGAATAAAAAATTTAAAAAACAGTATTCTGAGAAAGCATCTAAAAGATTCACCAGTCAAAGAGATCCAAAGTACAAAAAGTTAAAAACCCCTGATAATTTAACAGAAAAGTATTAACGATTTTTATCCCCAAATAAACACTGGTTATAATACCCTGCTATGTGGTAATTCATTCGCTTATGTCAAGATTCTAAAAGTAGAGAGCAAAAGAAAGCTGAAGCAGCAAGAGGGAAAGGGAGTGGAAGGGGAAAGAGGAAGAGACAGATGAGACCAAATGTCACACTTTTCTTTATTTAAAAAAAAAGAGGGGCAGCTAGGTGGCGTAGTGGTTAGAGCACCAGCCCTGAAGTCAGGAGGACCTGAGTTCAAATGTGATCTCAGATATTTCCTAGCTGTGTGACCCTGGGCAAGTCACTTAACCCCAATTGCCTCAGCAAAAAAAAAAAAAAAGAGAGAGAGAGAGAGATGCTTTATGGAAAATTTGTTATAATGACCTACAACCAAGATTTTATGATCTTATTTCATTAAAAAAAAAGGTTTGAAGATTACTCTTAAAAATTACCCCTCTAAAATTTTTAACAAAAAATTAAAATTTAATGAAAATTGACAAATTATGACAATATTTGAGAAAACTTCAGGATCAGCAATTAAAAACTTAAAGTTAGCTTTTACTTACACAAAGCATTGAAGAAATTACAATGATGTAAAGAAATATCAATATTTTTAAGAGATCTCATTGATGAGAAGAAGCTCATTTTAAACACCCAACATATCTGGCTATTGGTATTAATGGTAACTTAGTAAGTTGGCATTTTCTATTCAAAAAGGATAATCAAAGGCCTCTTGAGATTCCTAAATAAACTCTTGTATATTATAATTGTACAGTAAGGTTGCAGCTGACCAGTCCTAACAACCAGGAAGCTAGGAAGGGTACTTCAGAATCTGGTTAATTCTTTGAAGGTCTATTCCTTCCAAGGATACAATGAAGAATATAGTCATAAATTCTTATTTTGATCAATTCTCAATGAACTCCCACAAACTATGAAGAAAGGATCCAAACAATATGCTAAATTAGGGCTTTCTTTCAGGTCTCTTTACATTTTGTGAGCAAGAATGCAATAGTTGTCCTACCCATTTATTACTGCTCAATCTCCCTCTTAGCACTTAAAGAAATTAACTCAATTCCAATAATATTGATACAATAAGATGAAAGTATAAATTTGAATTATCAAAAGTGAGTAATTCACTAATTTCCTTACTTTGTTGCAGTCATGCTTTTATTAATGAAGTATTTATTTCAATTAGGCACTTAACTTCAAGGTTAGAAACCACCAAAGGCATAATATAAGAAGCAATGATGTTAAGACTTTTAGAAGCTTAGAGATAAGTAATTCAAACCTGTACTTCAAACATCCTCTCAACAACATCCCTGACAGATGATCATCAATCAAACATTTTTGTGTCTATTACAGGCTAGGTAATGTGCTAAGTGCTGAGGATACCAAGAAAAAAATCGAAATACTCTCTGTCCTTAAAGAATGTTATGTTGGGAATACACATGAAGTTTACAAAATATATAAATCTAGACTTTTATCATATCTCTAAGAGACAACACCATGTCTGAATAGCTCTAAATGGTAGTTATTTCCTATTTAAGGAGCTATCTGACTCCCTGTAACAGCTACCAAATGGATTCATGACAAAGGAAAGGAATTGTGGTACAAAAGTACCATAGTCAATTAATGACAAATGGGCAAAAAATAGTAAAAGAATATATCTGATACTCTTGGGGGCAATGATGGTTTTGCCATCAAGGATGTAAGAAAAATCTGAAGGTAGAACGTCAAGAATGAGACAATTAACAATACTGTCAAAACACTGTAGAGGTCAGAAAATATATACAGTGCAAGAAAAAGCCATAAAATTTGCTAAACACGGGTAACCTTGCAGAAAACAGGATCACAATTGAGTGGCTGGGGGCTAAGACATGTAACTGAAGATATAAAAGTATTTGTGAACAGGAAAGGAAGACCATGCATAAGAACAGACTGAAAATTAACGAAGAAAACCTTCTTTCTCCCCATCAGTGTAAGTTTATGGATGTGAAACACAGCATATCTTCCCAAATTCAAATGATGCACTGTACTGAACAGTATTGCTACCCCTTCTTTCTTTTTCTTTTTTAACTGTAACAGAAAGGAGTTTCCTAGTAGAGAAGTGACTTAGAATACATTTGAAAATGGTGATATAAAAGAGAGCACCTAAATTATTTTTTAAATAGGGAAAGAAAAGAGATATCTGATAGTAAAGCTCCTGGAGGAGAGAATCAAGAGCACAAGTAAAGAAAGGGGTAGGCACTTGCAAAGAGAAACAATCTCTATTTTATACTAGAGTAAAGAAAGATAGAGAGAGGATTATACTGAAATGATTTGGAATGCAGAGATGCAGGACATATTGTGACTAGCACCTTCAATTTTCAAATAAAATATTTGGTGAGACCCTTTTCACACAGGAGTTGGTAAGACAAGTAGTCTAGGTGGCTTGAAGAGACTAGATGCTGAGAGATTATGACAATCAACAGGGAATAATAAAAAGATTGGCAAGAACGAACAAAGGCCCAAGTGAGTTTGTTTACATAAGAAACCTGCAGTGGAAGTCAAGATACTGGTATAACTTTTTCCATCAGCATTAAGAAGACAAATGGCAGAATAATCCAAAATTGTTTGGACAAAAAAGGACAAGATGGGATTGAAGAGTAGAAGACAGTGTGAAGTTGAATTTAACTATCAGGTCAAGATTTTGAAGGATGGAAAGTAAGCCAAATGATAGCCTAGGAAAGTAAGGAAAAGTTGAGTGATTTTTGAGGGTTAGGAGAATTAGCCAAAGGGAGTGACTAGAAGAATAGGAGGTTATGGTGAGATAGATGAATATCAGTTAAGGATGAACACTTTCTGGGTTATAATAAGATCGAGAAAATCAACATATTTGCATGTACCTTCAGTAGGGTGAAGTCATGGTAGATGAGGATGCTAATGAATTGGGAAGCAAGTGTATTTGAAAGGACATCAACTTCTAAACTTGTCTTCCAAGTAAAAGGTAAGGATAAAAGACAAATTGTGTGCCACGTACTAAACTCCTGAGAAAGGGAAGAGTCACTTGTGATTCAATAGTAATCATGAAGAATGATTATGATAAACAGCAATTTATTTGAAAGCTGCAGAGCTAGTCACAGTCATTTGCCCCCAGGTGAATCATTTAGGGCATAGGCCCAGGAAGACTTGCTCATCATGTAATTTCTTACCCAAGTAAAAGCAATCTCCAGATTCAAATACCATGCCTCCAAGCAGACCTTTTGCTCAAGATCAGATTGAACTCAGCCCAGAACAAATCGATTTAGCCCACAGGACCTAAGTAAAGCTATATTACAATCCAGAAAAATCAACAATACAGTTGGCTTGGGGCAGCAATTACAGGATCAACTCTGACACTAATGCAAATTAAGCTTGTGGCAAGGCCCTCAAGGATGAATGGGTGAGGAGTACTTGGAACCAGCAGCTCCCCTAGATGAGAATAGGAACCAAGAGGTAGGAATTACTGTGACTGTAGAACTCTATTCAAGTCATTAGATGCCAAGGAATGGGGGTGTAGGGTGGGAATGGGATTAGTGATGGTAGGGGAAAGATTTCAGTAGTAGGTAGTAAATGCTCTGGGGCCTTTATCCTCATGTAGGCAGTGACCTGGATGGAAAGAGCTTCTCCACAAAGCTTAAAGGGTTGTCCAGAGGGGAAGATTTGACTGTGCAGAGCAGAATTCACGAGTTACTAAAAAAAGGGAAAAAGTATTCCATTTCCATCAGATCAGAACTGGAAGGAACGAAGCACAAAAGAGATGTTGCTAAGTGATAGTGATGGGGGGGGGGGGGGGGGGAGTTAGGAAGTGAGGAGCAAGAAGCATTCCTATTCCTCTTCATGGTTCAATTTGTTCGTGTAGCATGAGTGAGCAACATGACAAGAGCAGGTCTAATATAATGGCCAAGAGAACCAAAAACTGCATTCAAATCAGATTGTCCTAACTACATGATTAGACAAAATCTAGATAAGACGAGATAAAATCAAGTGTTTAAAGACGTATAATCACCTATTACAAGTACAAAAGATGGTAAAGTACAAGACATACTAATAAAACAGAAAAATCTTGTTAACAATTCATGTTTGGATACTAGATTCAAAGCTATGTTAGGTGATAACACTACAAGGGTACAAAACAAGCAGCATTCATGGAAGATATTAGAAAGCCTTAAATGTTGCAAAATCTACAAATATTTTAGGTGTTTGGTTCAGAAATGTAATTTAGGATGTTACTAATTATATGCCTCCTGCAACATACTGGCAAGACTTCCTTATATAACTTTGATTTTTTGTACCTTCCTCAAACACCAAAAAATCTAGTTTAGATTTTGGTAATACTGACAAAATTAAAGCCTTGGAAGCAGCAAAAATTGCTATTAGCAATAAATGAAAGACTAATTTAATGATGTAACTAAGTGGTCATCATTGAGTTTGCATTCTGTATGCCCTCTATTTCTTGGCTCCTCTTCTGAAAATGAGGGCTTTCTGGATCAAGTCTAGAAAAAAACCTTAACTTTGATTTAACAAAGCATCCTGTCAAGTTCTTGTCTGTTTATCATTAGAAAATGTAGAAATGTTAGATTTTTAGCACAATGTTCAGTACATGGCAACCATGTTTGATTCTAACTAAATTCCAGTTTAGAAAAAAGGATTGAGTAAAATTAGGGAGAAAATGGGAAAAGGATATGATACCTGGTAGTAGGTATCATAATTTGTGGTAGCAACTGTAAAAAAAAAAAAAAAAAGTAGGTGTCCATCAATTGTGAAATCAGTAAAGAATTGTAAATAATTCAAAGAATGCTAAAATTTGCAGAATTACATAATGAAATAAACAGAATACAGAAAACCATATACACAAAAATAGAATGTAAATTTCTTGAGATCAGAGATTTGCGTTAGTCTTGGTATTCATAGTGTCTAGCACAAGCGTTAAATTTTACTGCAGGTATTTAATAAATGCATTCTGATTGACCAATAACAAAAATTGCAAATTGGAAGTATTTTTTTTTTTGAAGAAACTAAATGGCAATGCAATAATCACAACCAAGCTTGACCCCAGAAAAGAACTGAGATAAAAGCATCCCTTTTCCATTGTAGAGAGGAAATCTATCAGTGTAGAATATTGCATTCGCAGTCATATTCTGTTGTTTGTTGATTTGCTGACCTTCTCCCCCTCCCCTCCCTCCATTTTTAAAAAAGTCTTTGTCAAAAGGGCTGGCTTCCAGGGCAGAGGAAGGAAAAGGGATCTATCTGGAAAAGAATCATGTAAAAACAAAAGGGATCAATCAAAATAACAACATTTAAAAATAAAATACATGATACCTTTTACCAATCTTTCCCTATTTAAAGTGCTTCTTTTCTATTATTAATTTATTACAGAGAGGTTGGGTGTGAATTGTTCCATGGTCTGGCCTAGAAGAATGAGATGGGAATTCTCAGGCTATATCCCTTTAAATAAAATTCCCTTGTAACAAATAAATCATTTATTTTCTACTGCTTCAATTATAGCAAGATATTATATATTCTACTATACCTCTATTCTAAAATACATGCAAAGCACTTAAAGAGGTAAGGAAGAGCATGAGATTAAAATATAATTAATCCTGACCTGAAGTTTATACATACTTTTCTTCAAAGTTCTTTCCAATCATTATTTTTCATAGTATCTTCAATAAGTATAATCTTTATTTTAGAAAGGGAATCACTTACCCAACTTCATACCAGAAGTCAATAAAGCAAGTACTAGAAAGACACTATCTTATTTAAATTATCTTACATCAACTTTTCTCCCTTACAAAACTGACAAATTATTCTTAAACAAGTCAAAATTCTCTCTAAAATAAAAACAAAATTATTATTAGTTTTATACTACAAAGATTAAAAAGTAACATATAAATCCAAATCAATTTTCAATTTATGTTTATGAAATGAGTACTATATTTAAGGCATTATGATGCATAAGAAGAAAAAAGCAAACAAGCCTGGCCTCAAAAAGCTAAAAGAATGTAACCCAAGCAAAGATCACCATCTGCCAAGAGAGTTAAGCATAAGTCAACGTCCAAGGGCCAATAAAGAGTATTGGAGAGATAAGTACTCATAGTACAATGGAAAGATCCTATAAAGGATACTGAAAGAATCTACTTGTTTGTTGGTATGGAATGATTGTGTGACTAATTCTATTATATTAAGGCAGAAAAAAATGGACTTAGGTTTTTTGAAAGGTTTCTTAAAGGCTGAAATCTAAATTTTTTATTTAACCTGTTAACTAAAAACCTGTAACATCCCTTTCCCAAACATTCCAATAAAGATTTTAGCTTCAAGAATTGTTCAAAGTAAATTATAGAGATAAACATAAGGAGAGAATGTTTCTACAAATTTTGACAAATAATTTTTTTGAGGACAACCTCTACTGATGGGAAATTTAATGATGGTATGGCAATAGGGAAAAAAATGAAAATTGGCTCTAAGAAATGCTGTTTTAGGATACATGAATATAATTTCTGAGTAAGACAGCCTTACAAAAAATTTTGTAATAAAAAGCCTGATTATTACCCAAATAAAGTTTTTCATAGGAAAGCTATTTTGAATAGAATTACTCTAACGTGTTTGAACATGCATTCTAAAATAGTCTTCCTCAGTAATGATTAAAATATTTGATTTTAATCTAAAAACAAAATTTCTTCAATTCCAAGCGAAAATACTAAAGAGGCTATAGAAAAAAGTCAGACAAAAGGAATACATGCATACAATATGTTAATGACATTGCTTTTGAAGTCTTAAAAAAAGCTTTCCCTTTTATGATTAAAATAAAATTTCTAATATCTAGGATTTTTTTTTAATTTCCAAAACATTACATGTTAGTTTTAGTTTACAGCCTGTAACCCTCAAATCTAGTCTATGCACTGAATAATGTGAGGGTAACGAAATTCTCTAATTTGGGGGGGACTCTCCCTTTTAAAAAAGAAATCCCAGAGTACAGAAATCCGATCTTCCTAAGTGGGGGTGGTAGGAAGAGGGAAGGAGGAGCTAGACTTAACTAATTGGAGCTGAGTTAGCCCCTCAGCTCTAACACCCTTCCAAACTGTCTTAACCCTGTCATCAGCAATCTACGGAAATAATTATCAGTGACACTAGAAAAGTCCCAGGCAAAATTTCAAATAAAAATGTTTCTCTAGATCTTTCTTATTTTTCACTCCTCTCTCCCAGTCCATTCATTCCAATCTAAACTTCAAATTCTAATCTCAGTTGGGTGGTACACACTTGGTCTAATCAAGTAATTCATACTAAGTGACAGACAGAAGTTTACTTCCCAGAGGCTATTTACTTTTGAAAGACCAACTAAAATACCCATAAGAGAAATATTCAGGCCTCTCTATCCATCTACCACCTCTCCATCCCCATCAAAATGCTGTCCATCTTACCCCTCCACAGCTTAGTAAAACAAAGAGATGCTCTTAGGGAGAAAGCTTGGGTGGCACGAAATCCCCTAACATATAAAAACACTATTAGTTCTAATAAGCTCTTTCTTTAAATACTTCCATGGGAAGAGGGAAACAGTGAAGGGTACTAAAGCATCAGATTCTCAGGCGCTTAAATGCCCAAAATTAAAACTGGAAGCCTAATTGTAAAAGTTCCTTTTCTAAATGGGGTCTTGCCTTTGCGTTCTGCTTGCACAAGGGCCGGGAAAGCTGCTGTAAACAGCATCACCTTCCCTCCTACCTTTTCCCAAAAGTACTTAATTGACATTATTTGGGAGAACCTCTTCCCGTCTCTAGGGAACAGGAGGACGGTCTCCGAGGGAGGAGGCAGGGTCCTTCTGGCAGCTCACAATGCCAGGAGTATGCCTAGCTCCATGTTTCTCAAGAGTGTTCTTCGGAAGACAATAATGGGATAGAGAATGAATCCTACAGCAAGCGGTGAGAAGGGGAGGGGAGATCTCCTCTGCGGGCGCAGGGGGCTGGGGAGCGTGTTTTCATTCGTGACACAGGAGGAGGGACGGAATGGGGGAGGGCAAAGAAGGGGAGCCTGGCAGACGAGGCACTGCAGCTGCAATCAAGCCTCTGGTCCTCTTTCTTTTCTCATTACAGACAGGTGGTGGTGGCAGAGGTGGCGGCGGCCGAGGGAAAAGGGGAGGGAAATCTCCCTACACCGCCACCATCCGTACAAAAAGCGTAGGGAGCTCCCCAAGGAGAGGGAGAGCGAGCGGAGCGCGCGAGCAAATCCTCCCTCGTAACCCGGGGGACCGACCCACCCGCACGCGCGTGGGCGAAGAGAAGGCGGAGGAGGCGGAGGCGCCGCCGCGGCGCCTCCATCATCACTGTCTCCCCAGCAGGCTTGCGCGGGCCCCACAGGCCTCTCCGAGCCTCTGCGAGTCCGCTGCGCAGCGGCGGAGATCCCACCCCCGCGCCGCTCCGACCCAAGATGGCGGCCGGCGGCCACCACCGCGCCGCACCACCCCACCGTCCTCTCCTCCCTCCCCTCCCTCCGGGGGGCTCCGCGCGCCCGTCGGACGCCCCCGCCGGGCCCTCAGCCCCACTCCCGCCCCCCCCACCGGAGGTTCGGGGACGCGAGGCAGGAGGCCGCGCTAGCGGCACGGCTGAAGGGGAGAGAGGGGGCGCTTACCGTGTGTGGTGCGGGAGTGGCCTTACTGGGGCACTGAGGAGGAGGAGGAGAAAGAGGAGGAGGAAAAGGAGGAGCAGGAAAACACCGCGGCAACTGGGACGACGGCGGCTCCCATAGCGGAGCAGGCGCCTAGGCTGCGGGGAGGGAGGAAGGGAGAGAAGGAGGGAGGGGGGCGGGGGGCTCGCGAACCTGCCGCGTTGCCTCATGGGTAGATTCCAGGTCAGCCCCAGCCAGCCCCACTCCTTTCTTTCCTGTTAGGGGAGGGCAGGGGAGGGCGGAGGAAGGGGGGAGTGGGGGAAGGGCACCACAGCATGTGCCTTGCTCACCCCTGTTCGAGGCATCCATTCCCCGGGGGCCGCAGGGAGGCCATGCGTTGCCCATTGTGGGGTTCTAGATATTCTAGGCAAGATGGAGGCTTCTTCTGGTGGGTACCTCCTTCCAGGTTGTGGGTTCAGCCTACCCAAAATGAGGGCTGCTGGTGCAATTTCAAAACAGAAACCTGGGTACTGGATCCTCCCTAGGAATGGAGCTGAACAGGCCTAGGAAATGGAAAGATCAAGACCATCATGGGAAAGTCGAGCTCGAAGGGAAAACAATCCTGGAAAAGGGAGAGCAGTGAGACCAGTTAAAAAGGAACAAATAAAAGAGCAATTCAGACTTAAATCTTAAATCTGGAAAGATGGGGTTGATTTTTTTTAAAGGAAGGAAGGAGGAGCCAATTAGTCCTTCCAAGCTTTGCTACCTCCATGGACCTTATATCCTATTTCTTTCAACAGAGATCCAAATACTTGTAGAGAACATATTTTGTTAATATACAAAATATAATCAAAAGAAAAACAGCAAGTTCTCAAATATATAGGCATAAACACTTGCAGAAATAAAAGGAATCAGCCTTTTCTTCCCAGATTTCACTATTGAAGTCAATGGTACAGACTTTGGATTTGGAATCAGATTCCGAGTTATACTACTTATTATTCATGGGACTTTAGATGTCACTTCATCTAGCCACACCTCAACTACAAGAAAACTGAACTGATTTTTTTTAAGATTCATTCACTTTGATTTAAAATTAAAGGTCTATTGTAAGTCAAGTATTGTTCTATATTTTGTGAAGTTTTTCTAATCTATAGGCTCAATACTCTCTTTATAGAACTATAGAGGTACAAAGAATCTCAGAGGACCTTACATAAACCCATAAGAAGTCTGAATTAGTCCTCTCTAAGAGAATTATCTGACAAGTAAAAGATTAGCTCTTTGAGGGCAAGGAATGTTTTCTTTTTGCCCCTGTATTTTTAGCATTTAGCACTGCTTGGCAACTTTAGAAAACTTTGTCCAGTTGATAATTCTACTTGATGACCTCTAAAGATGTGGTCATATGTGGCCTTGTGCAAATCACTTAACCTCTTTTCTAGATTGAACCAAAATCTGTTTATCTACCACTCCTCTTCATTGACCTTAATTGTGCCTTTTAGAGCCAAGCAAAACAAGCCGCCTAATCAATCTAAATGAATCATATGACAGACCTTCAAATATTTGAAGACAAATGTTCCCCTAAGTCTTCTTAAAGCTAATCCTTTTAATATTTAATTAAATAATCTTTAATATTTTTTCAGTTCTTTCCCAGTCCTAATAATCCTTCCCTAGAACTGTTTCAGTCTATTAGTATCTGTCCTAAAATATAATTCCCAAAACTCAACACAACTTTGTGGATATGGCCTTACCAGAGTAGAATAGAACTATAATTTCTTTGCTTCTGGACATCTTACTTGTATTAGTGGACCTTTAACTCCCATTAATTTTTCTGGTTGCTAGATCACATTTGGCTTTTATTTAAATACAAAAACATAAGATTTTTATATAAAATCTACCTACCAATATCTATTCTATCTTGGATTTGTTTTGACTCAACGTGAAGAACTTTATATTATTTCCATTAAATGTTGTTTTCTTAGATCCACTTCATTGTTCCAACCTGTTCAGATGTTTCTAGTTCACAGTTTTGTCTTCTAGACTGTTAGTTTTCTTTCCTAGCTTTATACTGTCTAAAAATTTGATGAGCATACCATCTGTGCCAGCATCCAAATCGCTTATTAAAAATATTTTACTAAAAGGGTCAAGGCAAATTTTTGTAGTCCACTACTATAGATATGTCTTTAAGTTGATAATCAGCCTGTTAACCAACAATCTTTAGATCCGATTTGTTCAACCAGTCCTAATTTCACCTAATTGTGTTGTCATCTAACTCATTCAGAGTTATAACTAATCTTGAAGTGATCAGGGAATTGCTCCCAAAGAATATTCTTCTTATAGTGACAGCTTTCCCTGAGCACTCTGATTCCCTGGTATACTGGACTGCCATAAAAAGGCAATCGCCTCTAGAGAGAGTCCCTTATCAGGGCTGTTCATCTACCTTTGGAATCTGCTGTTACCTAACTCTGCCCACTGTTTCAAGAAGCTATAGCACATTAAGCACTACACTCTGAACTGTCTAGGTAGTTGGGCCAAACCAGGTTGAACATTGCCAATAAGCCTCAAATGCTTTTGGGAGTTGGGAGGATACCTTCCCAAACATGAAAAGACTTGTCTTGGTAGAATGGGCAGAGAAGTTTTGTTGCAGTGGCCATGTGCAGTGGAGCACTTAGATGTAGAAGACTTTAAAGCCATTGCCAATAATTTTCACTTCAATCTTGTTACTGGATACTTAGGACTCTGGAAGAGAGAATGAGTCTCCACAATGCTGCTTCATTTAAATCCAATTCACATGTCAAGACATCAATCCATCTTGAAATTGTCTGGAAAACTACATGGGTGAGAGACAAAGCAGCAGGTGTGGATATGCTGGGAGCAACAGCCATGGTCCTGCATACAGGTGGCCCGGGGTATTGGGGCATCTTCTCACTTGAAATGGATAACTTGTGCCCAATCTGTAGAATTGCCTTCCAAACTCATATTGGACTGATTAGGCATAGCCAAACCCACCATTTCTAGACCCCCAACATCGTGATGTCATTGGTCTTCCAAGAAAACAAAGGAAAAACAACAAAAAAGGCCCTGTAATGCCTTTCTCTTTAGGTACCTTCATCCTTCTAGCCTGAAAAAAAAAAAAAAAAAAAAGAACAAAACTCTCAAAGTTAAGCTGCATCCTCAGTGTAATTGCAGGTATAATCAAACTTTCCTCTGTACCACTGACCACTTTCAGCCTAACAGCTCAACTGCTTTTGGCCCCAGGTGGAAACATTCCTATTTATGGCTTTGCCTACATTTAAAATTTAAATTTTCCAGCAATCTGTTCTGACTAAAATTTCTACTCTTTCTGTTGGATTTATCTAGCTCTGAGAGAGGAATATTAAACTGTCCCATGAACATTGTATTATCATTACCTTATTGCAATTCACTTAGTTTTTTTAAAGATCTTTGATGCTATGCTGTTTTATGCATATATTTTAATGATGTTTTATTTTAATTACTTATGACCTTTTAGGTATAATGTTTCTTTCCAGAGATTATCAGTTTTTGTTGTTGCCTTATCTGAAATCACAATTACTACCCACATTTCTTGTGTTCAGTCTTGGAATCTGGCTTCCTGTGTCATTACTCAACTGAAACTGCCTAATTCCCACCGAGGAGAAGAGTAGGGAGGTCTATCTTCAGATCTTCTTGGATTGTGCCAGGAGGACCCCTGTTCTACTCCGAGTCTTCTTGATTTTTCCACAGCCTTATTTTGTTCTGAGGCACAAATTTGTTCTGTTTGTGGGAGAAATAGGGAGAGTTTGAAATTTACCAACCTACTCTGCCTTCTTCCCAGAATTCTCCCCCACAAGAAAAACAAAATTTAAAAATACATATTTCAATCTGCTCTCAGAATTGATTAATTTTCTAGCACTTTTCACCTTGTCTCTTAAAATTGTCATCAATCATTTTATTGATTAGAGTAGTTGTCTTTCACAGTTAATTGTTATTACAATATTGTTGTTACTGAGTACAATATTTTCCAAATTCTGTTCACTTCATATTGCAATAAGATAAGTATTCCCAGGTCTTTTTGAAACCATCCAGCCAAGGAACTGGAAACTGAGTGGATACCCATCAGTTGGAGAATGGCTGAATAAGATATAGTGTATGAATGTTATGAAATATTATTCTATAAGAAATGATCAGCAGGATAATTTCAGAGAAACCTGAAGAGACTTACATGGAATGATGCTAAATGAAATGAGTGGAACTTGTACACAGCAACAGCAAGATTATATGATGATCAATGCTAATGGACTCGGCTCTTTTCAACAATGAGATGATTGAGGCGAGTTCCAATGATCTTGTGATGAAGAGAGCCATCTGCACCTAGAGAGAGGACTATGGGAACAGAGTATTTTCACTTTTTTTGTTGTTTGCTTGCTTTTTATTTTCCTTCTTATTTTTTTCTTTTTGATGTGATTTTTCTTAGGCAGCAAGATAATTGTATAAATATGTATGCACATATTGGATTTAACATATTTTTACCATTTTTTACTGCATAATGGTATTCCATCACAATCATATATCACAACTTGTTCAGCTATTCCCTGATTAGCTCTCTCTTCTTCCCTCTACTTCCATTTTCCAATTCTTTGCCATGACAAAAAAAGCTGCGATAAGTAATTTTGTACATATGAAAACTTTTCCTTTTTCTTTGATCTCTGTAGAAAACAGACCTAGTAATGGTATTGTTGAGTGAAAGGGTGTGCACAGTTTTATAACCCTATGATTGTACTTTCAAATTACTCTCCAGAATAGTTGGATCACTTCACAACTCCATCAACAATGATATAATGGTCCAAATTTTCCACATCCCCTCCAACATTTGTCATTTTCCTTTTGCTAGTCTAATGGATGTGAATAAATATCTCAAAGTTGTTTTAATTTGTATTTCTCTAAATATTAGGGATTTAACACTATTGATCAGAGAAATGCAAATTAAGACACCTCTGAGGTACCACTACACACCTGTCAGATTGGCTAAAATGACAGGAAAAGATAACGACAAATGTTGGAGGGGATGTGGGAAAACTGGGACACTGATACATTGTTGGTGGATCCAACTATTCTGGAGAGCAATTTGGAACTATGCTCAAAAAGTTATCAGGCTGTGCATACCCTTTGACCCAGCAGTGTTTCTATTGGGCTTATATCCCAAAGAGATCTTAAAGAAAGGAAAGGGCCCCACATGTGCAAGAATATTTGTGGCAGCCCTTTTTGTAGTGGCTAGAAACTGGAAACTGAATGGATGCCCATCAATTAGAGAATAGCTGAATAAATTATGGTATATTCATGTTATGGAATATCATTGTTCTGTAAGAAATGACCAACAAGATGATTTCAAAGAGGCCTGGAGAGACTTGCATCAGTTGATGCTGAGTGAAATGAGCAGAATAATGAAATATTTGTGGATGATGAATGAATTTCAATAACGAAATGTTTGTGGAAACTGAATGGATGCCCATCAATTGGAGAATGGCTGAATAAATTATGGTATATGAATGTTATGGAATATTATTGTTCTATAAGAAACGACCAGCAGAATGATTTCAGAGAGGCCTGGAGGGCCTCTCTGATGCTGAGTGAAATGAGCAGAACCAGGAGATCATTATATACGGCAACAACAATACTATATGACGATCAATTCTGATGGACATGGCTCTCTTCAACAATCAAATGTTTCAAACCACTTCCAACTGTTCACTGAAGAAAGCCATATACACCCAGAGAGAGGGATGTGAAATGTGGACCACAACATAACATTTTCATGCTCTTGATTGATGTTTGCTTGCATTGTGTTTCCTTTATCTGATTTTTCTTTCTTGTAGATACGATTTTTCTTTCACAACAATGATAAGTGTGGAAATATGTGTATATATATTCAATTTGTCAAGTATTTTAACATAATTAACATGTAGTGGATTTCCTGCCATCTAGGGGAGGGGTGGGCATTAGGGGGAAAAAATTTGTGGCAGAAAGCTTTGTAAGGGTCAGTGTTGAAGAATTACCCATACATATGTTTTGCAAATAAAAAGTTTTAATAAAGAAAAAAAAAAAACAAAAACAATGAAATGTTTCAACCCGTTCCAATTGTTCAGTGAAAAAAGCCATATACACCCAGAGAGAGGGATATGAAATGTGGACCACAACATAATATTTTCATACTCTCTATTGATGTTTGCTTGCATTGGGTTTCCTTTTTCAGATTTTTTTTTCTTGTAGATATGATTTTTCTTGCACAACAAGATAAGTGTGGAAATATGTATACATATATTCGCCATGTCAAGTATTTTAACATAATTAACATGTAGTAGACTTCCTGCCATCTAGGGGAAGGGATGGAACGAGGGGGAAAAAATTTGTAACAGAAAGCTTTGTAAGGGTCAATGTTGAAGAACTACCCATACATATGTTTTGCAAATAAAAAGCTTTAATTAAAAAAATATATTAGTAATTTGTTATTTTTCAAGCATTTTTTTTTTTTTGCTAGTTCGGATCAGTAGCTATAATTTTTTAAAGTGCTTTAAGTAACTAATTATAAAGGAGAATCTGACATATTAAAAGATCTGTGGGAAAACAGGAACATTAATACAGTGTTGTATATATACATTTGTCCAACTATTCTGGAAAAGAATTTGGAACCATGCCTCCAAATTTCCTAACCTATGAATACCTTTTGACCTAGTGATACCTCCTCAAAGAATTTAAAGAGGAAAAGAATTCTTTTGTAAAATGTTTGTATCAGAGCTCAGCTCTTTTTATGGTGGCATAGAACTAGAAACTAAGGGGATGTTTATTACTTGGTGTATGGCTGAAAAATTTATGGTATATGGATAAAATGGAATACTGTTGTGTTATAAGAAATTATGAAAGGGATATTTCCAGAAAAACCTGAGACCTGTTATGAAGTGATTCAGAGTATATCAAGAGAACAATTTATATAATAACACCATTGTAAAGACAAGATATTTTGAAAGACTTAAGAATTCAGGTCAATGTAATGACCAAACACCATTCCAGAGAATAGATGAAGTATACTACCTATCTCCTAAGAGAAAAGTAAAGAAATCAAGATGCAAAATGAAACCAACAAAAAGGGCTGCTACAAACATTTTTGCATGTATGTATCCCTTTCCTTCTTTTATATTGTTAAATTACTTGGAAAAGTTATTTATAGCCAGTACCTAAACTTACTTCTCAATCTTCTCAATCATCACCTCCTTTCAGTCTGACTTCCACTGTCATTTTTTTTTCTTTTTTTTAACTGAGGCAATTGGGGTTAAGTGACTTGCCCAAGGCCACACAGCTAGGAAGTGTTAAGTGTCTGAGACCAGATTTGAACTCAGATCCTCCTGACTTCAGGGCTGGTGCTCTATCCACTGAGCCACCTAGCTGCCCCTTCCACTGTCATTTTAATGAAATAATGAAAGGTGATATTTAGTTAGTTATAAAGTAAAATGCCAAATATTTTATATACATCTCATTTAACCTTCACAACAGCTCTATAAAATAAATACTGCATGTCTTCTTATTTATGTTGACTGAGTTTACTGTAAATTTTTACTAAGTTCATTCTCACTACATCAGGGTACTTGAAATTGAGTGGATGTCCATCAATTGGGAAATAGCTGAATAGGTTATGGTATAAGAAATATTGATGAGCAGGCTGATTTCAGAAAAACCTGGAAAGACTTACATGAATTGTTGCTAAAGGAAGTGAGCAGAACCAAGAGATCATTGTAAACAGTAACAACAAGATTGTGTGATGATCAACTATGATAGTCTTGGCTCTTCTCAACAATGAAGTTATTCAGAGCAATTCCAATAGGCTTATAATGGATAGTGCCACCCACGTCCAGAAAGAGAACAAAGGAGATTGAATGTGCATTAAAACATAAATTTTCACCTTTTTTTGGTTGTTTGCTTGCTTTTTTCTTTCGTGTTCTTTTTTTCCCTTTTGACCTGATTTTTCTTGTGCAGAATGATAAATATGGAAATATGTTTAGGAAACTCATTCTTTTTTATTTGGTGTAAGTTTTATTGATGCCTTTTGTTTTCTGAACACAGTAATTTCTGGGTAGATCTTCCATCCCCATGTCTAACCCAGTCCAGTATTGAAACCTCCCTAGAAGATAAAATTCTTTCTGAAATTTCCTATAGAAATTTCTCAATATAGTTCCAATCTAGAGGCCAAGAAGGTGATCCAGTAGACAGAAATTGTTCTCTCTCCTATTTTTTAAAATAGTTTTTTCCACCAGATGGTTTTCAATATTCACCTTTGCAGAACCTACCTCTGTTCTCCTTCCCAAGATAGCAAGCAATCTGATACAAATTAAACATGATTTTTTTAAAATCTGTTATCTACAGGGCCCTTAATCAAGTTTGATCTTTTAAAAATCAAAAATGTATTTCTTAGCTTATCCTGGGATTGTTGGAATGGTTAATGTTTGCATAGATATTTATAAAACTCAGTATGTTGACACAGTACAATATATCAAGAATTATGATAAGGGTTAAGAGGAAAATGTCTTTTTTTACATATGGCATGGCCATTTTAAATACTAGGTAATGTAATTTTTAATATCCTAGCTATATTTCAATATTTTGTCAGCAATATCGAGATAGGATTCTTATGTTCATTTGAAATTCTATGTTTTAATGCCATTTTAGTCCTTCATTGTTTTCTTGAATACCTCCTTTTTTCAAATTGGAGAATTGCTCATTCAACTAAGGCTAGACATCTACTGTAGGGCACTTCAAATGATCTCCCTTTGTTCTTTCCCTCCCCAATACATACGCATCCCCAACATATATACATACATATAAATAATGACTAAATCAGGGGTAGGGAACCTTTTTTCTGCCAAGGGCCATGACTTCCAGGCCATACAAAATTATCAACTTATAGAACTCAATTGCTTGCTGAATATACTTCACAGAAGTTGTTGAACTTTTATAAAACTTTATAAAGAAGCCTTTCTTGCTCTTAGTACATCTCAAAACTCCTCAGAAAGATAGTAGATTTTAACTTGATCCTGAAAACATAAATCTTTTTTGAGCAACTGAATGACTGCAGCTCCAGACATGATATACCCTAACCTGTTCCAACCTTTTCTTATTGAGATTAAAACTTTCACATTTCCAAGTTACATGAACAACAAGATAACTCACTAGATATTTTTTCCAATCCCTACAACCTCCCAAAAGAGAAATTATGTGCCAAAAATAAACTTCAGCTGTCTCCATGGTTAAGGACACCTAGAATCTAAAAGAAGGTTAAAAAAAATCCTCAAAACTTCAAACCCAATTAGTGATGCTCACTGATGATGAGCTCATTCAGTATTTCTCCCCTATGCTACTGGCAGCAAGGCTGCACTAGCCAATCCAGGGACATGATACAGGCCTACATCAAAACCCACCCCTGTTCTTTGTTCCCCTGATCTCTTTCCAGTTCTGTGACAACTTGAGTTCCAAATTATAGAAGTTTATTTGCGCCTTGACAGCCAGGCCATTGCTGCCTTCAGAAGCAAAACTCTTCTGGGGACTGCAACCTGGAAGCACCAGGGTTGCAAAGCTAGGGATAGTGCTGGTGCTGGGGATAACTGAGCCGGGCCAGAGAACTGAGAAAGGGAGTGGGGGGGAGTCCACCGGACATCATTTGTGTGTGTAAGTGTTGGGACTGAGGAGGAGGTGCAGCATTCCACTAAGCCTGAGGGAAAGAGCAGGTGAAGGTCATTCACAAGTATAAGTCGTAAGAGTTGACTCCTGTGACCAACAAGATGGAAGAATAGACATTTTCTCCAATTCTTGTGAATTTTCAGAACTCTTAGCATAAGAATTGTGCATAAGAGCTTTTAAAGTGCATGCAGTCATCTCCAGAAGATAATCCACCAAGTAGTGTAAGGAAATAGCAATTATAACAATGAATAAGGTAAATCTCTTAGCCTGAAAGTGTTCACATAACTCCCTCCTCTTATTTCCTCTGTGCTCTGGCTTGCATTATAACCTGACCCCACAGACTTGTGCTTTGAGATGGATCATTCATTCCTTGCTGATGCATTCTGCTAACATACCTTGTCCTTGCTCTTACCCCATTATTCTGGGATAACAAGCAGCAGACTTTAATCTGGCCCATTCGTATTGTGGAGGAGATGGTGGTATAGGAGAGCTGAAATGTGCTCTGCCTAAGACAGCACTGTGGTTCTCCACAGTAGCACTCAGCCAAAGAACTACAGAACAGAATGAACTGTGGGAATTATAAGGCCTGAAGGAAAGGAGACTGATGGTCAGTTCTGTCTCTCTACAAAACTCATTTAGGGCAGATGAAAAGAGAATTCTCCAAAGTGGGAAAGGGCTCAGATAATTTTGAGCTTTTAATTTCCTGTCCATTAAAACAGAGTAAATTTCATTTTTTGTAATATTCAGTTCTCATCAAGTCCATTGTCTTCCAACTGTCTTCTTAAAGAAATCATGATAAAGTGGAAATATGTTTAGAAGAATTGCACATGTTTAATCTATATGGGATTATTTGCTGTCTAGGGAAAGGGAGCTAGAGGGAGGGAAGAAGAAAAATTTGGAACACAAGGCTTGCAAGAGTGAATGTTGAAAACTATTTTTGCATATATTTTGAAAAATAAAAAGCAATTGTTATAAAAAAAAAAAAGAAAGAAAGTAGTCATGGGACACAAGGCAGAGGTTCCTAAATAATCTGCAAACATTTGAATTCTTTTGTTTTATAATTCAGATCCACTTGTTTTTTTACTGCCCTTCTTATGCTCATCTTTACATTGAAGTTACTCTATATCATCAGTGAATATATTGACATAGTTTTAAAGATGCTTATCCCTTCATCTTTTACATGAAGTACAATTATCTTTAGGATAGTCTATTTGTTTGTGCTCAATGTGTACATTGCAATGGGAGATGACCAAATAATCCATGAAATGTCACTTGTTATTTTGGGGCAGATAATGAAAACAACTTTGCCAATAGCTTAATTTGCCTCTTTGAGGAGAAACTTATGAGCCAACCCATTCTGCCATTTAGCTGTACTTCCTTAGTTATCCTGGTTTTATTTATAGCCAAAATGTCAATATTGACATGATTCAGTTACACTAGTGTTAGTGGAAGTGGTGACAGGGACAGCAGCAGCAGCAGTTTGTTAACTCATTAGTTCCTAGTCAAGAAGCTCATATTTAGGATAGCAATATTTAAATTAGTTTTTATATTTAAATAAAAATAATAGTTTTTTTTACACTTTTACCATTCTGCCACTGTCATTAGAAGAGCAGACATTAGTCATACAAGATCAAGGAACATTTTGTTTTATAGTTAGCCTTGGATAAAGAATTCATCACCTAGTTGTCAATCTATTAGGTCTTTTTTTGTTGTTGGTTTTTTTGAGAGGCAATTGGGGTTAAGTGACTTGTCCAGGGTCACACAGTTAATGTTAAGTGTCTTGAGATCATATTTGAACTCAGATCCTCCTGACTCTTGGGTGGGTGCTATATACACTGCCCCATCATCCCCCAACTTACTGAGTTTCTCTCTTTTTTTCCAACCTACCAATAATGAACCTCTTTGTTCTGAACAAAATTTGTTTTGGGACAATAGAGATGTCCTGTACCTGGGACCATCTGTCAGTTAGCATTTATTAAGCAGCTGCTATGTACCAGACACTATTCACTATTTGAAGGACTGTGTCTCTCCTATGCTTTTTGTTGTTGTTGTTGTTGAAGCAATTGGGGTTAAGTGACTTGCCCAGGGTCACACAGCTAGGGAATGTTAAGTGTCTGAGACCAAATTTGAACTCAGGTCCTCCTGACTTTCAGGGCTGGTACTCTATCCACTGTGCCACCTAGCTACCTGCCTCCCCCCACCCCTCACCATGCTTTCAAGCCAGTTAGAATCACCCAGAGCTTGTAATTTGCTGACATGGTCTTCTACCACTGAGGATCATGAGATCTTAGATTTTGAACTAGTGAGGGCTTTAGAAGTCATCAAGTCTGACCCCCTCATTTACACACAAGGGTCTCACGGTGCCCAAATATCTGATACAGGATTTGAATTCAGGTTTTCTTGACTCCAGGAGTGGAAGAAGGGCAAATTAAGGTACCCAGCACAGGGGCACAATTCTGAAGTTCATAAAGTCAAGTCACAGGGATGGTAGGATAGTCCAGGGCAGGAAAGAGACCTCCTTATACAAATTGAATTTAGCACAGTTGTAACTTAACTGATGATATCATCATCTTCCATTTTTCTTTTCCTAACTCTCTGTGTGACTGATAAAAAATTTTTTTTGATTCATTCATTTTTTTATTCTCTTAATCATCACTCATTCATTCACTTAAGCATCAATCTCTTAACTTCACTAGAAATATCTGAAAATTTATAAATTAGGAGAAGGATTAGATTTGCTCAGCTCAAGTCAAAACTATCTTAAAATCAATGGGTAAAAGTTGTAGAGTGGCAAATTTAGGTTTCATAGTCCTATCTTAAAATGGAATGGGCCATCTTTCTAGTTAACATGTTCCCCAGTGACTGGAGATCTTCAGAGGTAAATGAATAGTTGTTGAATTTAGAGGGAAGATTATGTTCTGAATCTTGCTTGATATTAGATGATGATTTATTTATTTTTATTTTTTTGCTAGCCACTCATTTAACTGATTATTAAGACAGAAGGATGGTGATTTGCATTGGGAGAGGGAGTAACTACATTGAAGAAATCACAGCTCTTTTGGATTATCAAAGTCTGGATTTTGTTTATATAATATTATAGATGATAGCATGAGGAGAATTATAGGATCCAGTAAAGGTTTTTTTTTAAAGAATCATCAAGTTTTGGGTATATTCAGAGTCAGTAGGGAAGAAATCAATAGAGAAAGTAAGGCTGAACATTCAGTATTTTTAAAAGGGAATGATTGAGGATAGTCTACTGGAGAAGATGAAGGAAATGAGATCAAATACTCATGTGGAAGGGCTACTTCTTTGTCAGAGAGTTAGGAAAACAAGAGTGGAAGATGATGTCAAGGAGTTTGGAGATGAAGGAATTGGAGGAAAGGGAGTTCTCAATAAATGATTTAAATTATTTCTGTAAAATAAGAGGCAAGGTATTATCAGAGGGGAAGGAAGAACGGAGGCCTGCAAGACTTGAAGAGGGAAAAAGAAGTTTAAAATAGTTTCTCATGAAATGAAATAGGTAATCAATTAGGGAGGAATAAAAGGATTGTACCCCTAAAAGTGATTATACTTGATTGTGACTCCATTGTCCCCGGGTGTGGTGGCCATAATTCACTCAGAAGCTCCTATGAAGCATTTTCTGTGAGTCAGACACTGAGGAGACAAATACAAAAATGAAAGCTTACATTTTTTGGGGAGAAAATTACATGTACACATACAGTAGAGACAAAATCTTATAACTTTGGGGCAGATCAGAAATGCCTTGGGTAGGAAATGGTGCCTGAGCTGAGAAGGGAAGGAAGCTAGGAATTCTAAGACCCAAGAGTGAGGAAGGAGTGCCTTCCAGGCATGCAGGAAAGCCTCTGCAAAAACATAGATGGAAGATGGAGTGTCTTGTTTGAGGAATAGCAAAGTAGGTCTGAAGTATGGAATGAGTAATAAGCCTGGATATGTATCACCAGATTGTGAAAGGCTTTCAATGTCAAACAGAAGAGTTTGTATTTTGTCATGGTATCTTAGAGGGCAGGGCATTGATTGGATTTGGAATCAAGACCTGGGTTTAAATCTTGCTTTGGATATTTTTTTTCAAATAGAATTTCCTTTTTTATATAATAGCTTTTTATTTTTCAAAATACATGCAAAGGTGGTTTTCAGCATTTACCCTTGCAAAACTTTGTGTTCCATATTTTGTTCCCTACCTCACCACCTTCCCCCTCCCCTACATGGCAATTAATCCAATATAGGTTAAACGTGTAATTCTTCTAAATATATTTCCATATTTATTATGCTGCACAAGAAAAAATCACATCAAAAAGAAAAAAAGATGAAAAAAAAAAACAAGTAAGCAAACAACAACAACAACAACAAAGATGAAAATGATGTTTAAAATATGATGTAGTCCCCACAGACCTCTCTGGATGCAGATGGCTCCATCATCTCCATTGGAATTGACCTGAATCACTCCATTGTTGAAAAGAGCCAAATCCATCATAGTTGATCATGTTATAATCATGTGCAATGTTCTTTTGGTTCTATTCACTTCACTTAGTATCAGTCCATATAAATCTAGCCTTTTCTGAAATCATCCTGATGATCATTTCTTATAGAACTATGATATTGCATTATATTATATACCATAACTTATTCAGCCATTCCCCATCTGATGGACATTCACTGAGTTTCCAGTTCCTTGCTACTACAAAAAGGGCTACTTCAAACATTTTGCACATATGGGTCCTTTTCCTTTTTTTATGATCTCTTTGGGATACAGACTCAGTAAAGACAGTGCTAGATGAAAGGATATGCACACTTTGATAGTGTTTTGGGCATAGTTCCAAATTATTCTCCAAAATAGTTGGATTATCTCACAACTCCATCCAACAATGTATTAGTGTCCCAGTTTTCCCACATCCCCTCCAACATTTATCATTTTTTCCTGTCATCCTTAGCCAATCCAAGAGGTATGTAGTGGTACCTCAGAGTTTTCTTAATTTGAATTTCTTTAATCAATAGTGATTAAGAGCATTTTTTCATATGACTAAAAATGGTTTTAATTTCTTCATCTGAAAATTGTTTATATCCTTTGACTGTTTATCAATTGGCAAATCTGCCTTGGATATTTTCTTAGTCTTGTGATTCTGGACAAGTCACAACCTTTCTGTGCTTTAGTTTCCTTATCTGAAAAGTGAAGGAATTAGCCATGATGGCCTCTGAGGTCATACTTCCAGCTCTAGACCTATAATCCTAAAGGTAAGAGGGAGCTACCAGAATCCGATGAACAAGGGCTTGACATGGTCATAGCCATGCTTTATATTACTTTGACAACTGTGTGGAGAAGGGATCAGAGAGGGAGAGATTTGAAGCAGAGAGACCAATTAAGGGTCCAAATGATAAAGACCTGACCTCTGGTGGGAGTTACATGAGTGAAGAAAAGATGACAGATTGTGGAGGTAGACATGACAAGATTTGGCAGCTGAATGGATATGTGGGATGAATGGGAGTCCAAAATGACTCTAAGATTTCAGACCCATTGTATCCCAAAGAAATCATAAAAGAGGGGAAAGGATGCACATGTGCAAAAAATGTTTGCGGTGGCAAACAAATGGAAAATGAGTAGATGCCCATCAATTGGGAAATGGCTGAATAAGCTAGAGTATATGAAAGTAATGTAATATTATTGTTATATAAAACTTATGTATATTACCAACAAAGTTCAGCATCAAGGAATACAAAGAAAAATTCCATTTAAAATAACTGTAATGTAAAATATTTTGGAGTCTACCTACCAAGGCAAAGTCAGGAACTATATGGACACAATTATAAAATACTTTCCACACAAATAAAGTTAAATCTAATCAATTGGAAAAATATCAAATGTTCATGGGTAGGTTGAGCTAATAAAATAAAAATGACATGCTACCCAAATTAATTTACCTATTCAGTGCCATACCAATCAACTCCCAAGAACTTACTTTACAGTAAGAGCTAAAAAAAAATAATAACAAAGTTCATCTGGAAGAACATAAGGTCAAGAATTTCAGGGGAATTAGTGGGAAAAAAAAAAGCAAATGAAGGTGTACCAGACCTAAATAAAGCAGCAGTTATCAAAATCATTTGGTACTGGCTAAGAAATATAGTCAATTAGTGGAACAGGTTAGGTTCACAGGACAAAATAGTCAATGACTATAGTAATCTGGTATTTGACAAACCCAAACACCCCAGCTTTTGGGATAAGAACTCACTATTTGACAAAAACTGTTGGGAAAATTGGAAATTAGTATGGCAAAAACTAGGCATTGACCCATACCTGACACCATATACTAAGAGAAGGTCAAAATGGGTTCATGGTTTAGATATAAAGAGTGATATTATAAGCAAATTAGAAGAACAAAGAATGGTTTACTTCTCAGATCTGTGGAGAAGGAAGGAATTTGTGGTCAAAGAAGAACTAGAGTGCATTATTGAATAAAAAAATGGATAAATTTGATTATATTAAGTTAAAAGGTTTTTGTACAAACAAAACCAATGCAGACAAAATTAGAAAGGAAGCAATTAATTGGGGGGGAAATTTACATTCAAAAGTTCTGATAAAGGCTTCATTTCTAAAATATACAGAGAATTGACTCAAATATATAAGAATTCAAGCCATTCTCCAATTGATAAATGGTCAGAGGATATGAACACTTAATTTTCAGATGAAGAAATTGAAATAATTTCTAATCATATGAAAAGGTACTCTAATCACTACTGATCAGAGAAATGCAAATTTTTGACAACTCTGAGGTACCATTATATCCCTCTCAGATTGGCTAAAATGACAGGAAAAGATAATGACGAATGTTGGAGGGGATGTGGGAAAACTGGGCCTGATGCATTGTTGGTAGAGAGCATTCAGTCTTTCTGGAAAGCAATTTGGAACTATGCCCAAAGGGCTATCAAACTGTGCATATCTTTTGATCCAGCAATGTTTCTACTGGGCTTGTAGCCCAAAGAGATCATAAAGGAGGGAAAAAAGACTCACATGTGCAAAAATAAGTGCTGATCAATTAAGATGGACTTAATGAATGTACATATATAATAAAAAAAATGCTTTACATATAACTGGGGAAAATAAAAATAAAAAAATATTTCAGACCTAGAAGGCTGGAAGGATGTTGTTGCCCTTTGTAAAGATGTTTGGAAAAAGGGGTAGATTTGGACAGAAAGGTAAGTTCCATTTTTAAAATGTTGAGTTTCAGATGTTTATCAGATGTTCAGTTGGAAATGTTCAACAGACTATTTGTGATGCAAAACTGGAGTTCAGGAGAGTAGATCCAGAGTTCTTCCAACTCTCAAATAAAGTTCTGTTGTGGGTTCCTTGTTAACAGACACTATGTCTGCATTTATTATAATAAATGCATTTATTAGGAGCCAGGAAGATCTAGGTTCAAGTTCTAGCACTGACACATTCTGACCCTGCGTTACTAAGCAAGTCACTTAACCTCTCATTCTCTAGAACTCTCCAAGACTTTTAAGTTACAGAAAAGGCACTGACCTGAATTAGTTAAAGGAATTTCCTTACTTGAGAGTTACCATCAGTAAAATTATAAGTTCAATTTCTATCCCTTTTTCAGAAAGTTAATTATAACCTAGTTATACAAAGGCTAGGAAGTTAACCATATCAGTTTTTGATTAACTTTGACAGGGCAGGTACAGGCAGATTACTGAAGACATGGCCAGAGCATTTCTATCAATCTCTCCTGTCCCCTGTAAAGATTGGAATGCAAACCTTGAGGTGCCTCTCTCTCAATTTCAGTAGGTACAATCATAAAGAAAGCTAAGGTTCAATTTTTTTTTTAATTAATACTTTTTATTCTAAGGTTCAAAATTATGCCAGCACAATCTGGAGGAAAAAAAAGATTTTTTAAGCCAAAATGGCTGTGACAAGGGAAAAAGATCCACATGCAAAAAATGTTTGTAGCAGCCCTTTTTGTAGTGGTAAGAAAGTGGAAACAGAGTGGATGCCCATCAGTTAGAGAATGGCTGAATAAAATATGGTATGTGAATGTTATGGAACATTATTGTTCTATAAGAAATGATCAAGAGGATGATCTCAGAAAGCCTGGAGAGACTTATGTGAATGGATTCGAAGGGAAGTAGAACCAAGAAAACATTGTACACAACAACAAAATTATATGATGATCAATTCTGATGGACAAGGCTCTTTTCAGCAACAAGGTGATTTAGGCCAATTCCAAAGGTCTTGTGATGGAGAGAGCCATTTGCACCCAGAGAACTAAGTGTGGATCACAATATACTATTTTCAATTTTTTAAGTTGTTATTTGCTTGCTTTTTTGTTTTCTTTCTCATTTTCCCCTTTTTTGATCTGATTTTTCTTGTGAAGCATAATTATGGAAATATGTATAGAAGAACTGTACATGTTTAACATATATTGGATTACTTGACATCTGGGGAGGGAAAGGAGGGAAAAAAATTTAGAACAAAAGGTTTTGCGAGGGTGAATGTTGAAGTTATCTATCCATGTTTTTTTTGTTTGTTTGTTTTATTTTTTATTAAAGCTTTTTATTTTTTAAAACATATGCATGGATAATTCTACAACATTAGCCCTTGCAAAACCTTGTGTTCCAGTTTTCCCTCCCCTTCTCCCACCCCCCCCCAGATGGCAAATAGTCTAATACATATTAAATCCAATATATGCATACATATTTATACAATTATTTTGCTGTACAAGAAAAATCAAATAAAACCAGAAAAAAAAAAGATGAAGAAAAAATGCAAGCAAACAACAACAAAAAGAGTGAGAATGCTGTGTTGTGAATCATGTTCAGTTCCCACAGTCCTCTCTCTGGGGGTAGATGGCTTTTTTGATCACAAGAACTGTCTGAATCATCTGATTATTGGAGAGAGCCATGTCCATCAGAATTGATCATCATATAATCTTCTTGTTGCCGTGTATAATGACCTCCTCGTTCTACTCATTTCACTTCACTCAGCATCAATTCATGCAAGTCTCTTCACGCCTCTCTAAAATCATCCTTATGCATACGTTTTGAAAATAAAAAGCTTTAATAAAAACATAATAATTTAATGACTATGATTGTTCCATTCTCCAAGGAACCCACAACCTGAAAAGAAAACTTAAAGTTGCACTGGAACTTGAAAGAACCTTACAGATCTTTAACCCACATTTTACGTATGAAGAAACTGAGACCAAGAGGGAAAATGACAAAGCCAAGATCATGTAGCAACTAATGGCAGAACCAACTTTGGAAAGCTGGATTATCTGATTCCTTGACCAGTGTTCTGCTACCTGAGAGATGATGATTCAGTCTATTTCCATCTTCTGGATGACTGGAGCACAATCCCTTTGATGCGCAGTTGTATTTATGCTTTCTAGTACCTCAGGTTTCTCTGTAAGGTGTTAGGGGTGCTCCTGAAAGTTAGAATGTCTCTTCTCTAATACTAGTGACTCAACTCCCACTTGAGGAGTACAAGTGTATTCCTCTCCCTGTTAGCTATCAGTGATTAATTCCCTGCTTCCATTAAACCGAGGTAACATCAATTAAATTCTACAAAGGGATATTCACTTTAAAGATATAGCAAGAATGGAAGTACAAATATTTTACCCCAACACCTTTGGGTCACTCTTCCTATACCATTTTGATGCTTAGGAGAAATAAACTCAGCCTTCATGCAATTCTGCACAGTATTGGACCTTTCTCCCCCCTCCAAGTTCATGCCCAAATGCTGCACCATTGCTAAATGATTCAGCTACTGCTGGGCTATGTCCTGAAGGCCACTGGCCACAACAGCCAACATGGACTCTGCTCCCAGACCTACTCAGTGGCTTGCTTTCCTGACCTTTGGAAACTCCCTGGCCATAGCTGTCTCTTGCTTCTCCTCCTAAAGCAAGCGAACAAATGCTGTCGTAAAGAACCAAAGCTTATGCTCATGGGACATGTGTTGGCCTTGCTGGGGAAGGCTCAGCACATTGCCTTTTTTTTTTTTTTTTTTCCACCAGAATATCTGCATCTGGAAGAACTCACCCCAAAGAAGGGCAGCTTAGAGAAGCACCAGTACTCAGCTGGACTTGGGCCTTTGGAATATACCTTCATCTCCATCAATGCAGTTGCAGCCAAAATGGCTCCTCTTCATCACATGTTTAATAGACCAGAACCAGTTATAAGATGTCTGTCCATCTTCCCAAGTCTCCCAAGGTACTTACTTCTCTGATGTGCCATCATGATTCTCTTAGAAGCAGGCTCCCCAGCCTCTCCCATGTAGGGAATCGCATTAGCAATTAGCAATAGACAAAGAAGGTTTCATTGTTCCATGCCTTGTTATATTTGTCTTTTGGGAGGTAGGGGTCCTGTCCCTTCACCCAGCTCCTTGTCTGTAACTTATAACTAAGTCTTAGGGAATTGCCAGGAATACAGTCCGATATGCCCAGGGCCTTCTTGACTCACAGGCTAGTTTCTTGATCTGACCTTTCTTTTCTTACAGGGGACCAGAGAACTATCACTCCATCTACTGCCAGTTCTCTGGACTGGCCTTTTCCCATTTGCAGGGTAGTCTACACCATTCTTCCACTTTGTTCCAGGGAGAGGAGAGAAACACCATTCTATCAGTTCCCAGCACTGACCCCCTCACCTGAGCTACCTAATACTCTGAGAGGATTCCATCATGAGCAATTCCATCACCCCTAGTGATGTTAAAAACTCATTATTCAGTAATGCTTAACAAACTCCCATTGGGTCATACCCTTCTCATTTCAATGATCCTGAACTCTGGTTAAATCTGGTTTTCTATCCCCCTTATTTCCATCCCCCTTAAATTCCTCCCTATCATGTTAGCCTTTAAATGTCCATACTTCTTCCACTGTGTTCTTTGGAATAATTGTTCTGCAATTGTTCTGTTTTCATCTTAAATCTCTTCCTCTTACCTTGCTTTCATCTTCTTGATCTTGTTGAGGCCTGATGACAGCCTCCTCGGCTATTCTTTACAGCTTTAGTTACACTTTCATTCATTCCTCCTGATTCATTGGTCAAAGTGGGGGAGGTGGAATAGAATACTTTTTTTTACCACTTTCAGGTTCTTTCCTCTTTTCCATCACTCATTAACTTCTCCTTTGAGGTTCACTTAGTCCATATCTACCACCCAAACAAAATTCTGTTAGCTGTTGTCTACAAAACTCTGAGACAGCCCTCTTCTTTATTTGGTGAATTCTGCTCCAGGTTCACAGGCTCTCTTCTCCCAAAATCCTGCCCTCATACTGAGGACTTCAACATATATATCGATGATTCTCCCTTAAGCACCCTTACATTCCAGTTTTCAATTTTCTCCTGTTCCTCAGTTACATATAGAAAATGAAGAATGAACAACAGAGGGTTCTGAAATATGAAGTCTCTACACACACACACACACACACACACACGGAGGGGAAAGAGAGAGAGAGGATTTCCAGAGCAGTTGTTGTGAGTTAAACTGTAATGCTGGAGAAACTGAGGCAAGACAGAGATTAGGTTTTTAATATTTTAATAGTAGAGAATTTGGACTAGCCACAGCCAGATGGCTGGATGGGACTCTTTTCTCAGAGCATCCAGCAACCAGCAAGTAATTCCAGAGACTTTTATAGGGCTCCAACTATCAGGGAAACAAAGGCAAAGGGGGCAGACCACTGGGTGAGTGGAAATTCCAGGAAAGGACCATCACTTTTTAATTCTGACAGGTTGGGGGCCAAGAAGGTGGTTGAGCAGGAGATAGGATTTCTGGATGCAGATGGTTCTCTACAACTGGAACTGGCCTGAATCACCTCATTGTTGAAAAGAGCCATATCCGTCACAATTGATCATCACATAATTTTGTTGTTGCTGTGTACAATGCTTTCCTGGTCCTACTCATTTCACTTAGCTAGATTGATATTTTATGACAGTAAATTAGGCCATCTTTTGTTTCAATTCTTACCAACCCCTTAAGCATTGAATGAGCATTGCCTCAGACAAACTGAGGCACAGGAAAGTTACCCACTGCATCTTGTGTCATCACCAGTTATCTTGATTTTTGTCTTGTCACTGGATATCCATCACTGTGGAGGAAAGAATGAAGGTCACGATTTTTCATAGCTCTACCTCACAAATATAATTTATGAGTAAGTTAAGACATCTCACTTAAGATATTCTTCCCTGCCTAGAAGGTCAAATTCTAGAATTCAATTATTGACTCATAGGTAATCCCATGACTGAAATTTATTTTTTTTTTTGGCAAGAAGGCTAGTATTCTGGATTATGCCTAGGAAATTTAGGTTCTTCCTCCTCATATCAGCTTAAGTTCAGGAATATTGTACTTGAAACTCTTAAATCCTCTAGGTAAGCACATCTATTTCAGCAATATCATATATTACTGCAGGAACTTTATGATTGTCCCAGATAGGGTCATATCTTGGGAGGGAAATTCAGTCTGAGATAAAGATCAGGGACAGAAGTTCAAAAAACATCTCAGCATCTATTATTTAGTCTTCCTAGAATTTCTTGCCCATCCTGGAAATTCCTGATATTTCAGTAATTACTGGAGCCCAGAAAGAATAAAACATTTTACAGTACTACAAACAAAATACAAACATGAAAATTGCATCACTGAATGCCCATCACACATCAATTATCCCCCTCTCTTTTAGCTAACAATAATCATTTACAGAATTGAACTGAATAGTCTAGGATATCTTTTTTTATACATTTTACCTCCTTTGTATTAGAAGTGCAGAAATAGCAAATGACACCACTTGATTTCCAATTTTTCAGCTCCATCTATACAGATTCAAGAATGTAGACTGCCAATGAACTTATTTTTGCTATTCTCAACTCACTATGAGAAAAATGCTTTGTAGTTGATAATATAGCAGTGTTGTATTAGCTCACCTACACTCTAGACCTTGTCCTTGTACTTCACCAGTACTAAGGTTAGCATACCTTCAGTTCTTGCTTCCCTAATCTGTATTTTAGAGCTCCCTTTTCCAAGTGGAAACCCTTTCCCATGTGAAGTCCCCTTCCCGTTTTCTTTTGCCCCATTATCCTTTGCTTCTCCTTTCTTTATACCTTCTGGAACTCCTGCCTTATCATTAACAAATTTCCTTTTTATCCCAAATTTCCCTCCCATCTTTTGGTTCTCATGAATGGTTCTCAATGAAAACTCTAAATCCTAATCCCGAACAATTTTCTTTTCTTGCCACCCTCTCTAGTACTGAGGTTCCTTCTTTCATAGGTATGATAGACTGGGACAGGAGGAGTAAGCACACTCTTCTCATTTCTACATTTAGAAACTCCCTTGCCCCTTTGTCTCCCAGTAATCTCTCCTCCTTTGAAGTCTACTGTCTGTGTCCCTCTGTCTAAATCCATATTGCTATTTTCTGCTTATTTTCAAGCCACTATTCCTCCTTTCTAAAGATATATTTGGCTCTTTTCTTTCATCTTTCTACTTTTGTCTCTGCCTCAATACTTATTCTTATACTTTGAGAATTCAATATTGATCTCTTAAAGAATATGGATGTTCAGGGAGGACTAGCATCTCTGCTGTGAGAGCTTGTGAGATGCTTTTGAGACCTACTCATCCATCTGGCACTCAACTCCCACCTGTGACTCCAAGATGCTGTAGCATGTACATTGGTCACAGTCTAGTAAAACATATTTCCAGGTGGCCTAAATCAGACTGAAGGTAACCCATAAGTATCAAACCCATTAGTAAGTTAGGGGAATGTCTACCCTAAGCATGATAGGGGAATATCTACTCCAAGCATCTGACAAAACAGACAGATGAGATCAATTTATTCCAATGGCTATGAAGGTGGTTGAAGCAGATGCTGAGGAGCACAGAGAACTTGGTCAGATATGGAATACACTAAGGTATGGAATACACTGCAACCTGGGCCATCACCAGTCATCCTGACTCTTATCTTGCCCCTGGACTTCTATGACTTTGGAAGAATGAGAGAAGTTATGATTTTATGCAATTCTGACTTATTTAAATCCAATTCATCCAAGAGTCAGGACATCACCTTATGATATTATTTGTCTTCTTTGAAAGCAAAAGACAAAGAACAACAACAACTGCATAACTTCTTGGTTCATCAAATTCTTTAACTCTGATGGGACTACATCTCCATTAGTAGGCAGCTAAAACAAAGTAAAATTTGTAATGCATTATGCTTTTCATCTACATTATGTGGCTATTATGCACGAAACATTTAATTTGACCAGTGGAGAAATGCTACTCACCTTTTTCTACGACCAATTTCTACAACTCTTTGGCCAAGGCTTATTATGGTATACACACTTAGTGTTAATAAGTTTGTTCTTCAAGCAAGGTATGAATTATGCCAACAAGTTGGTAAAACACATGATTTGAAAAGACCCATTGTATGTTGCCACAGCTTTCAAGAAAGTTCCAAGGATTCAGCTCAATGAGCTCAATGAGTGTGGCTCAATGAACATATTCATTAATCAGTCATTGGCTTATGTGGCATAAGGCATGCAGCCTAGTGTTATGTGAATCCGGGTATCCTTCCAATTCCACCTAAACAGTTTTCTTAATGCTTTACTATAAGCCCATTCTTGTTGTTATTACCTTTCCAATTTCATACCTATTGTAAATATGGGGGGAAGATACAACCAAGAAAAGCTTTGTCAAAATTATTAAGACTAAATGGTGAGATCTTTATTCTGATTTTTGGAACTGTATGAAGGGCAAAAACATCCCCAAATGATGTCACATTTTGACCACATTTATTCTGTCGTTGATGATGTCTCCTTAATGAACTGCGACCAATTGTTATTAGGTACAGGTAAGGGAAGTTTTAGTCAGAATAGAGATTTCTGGACTCCAAGCACTAGAGAAGGATCACCCCTCCATGTTTTCCAATATTACAGCAAGTTGACCTCCTATCCCCTGACATTATATTGGATCACTAAGCTGTTCCCTTGGATTGAGGACAGAGATGGGAAAGGTTCACAGCATTGGAAAAAATAAAATAATCCAGGAAATATGGGTCAGGTTGGCTATTGCTCACTGCTCTGAGCAAACTCCAGAGAGAATGGGAACAGGGCCATGCTAAACTGAAGAACTAGAGGAACACAAATTAACTTTGCAGGAATCCTTGGAGAGTTGCCAAACACAGGCTGAGGCAACAGAAAAACAAGCTCAGACGCTGCTAAAAAAGCTAATACACTGTAAAGAAAAATTAGATCAGGACTCCATCAGAGTTTGTGCTCAAGGTCTCATTCCTAACTGGGAAGGACCTTGATCTTTAGATGTGAAGTGGGGATATCTGGGAGGATTTCAGGATTGTTGAGGACACTTGATTCCCAATTGACCCACATCTAAGTTTAACATAGGTAGGATCAGGTGGAAGCCAGTTCAAGTGTAGGTTGAGAGAAATCCTATCTCTAATGAGATTCCCTAAAGAAAAAAGTAATAAACAACCCACAGCTGTATAGGCAGGAAGGTCTTAAGAGTTCTTAACAAATTTTTTTTTTTTTTGTATCACAGACCCTGTGTAAACTAGGATTGGATTGAGACTAACAGATAGTAATTTGTTTTAATTGTAATTGTTTTATTGTTTTAATACAACATCACTGGATATAGTAGATATAGTGGAAGAAAAAATTATAATTCAGTATACATGTGGTAAAGAACACCATACTCTGGTGCAGCTATGAATTGGTTCAATTTTTTTGGAAAATATTTGTTGTTGATCAATCCGTTTGATGGAATTTTAACTGTTGCTTGAGCCTCAATAATCCTGTCATTCTCCCATTAGAACAAAAGGGCCCTTTTACCTTTTTCCAGCATACCATATCTGAAATCCAAATATATGCCTATCTGAGATTGTCCAAAAGTATGCAAATTTTCATCTGAGATTATCCAATTTTCCTCTTCTGCTCTAATTTCTCCAGTACTTTATTCTGATGGATTGCTACCTCCTTCAAGGAGTCTAACTTACTAAGGATGTAAACCTCATTAAATGCCTTGGAGCTAGCCCGAGTCTTAATTCATAGTAGTCTTTATTGGGTCATCTCAGGAGTGAGTGATTTCTCTGAACTGAGAATTATTATGAATCCATCTGACTTGGTTATCTGGCATAGCAGAAGAAGTTCTGGATGAAATATGCCAATGCTGCAAGGAACTTCCAATGCAAGAATACTGC
The DNA here is from genome assembly GCA_023553655.1 of Myrmecobius fasciatus. Lineage (NCBI taxonomy): Eukaryota > Metazoa > Chordata > Mammalia > Dasyuromorphia > Myrmecobiidae > Myrmecobius > Myrmecobius fasciatus. The sequence continues at coordinate 334,556 of JAJPUD010000119.1, read as the reverse complement.
AAGAAACTTCTGATACCTGTTAGTGGCAGCCTTTTTTGTAGGGCTAGAAACTGGAAACTGAATGGATGCCCATCAATTGGAGAGTGGCTGAATAAATTATGGTATATGAATGTTATGGAATATTATTGTTCTGTAAGAAACAACCAGCAGGACTATTTCAGAGAGGCCCGGAGAGACTTGCATGAACTAATGCTGAGTGAAGTGAGCAGAACCAGGAGATCATTATACACGGCAACAACAATACTATGTGATGATCAATTCTGATGGACGTGGTTCTCTTCAATAATGAGATGTTTCAAACCAATTCCTATTGTTTATTAAAGAAAGCCATATACACCCAGAGAGAGGGATATGAAATGTGGACCACAACATAATATTTTCATGCTATTAATGTTTGCTTGCATTATGTTCCCCTTCTCAGATTTTTTTTTCTTGTAGATCCCATTTTGCTTGCACAGCAAGATAACTGTAAAAATATGTATACACATATTCAGTTTGTCAAGTATTTTAGCATAATTAACATGTAGTACACTTCCTGACATCTAGGGCAGGGGGTGGAGCTAGAGGGGAAAAATTTGTAACAGAAAGCTTTGCAAGAGTTAATGTTAAAAAATTATCCATACATGTTTTGCAAATAAAAAACTTTAATAAAATGAAAAAAAAGAAAGAAAAAGAAACTTCTGATACCCCCCAGCAAGGAATATTTAGTTTTATCTGATTCCCAGGTCAATTTCCAGGCCTCTTCTCCCTCTAAGGGAGCCTAAACAAATCAAGGGGATAAGTAAAGTCATTAACCAAAGCATACATAAGAAATATGTTAATTATTATTATTATTATTCTAGGAGTAGTCCTAAAAAACCTATAGACTTCTTCTCAGAAGAATGCTTTTAAAGGCATAAAATAAAAATAACATGACAAAGTAAACCAATTATAGTGAAAGTTATCAAAATATTTTTTTAAAATTTAACAAATTCATGGATGCTGTATATATTTGAGGGAGAGTATATTATAGGCTTTCAGAGGGTATGTTTAACTGTTATTAATATACCACTGTAATGTGGCTGATGTAGACACAGATGAGGTAGATACCAAAAGATAAAGTTTTCTCATGTGAAGAATTCACCAAGGCCATTTTCTTTGACAAAAGACAGGTTTATTTAAGGGAAAAGGTTACAGGCAAATTGATGAAATACAGGAGACACCAGAAACAGTAAATATGAAATAAAGTTGGGAGAACATAAAAAAGGGTTTTAATAGTTAATGATGGAAAGAGCAAGTTCCTTTGTGGAATTTGCCATTTACCATGAGAAAGGAAACAACTCACAAAGTTGGGGGCATGCTCTTAGCTGGCAGGCTAAATCCTTAAAAGGGGCCTAGCACCACAAAAGAGTTAGCTACCTATAAGAGGGAAAAGTGGGTCAGGAAAGGTGAGACACCACAAAGCAAAGTGAGGTTAAGAGATACCACATCAGACGGAGGAGTACTATGGAAGACTAACCCAAAGGAGTATTGTAGTCCTGGGATGGACCATAAGAAAATTTATAGGAAGAATTTAGGTTCAGGGATTTGACATAACTTGAATTTCTGATTGGATTACTCCAAAGGAACTAAACAGATCTCCATTATCAAAGCTTTCTTTCTACTAGCTCCAGGGAATAATTTTTATCAATTCTTCTCTCTCCCCAACACACCCACCATTCAGGATCTCTACAAGGGCAATAAATACTTTCTAAAAGTCACCAATTGATAATCAGTTTATAATCATGGCTAGAGGCATATCTGTTGGAGGGCCCCAAGTATATAGCCACAGGAAAGACACCTTAGTCCTCAAGGCTACTACTAGAACCCTGAGGGAGAGGATATTAGTTTCTCAAAGGAGACTTGATCAGTAACTGTGGAAATTGAGATAATGATCCCAAAAAGATTGAACCAATTCACAGCTCAACCAGCAGAATATATTTATTTCCTCCATATATACTCACTCAAATCTAATTCACACATGCAAGTCAAAACAAAATCATTGTAATGGTGATGGTTTTCTTGGACTGGTTTACCATTTACTTCCCCAGCAGATTAGGCAAGTAGTGATTAAGTCACTTGTTATGGATCAGCTAAATATCTGAGGCTTGATTTGAACTCAGGTCTTCTGTAAGTTCTCTCTGAGTAGCCTCTGATCTTTAGCCCTTCCTTCCTTTAAGGAGCTAGTGATTAAATAAATAAAATTAATCCCTTTTTAGCCCTCCATGCTCTCTCTCATGGTGTCTTTATCCTTGTTATAGTTGTGTGGGATGGGTGTTAGACCCTCCTTTCCCAAATTAACTAATCAGAGACATCTTCAGGTACCAAGAGAAAGCATTTATTTAGTCCCTGCAAGGGGAGGCCCAGACACATATGTGGGAGTCATCCCAACTCCTGCCATGTGCTCCTGAACCTGGCCAGCTTCCGGCTTGTCCAAGATTTAAAAAGACCGGAACTTTTTCATTGGATAGACAAAAAGGATATAACCATCCTTGACCAATGGTCACCAATGTTGTCTGCTTCCTGTGGGTCATGTCATTTCCTGTAACTTCACTAACTTCCTGCATCCCAGGGTTCAAGGCCTGGGAATAGGGATCATGTGACTTAGGCCTAGTCTTGTAAACTAGTCTCAAACTTGAGAAAACTTCATCTCATCAGTCCCATTCATAGCTAACTCTTCTTTTAGGGTTACCCACCAATCAATGGTGGAGTCACCTTCCCTTCTTAGCTCCTTTTGGCCTCTATGAATGTAGCCGGCCAGTCCATGGCATTCTCCCATCTCGTGGCATATTCCTGTTTCCCTGGTGAATTTTGAGTTCCCTTAGAAATTTGTTTTTTTCCCTTGTTAACTGTTTAAACCTCTTTCCTTGCTAACCATGCTTTCTTGATACTAGTTTATATTTACCACTTCCAGTGTCTACTTTACCTCTTGGTGAAAGACAGGCCCCAGGATGGGGTAACAAAAGTTTGTTTTCCACAGAGAGCTAAAATTCTGAGGATTAGAATAATCAACAAAGTTGCTTAATTGGTGGAGCCAACCAATCAGGGGTAGGTCCCTGTATCCTTTTCAACAACAGTCTTCCCACAGAACCTGATCCAGATCAAACTAGTTAGGGTCAATGGCCTGGCAAAGATAAATGAGAAATAAGCATGCTTAATAGGCTAATTGCCTTTTAACCAACACATCTTGTAGAAGTTTTCTCCATCTTTAAACATGACATGCATGACAAGGGGAACTTATGTCTGCAGAATATTGACCAATCAGAATGACTGGGAGGAGACTAAGGGCCACATGGGAGGGGTTTGGTTAACATAAGCAAGCTCTCGCTACTGTACCGCCACCACAAGGATGCGCCCGCTTCCTGCAGGAGTATAATAAACGTTTCTTTTTGTCTTGGGGGGATCTTGGACCCTGATCAGGTTCCCAATATCTTCATTTGGTGTCAGACCTCATCAATCTATGTCCTGCTCTCAGACCATTGGTGTTCTCAAAGATCTATTTTAGGATCCTTTTCTCTATTTTGTCATAAATTTATCAACTCTTATAGTCCCTTTTTATCTTTTTTTTTTAAAGAAAAAAAGATTTTTATTCATTTTGAAGTTAAATAAAAAAAAGAAAACATTTCCATGTACATAAGCAGAATGTAAGAAGATTCAATATAAATAAACAAATTTCCATTTCTTGAAAACCTAAGTAATAAAAGCTATACATTGTTTTAAAGCAACCCATATTTTCTATACTTCCTTCTAGGTTTTTCCTCCCCTCAATCTCCCATAAGGCTATAGTTGAACACACACACACAGACATACACAGACACACATGGATATACTATTTACTTTTTGGAGTCATCTTATTTTCTAGTGCAAAAACGTTTCAAGGAAACTATACATTGAGCTTGACATAACAACAATGCATTGCACTCACCTTAGAAGAACACTGACAGAACTGAAGGTCCCTGAACTTGGGCAAGGATCAACAGGCCCAGACATGAAATCCTGCTACAAATGGACTTATTGCTACTAGGCAACCTTGCCTCACTGTGGCCGTTATACCTCATCACTGTTGCTATACTATACTGTTTGATTTTTTTTGTCTAGCCACAAATACATAAATCAAGATTTAACCTCATTGCATTTTATCTCCTACTAGAGAAGACCCCAACACATGTGTCTAGTTTCCCTTCCTCAACAGAATAAAGAAAACTTTTTGCTTATTATTTGTGTAAGCCCTTTGGTATTTTTAGTGACTGCAAAACCTTTGTGATTCTTTGGTTATTTGCAACCATATTATATATATGTATGTATACATACACACATACTTATATATATATATATATATACATATACACATATATACATACACACACATACATACACACAAAGATTATACTATGTATATTTCTATTTGTTCTTTCTCTGGTGGTAGAGAGCATCTTCCTTCATAGGTCCAAGTCTTTCCATGTTTTCCTAAATGAAGCAACTTATCATCTCTTATGTTACAGCATTCCATAGCCTGTCTTAAAGACTGTTTATGAAAATCCTTTCCCGGTATATGAATGTCATGAAATATTATGGTTCTGTAAGAAACAACCAGTGCTAGGGTATGAGACCCTACTGAGAGGGAGTCCAGAGGCCACCTTGACCTGTGGTGCACAATAGGTTTTCTGCCATGTTGCAGAAACCCCGCTGTTGAGCAAGGAGCACTGATGCTCGGCATGGGAATGGGTTGAGCCTGAGGGTCACAGCTAGTTGCTTGTGAGCAGGGATGCCTTGACAAGGCCTCTCGCCTGTGAGCGGGTTGCTGACGTGGCTGGGTTGGCTCGCCTCCCACTGGCTGATACCATGCATACGCCATGCCCACGAGCTGCTTCTCTGAATGGTGACTGGGGATTGCCTACTGTTCACGGGCTGATCACGCTTGCACAACTGTATATCAGCAAGGCTGTGCAGCATAATAAACTGGAGCTCTTTTCACACCCTATGAGTTCCCCTGCCTCATTCATCTCGCCTCTGAGATCAAAGGGCTCATACAAGGTGAGGTCTTAAAGACGGCTACAACAACTGGCACCCGAGGGACAGGGACAGGGACCTGGAACGGTGCCAGAGCCACCACTTTGAGGTCAAGCACTGCTACGTGGTCAAGACAACCTCTAAGAGGACTCCAGAGGGAGAGCCTGCCGAACTACACTGTTTCCGGACCAGGCAGAGTGTGGCGGAAAACGGTTAAGTAACCTAATGGAGCAGAAAGTAGGCACCCTCCTCCCTTTAGACAGGGAAGTATATGTCAGGACTGTATATAAATGTATCAAAGATCAGGAGTGCACAATCCAATTAGGAGACACTAGGAAATTCCTGGACATTGCTTACAAAGTTTCTCCATGGTTACCTGAGGAAGGCTATTATAATTGTAAGAGATGGATTGTTTTCAGTGAACAGCTCACTCCTTATGGTAAGCAATGCCCAGGAGAAATACACACAAACACACACACACACACACCCAAAAAAAATGCATTTTAAACAAAGTCTGAAATCAGAACCAGAAAAAGATATCAGGAAATTTACAGTTGGAGCATAGACAGCCATGTCTCTTAGCAATAGATGTCCCACTCCTGAGTCTGAGGAGAATGATAATGAATGGCCTCCCCCTCCTCTACCATCCTCGGCCCCACCTTATGCTTGTGTCTATTCGGACCTACAGCTTTTCAAAGGTTCTTCTAATGTAAAACCTAAGAATGAAATCCGGATGACAGAATTTTTAGAACATATTTGGTTGACTGCCCTCAGGTCACTCTAGGAACAAACATGAACTTATACTTTTAGCAACTTAGTGCCAGGAGTAGCAGGCAGTAAGGAGACTTTGATGTCCGCTGAACCGGTAAATTGGCAAAAAGACAGAAAGTCAGAAACTATTTTTCCCTTAATAATAGATGGCTTACATATTAACTTATGGGGTAGGGATATTTTACACCAAGTAGGAATGAAAATCACCACAGAATTTTAGGAAGGGTCATTGCTGTTGCGGCTTCCACCACTCCAAAAATGACTCGGACTACCTACACATCAGTAGGGATGGAACAATGGCTCCTGACCAAAGAAAAGACAGCTGCTCTACATCAATTAGTACAAGAACAATTAGAATTAGGAAACAAAAAGCCTATGGAACTCCCCTATAAGAGATTCATCAAAAAACAAAAAGAGGGAGATGAAAGTAGGGTTACTCAGAAAGATATAAAGCAGTGTACATAATAAATTACAAAAAAATTGATTCAAATGATTTAAGTCCAGCTATGAAATATTCTTTGGTGAACATAGAGAATCATTCAAAGACAACACCTCATCTTCATTAAGAAGGCCCCTAAGAATAAGATCATGGTAATGAAAAAGGGTCCTGAAGGATGGGAGGGACCCTCTAGAGTTCTAAAGTGGGGGCTAAGATATGCTTGTATCTCCACAGGACAAAACCTTCAGCAGTGGATTCCCACCAGACATCTCAGAGTTGTCCATGAAGAAGAAAAGAAGGAAGAAGAGACAACTATCCAAAAGGAGAAGACATGCCCCCAAGACCACTAACAAAATGCTTTCTATATATATGGGTTTGTGTTACATACAATCAGAATTCGCAACAGAGACCAAAAGGTGGGCTACACTAGGACCCCCTAGACATGCTGTTCCACAAACACTTCTGCTCTCTTTGGTCCTTCTGATGGCTGCAAACCACAACTGTCTCTTTGCCCTGGAACTGAAACCAGGAACTCTGCTCTCCTGTAAGAGTTGTGTTTGGGGAACTACTGTTTTATTCTGACTTCTGTTTATTTCTGCTGCTTTATGTTTACTCTGAGATGATGTTCTGTCTTTGTGTGTGTGTGAAGGAAATTTGAAAAGCTGAAAGTTTTCTGACATATCCTGCTTTCTTCCCCTGCTTTATCATTTCTGTGTAGAAATTCCCTCATGCATAAATCCACAAGGTATATCTCCTGTGCTCCATGACCAATTGGACCCTGACATCTCTATCTGGATGTCTTACAGATATCTCAATATGTCCCCAAAACTCCTGATTTTCACTCCTAAATATCCTCTCCCCACAATGACACTATTTCTGTTGGAGTTATTTCCTTCCTATCAACTATTATCCTTTCAATGGACAAAGGTTCATGAACTCAAGTCATCCTTGATTCTTCCTAAATGAGACAGGTAAAGTTTTCTCAAAAAGTCTATGAGATGGAGTAGGTCAGACCTTAGACCTAAGTCATATGATCCCTATTCTGATAGGTTTGCAGGGCAGGAAGGTCAGGCCTTAGGTCCAGGTTGTAGGAAGTCACATGAGCTCTAGGCCTAGAGGTCTCTAGGAAGGTCAGAACCTTGGTCTAAGTTTCAGGAAGTGATAGGAAGTGATGTGACCTACAAAGCAGACAACATTGGTAACCATTGGTCAATAATGGTTACTTCCTTTTTAGTCCATCCAAGGAAAAGACTTGGGTCTTTGCTATTTAACCAGCTTTACTAACTCTGGCTTGCCAGGTCAAGCTCATGTTGGGAACTGAGATGTCTCCCAGGTGTGTTTGAGCTTCTACCTGCAGGGACTAAATAAATGCTTTGTACCTGAAGATGCCTCTGATTAGTTAATTTGGAGAAGGGGTCTAGCACTGGTCCCACACATTCCCTCTTCCATATTTCCATGTTTTGTCAATAATTCCTCCAGAGTACCTCTCTCCATTTACACAGCCTCCTATACCACTTTGTATCTGCATCTTCTTTTACCTGTACCACTGTAACAACTATTTAAGCTCCTTGCTTCTAGTCTTTCCTCCTTTTAGTCTATCTTCCACATAGATGCCAAAGTAATCTTTCTAAAGCACAGGTCTAACTATGTTATTCTTCACCTCAAGAAGCTTGACTCTCTATCCTATTGTGTCTAGTATAAAAAATGAACTCTTCTACTTGACATTGAAAACCCTTCCCAGCTTGGCTTCAGCCTGCCTTTCCAGACTTCATATTATCCACTTTTCCCATAATGTATATTTCAAAGAAATTTGCCTACTTACTATGCTCCTGGTTTCTTCACTATCTCTCACCACTCTTCAGGTCCCCTACTCCATCTAAATGATGAGAACTCCAGCCTTGTCCATCCTGTCTCCATTGTCAGAAATAATATGAACTTTAAACCAGTCCATCCGGTTCCCATTGTCAATCATACCGCAAACAAAAGGAGGCCAAATTCCTAGGACTGTCTTGTTAGCATATCTAAAGTATACTTAATTGTCCCATCAAACAGTTACTCAAGTAGATACAATGCACCTGCTGGTTTGCTCTCCACTGGGATTCTCCTTAATTTCTCCCTAACTCTTTAGAGCCCACTCTTACTTCCCCTCATCTTATTCCCTCTGACCTTTAGAAAGCCCCCTTTACTCACAGCTTGTTGCTAAATCAGTTTTTATTTTACTTGTGAACTTTTCACCACAATAAAGGACTCTCGTGACTATAATAACTGTTGTAAATTTTTCACATTCTGAACCACTCTCCCACTACCTGCTACTTCACACACAAGCACTTGCCTGAGTCTGCAGATTTCACCTTTGCCACATCCCTCCAATAAACCTCCTTCTCTTGTCTGACACTACTACAATTCTCATGCAGTTCCTCATCACTTTATGCCTTAATTGATGAAATAGCCTGCTGGTGGATTTACATGCTTCAATTCTCTTCCCACTCCAATCCATTTTAGCCACAAAAGAATTTCACAAAATATAGTTCTGATCATGTCATACCTCCTATTCAATAAACTCCAGTGGCTTCATATTGTTTCCAGGTATAAATATTCTCTTTGGCATTCAAACCCTTCATAACCTATCCCCCTCCAACCTTTTTAGCTTTATTACACCTTACTCTCTAACCTGTAATCTTCAGTCCAGTGAGATTGACCTCCTGGCTCTTCTTCAAACAAAACACTCCTTTCATCTCAAGGCATTTGCTTTGGCTATCTCCCATCCCTGGAATGCTCTCTCTCCTTCACTCTATTGACATACATATCTGATTTCCTTTAAGTCCCAACTAAAAACTCTTCTTTTACTGGAAGCCTTCCCCAAACCCTTTTAATTCCAGTGCTTTCCCTCTTTTATTTATTTCTACTTATCCTATATATAGCTTGCCTTGTATATATTTGTTTGCATGTTATCTCCCCTGTCAGACTAAAAACTTATTGAGGGCAAGTACTATCTTTTCCCTCTCTTTTTCTTCTCTACACTTAGCATAGTGCCTGACACACAATAGGCACTTAATAAATGTTGATTGAGTGATCCAACTCAACATTCCTTCTCCTGTCTCTATTCTTTTGCATAGGCAGTTTCTCAAGCTTGTAATATATTTATTTCTTACCTGAAACTTTTAGAATGTTTAATTTTCTTCAAAACTCAACTCAGTTTCCAGAAAGCCTTTGCTGACCTTCCTAGTTGTTAGTTTTCAATCTATCTTCCTATTATCTTATATTAACTTATTTGGATAAATGTCCCTTTATAAAACCTGACATTGATGACTTATTGTGACATAGAGGTGTCCTTGGCTTCTTGAAAACTTTGACAGCAGACCATAAAATCTGGCAAATTCTATTACACTGGAAACACTTTGAGTATGTACTTAGCAACAGGTTCTGTCTGATTTCTGAGCTAACTAAAAATAGTCCCCTCAGCAGCAAGCTGGCCAACCTCTGTTAAATGCTTGAGCCATGTCAACTTATAAGACAAGGAAAAATACAAAATGAGCCCTCTGAGGCCCCTTCTGTTTCTGCAGTGATGGAGGAAAGAAGTGAGAGAAGGGTCCTGAAAGTACTAAGAATCATAGTTTTTAGACAGTCTATAAACATTAACTTAGGTGTGGGGATTCTAAATATGAAAATCCCATTTAGTGTCCAACTATTGGGCATATTACTAGAGGAGCTGAATCATATCAATCTTGACATTTTTACTATAAATGAAAATGGGAAGGCAAGAAAATTGTAGCTAAATAGAAGTTGATCCATAGATTCTTCTTGGAGAGTCAAATAAAGGAGTTAGTGAGGTATTGGTTTTCTTATGCATCCAAAGGCAACAAAAAATATCATTAAAATACTTTTTAAAAGAAATATTATTTCATGGAACATTCTGTATTACAGTATTCATGTTAAATATGTGTAAAAAGAATACCACAAAAATGATTGTATCTTTTGTAGAGGAAAGTTTATGATGAACTTGATTAAACTCTCCAAATTAAATCAACATATACCTTGATATTTTATGACTTCACTAGAATAATGGGAACAGGTGAAGTTTGTTTTAAAAAATTGTTGAAATGTAAAATGAACAGTTTTAAAAGACTCAAGAGTACTGATGATTATTACAGTCATTAATTGTAATTCTAGATGTCTAATGATGAAAAAGGCTTCAGAGAATCAGTGATGAGGAATCCTGTCAGAGTGGTGATGGACAAAATATGTAGAATGAAACATATAATTTTGGACATGGGTAATATAGGAATTTGCTTTGCTTAACTATAAATTTTTCTTACAGCAATTTTGTTTTTCTTTTCTTTTTCCCAAAGATGAAAATGAAAAAAAAAAAGAAATATAGAAAATTAGAAAGAAAAGAAATTATAGTTACAGGAGTAAGGAATGTGAAGCCAAAAACAGGGATATTACTTAGAAGACTCATACCTATCATGATTACTTTCTTCAAAAAAGAAAAAAAAATTGGGGATAGTATCACAAAAAATGAAGTTGACTATATTTCAAAAGACAGGAAACAAATCATTCCTGCTGTGACAGTCATTTCTGAATTAGCTCTCTGTGTACAGTTAGACCACCAACTTGTTAAAGCAAAGATAAAAATTAATAAAAAGCTAGGTATCATTCAGTTAACAAGCATTTAAAAGCAATTATCATATGACAGGCACTATACTAAGACCTAGCAATACAAAGGCAAAAACAAGGAAACTCTAAGGGGGGAGACACACAATATATAAATAACTACAAATATATACAAGGCATATGCAGAAGAGATGGAAGATAAACTTAGAAGAAAGGTATTATTAGCAGCAAAGGGTATGGGAAAGACCTTTGATGGAAGGTGAGCTTTTCTTCTCTTTCTAAAAGAAGTCACACAAGAAAAGAGAATGAATAGAGAAAAGGGAGAGATCAATGAACAAACCCAAAGAGCAAAGTCAGAGCATGAATAGGCCAGTAACAACTACCTAATATGTATCTACATGGATACTCTGCTGACTTATTATGTATCCTGGGTACTCCATCCCTTCCTCATCAGATGGCCATTTTTCTAGTTTGGCAAATAATGGGTGCTAGTATGGGTTCTAGAGATGGGTTGGACATGCAACATCCTGGGTGGTAAGGATCCTGTGAGTAGATGAAGATATTACATTATTAGATTTTCATCTCTTGATTCAAAAGGTCTTAAAAGTTTAATTCATGAACCTTTGAAAAATCAAGAGGTTGGTGCATAAACCAAAAGGTAGAATACACTCCAGAGACCTATGCAGCAAAAAACCTGGGAGATTTTTGCCAACCTTTTGTAGCAGATCACCTGTATCCAAGATTTTCTGAATGCTTTATTTTATATCTCCTGTACCTGCCACATACATATAATAATTCTGTGGGCTCTAGATTCTTCCTGATGAAGAGTTCCATATAGTATAGCTCCAACACAAAAATTAAGTATAGTTATCAGCATTCAATTATTAAGTAGCAAGAAGCAATGGCAGCTGTAGGTTCCAGACCTCACTGGATTTGGGTGATAATCTCTTTCTTGGGTTCAGTTTCACTTCAGGGGGTACACCATGACAACCACTCTCTGATGGAACACAATCACTGCAGGTATGGACCTGCATTCTGGAATGAGTCATCTGGCTGAGATGACTCCCTTTCTTTTATATCGTGGAGTAAACAAATTCCATATAAGGTAACAGAAAGAACCTGGAATCCCTCTGGGATAGTGTTCTTACTATTATAAGTCATTACAGAACAAGATGAGTTGCCACTTTCTAGAATCAGATGTTTATTGTAATGTGGCCATAGCTTGTTGATGGAATACAGAGACTTTCAGATGATTCGCTGAGGCTCAGAGACATTAGAGGAGCCATCCCTCTTCATAGTACATAAAAATAAATTATGAAAACAACTTGACTCTTTTCGGTGCTTTTTCTGACCTTCAGCATTTCCTGTTAGCCTTTTCCTTTGTACCTTTTTCTGGAATGCAGCAAAGAGATTTTGCCTTTCCCCTCTATCCCAGAAGAAATTAATGACACTTGCAGCAGGAACAAATGGTGAGCTCAATGAGCTTGAACAGGGATGGTCTAAATCCCAACAGTATTCCTGAATCTCAGCCTCCTCTTTGCAGAAGGTAGAGTTTTGAATTCCCTAGGCAATATGATCCTGGGATCTAGCCTTTCAGCCAGAGAAAGTAGATTTCCAGGGTAACACTAGATCAAAAGAAGGTAGAAGCAGGGGACACGGATTTTTCCTGAAAAAATAGACATGTGCAAGCTTCTTTAGCTCAAATTTGAGTTGCTGGGTTAGGTCATCTCTCTTCCCCCCTCCTCCCCCCTTTGTCTCAAGATTCAGAATAAGTTATACTTTTTTGGACATGACTAAGGTTGGAATTTATTTTGACTTGGACATTTGTTAGAAGAATTTTCTTTTTCTTTTTTAAATGGATGGAGAGAAAATAAATCCATGTTACTATTAACATTTTTAAAAGAATGTTAATGGGCATATAGTATTCTCTTAGTTCCATCCTAGGAAAGCCAAGGGACTATTTGAGTACTTTATGTGTCATTGTATCTATTCATGGGTTTCTGTGAATTCTTTGAAGCTTTTCAATTTTCTGAGAGGGTGAAATGAAGATTGTTCTATAGCTGATATATATTGGTACCTTGAATGCTTGTATGAGATCTGGAGATTCATTTTATCCACATTTGTGGAAATCTAAACACAAATTGTACCCTGAAAACATTAGATTTTCCTGAAATAACACCAGGAGGGAGAGAGGGGGAGAAAGAAACACACCCACACCCCACACAGAGAATGAGAGACAGAAAGAGAGAAATAGAGAAACAGGGAGAGACAGAGAAAGGAGGGGGGAAAGAAAGAGAGAGAGAAAGGATATATATGTTCCTCTTAATATTGACTGTTAGAACTGAGTTTGGTCCATATAACCTCAAGAAGTATGCTATTTGTCAGTTAAATGGCTATCAGTAAAATGACTATTGTTTGATACAAAATATGTCCCCAAGATTTCTTTCACTTTGTTATGAAAGCAAAGCACATTTCTTATCCTTAGTATACTTTATGATGTAGCCATGGGCATAGATCAGCGGATATTCTATACTCTTTTCTAGTTTACCTAATCCATTAATGAGGCTGTAGACCGGGGTAGTAAATCTTTTTTTCTGCCATTTGGATATTTATAATATCATTTGTGGGCCATACACAGTTATTAACTTATAGAACTCAAGCAGTGGGAGATTGTTGTATTTAGCTTTCAGCTCATCATCATCTGGGATTGAATATGCAAATGAATTAGCTGGCTTTATAAAGCTGGAGATAGAGATGTTCCCCATTTCTGCTATAGACATATTCTAATTGGCCACCAATAGGTCCTAAGCCTGCTTAGTCCTGCTTTGACTCAGATTGAATGTAAATACAATCAAAGGATATGAACAGACAATTTTCAGATGATGAAATTAAAGCCATCTAGAGTCCTATGAAAAAAGTGTTCTCAATCACTATTGGTTAAAGAAATGCAAATTAAAATAGCTTTGAGGTAGCACCTCACATCCCTCAGATTGGCTAAAATGACAGGAAAAGATAATGATAAATGTTGGAGGGGATGTGGGAAAACTGGGACACTGATACATTGTTGGTAAAATATCCAAACATTCTGGATAGCAATTTGGAACTATGCCCAAAGGGCTATAAAACTGCATATCCTTTGACCCAGCAGTGTTACTACTGGGTCTTTATCTCAAGGATATTGTAAAGGAAGGAAAAGGATTCACATGTGCAAAAATGTAGCAGATCTTTTTGTGGTAGCAAAAAAATGAGTAGATGCCCATCAATGGGTGAATGCTAAATAAGTTATGGTATATGAAGGTAATGGAATATTATTTTTTTAATAAAAAATGAACAAGCTGATTTTAAAAAGGCCTGGATTGCATGAACTGATGCTGAGCAAAATGAGCAGAACCAGGAGATCATTATACACGGCAACAACAATACTATATGATGATCAATTCTGATGGACATGGCTCTCTTCAACAATGAAATGTTTCTTTTTTTTTTTTTTT
>JAJPUD010000119.1:307223-319813 GCA_023553655.1 Myrmecobius fasciatus | reverse complement strand
CATCATTAATCACAAAATAGATAAGTTTGACTATATCAAGTTGAAAAGTTTTTGTACAAACAAAATGAATGCAGACAAGATTAGAAGGGTAGCAGTAAACTGGGAAAATATTTTTACATCCAAAGGTTCTGATAAAGGCCTCATTTCTAAAATATATAGAGAATTGACTCAAATATATAAGAATTCAAGCCATTCTCCAATTGACAAATGGTCAAAAGATATGAACAGACAATTTTCAGACAAAGAAATTGAAACTATTTCCGGTCACATGAAAAGGTGCTCCAAGTCACTATTGATCAGAGAAATGCAAATTAAGACAACTCTGAGATACCACAACAATGAAATGTTTCAAAGCAGTTCCAATTGTTCAGTGAAGAAAGCCATATACACCTAGAGAGAGGGATGTGAAATGTGGACCACAACATAACATTTCCATGCTCTCTATTGATGTTTGCTTGCATTGTGTTTCCTTTCTCAGATTTTTTTTTCTTGTAGATATGATTTTTCTTGCACAACAATGATAAGTGTGGAAATATGTATACATACATTCGATTTGTCAAGCATTTTAACATAATTAACATGTAGTGGATTTCCTGCCATCTAGGGGAGGGGTAGGGAGTAGGGGGGAAAATTTGTAACAGAAAGCTTTGTAAGGGTCAGTGTTGAAGAATTACCCACACATATTTTTTTTTGGTTTTTGTTTTGTTTTGTTTATTAAAGCTTTTTATTTGTATAACATATGTATGGGTAGTTCCTCAGCATTGATCTTTACAAAACTTTCCATTACAAATTTTAACCCCAGTCCCCTCCCCTCCCCTAGATGGCAGGAAGTCCACTACATGCTAATAATGTTAAAATACTTGACAAGTTGTGCAAGAAAAATCGTATCTACAAGAAAAAAAAAAATCAGAGAGAGGAAACACAATGCAAGCAAACATCAATAGAGAGCATGAAAATATTACATACATATGTTTTGCAAATAAAAAGTTTTAATAAAAAAAATGAAAAAATTAAAAGGCCTGGATAGATTTACATGAACTGATGTTGAAATAAGCAGAACCAGGAATACATTGTACACAGTAACAGCAAGATTGTATGATGATCATCTATGAAAGACTTGGTTCTTCTCAGTGGTTTAGTGATCCAAGACAATCCCTTTGGATAGAAAAAACGCCATCTGCATCCAGAAAGAGAACTATGGAGATTGAATGTAAATCAACACATACTATGTTCACTTATTTTTTCTGTTTGTTTTTTTTTTTTTTTCTCTCATGGTATTTCCCTTTTGTTTTGATTTTTCTTCCCAACATGATTCATTAAGAAATGTGTATTTTAAAAGTTTACATACAGGGGGCAGCTAGGTGGCACAGTGAATGGAGCACCAGGCCTGAAGTCAAGAGGACCTGAGTTCAAATCTGGTCTCAGACACTTAACATTCCCTAGCTGTGTGACCCTGGGCAAGTCACTTAACCCCAATTGCCTCAGGGAAAAAAAAAGTTAATATACATGTATAACCAGAAAAAAAATTAATTAAAAGAAAACAATGTAGATAGCAGTCATTTCTCCTTTGGCCAGAAACCCTGAGGGACTTCCTCTCCCACATTCATGCATTTATTTATTTAGATTTTTTTTGGACTAGGTGAAAGGGAAGATTCTTTGTCTCAATTGCTATCTAGCCTTAATCACTGTATGGGTGCTGCCTCAGTCAAACTGAGACCTGCTGAAGACCAGCTCTTAAAAAGGCTAAGGTCTCCCATTTCATCCAGGGCCATCTCCAGTCTTTTTGGTGTATAGAATGGATATTGTAGTTTCTCAGAGACTATCTGCTAAAGTATGCAAAGCCTTGGGCCTCAATCTCAAGGTCTAAGTTTCAATTTCCTAGAAATCATCTAAATTTTAGAATAATGAAACTTTTGCTTGCATTACCTCATTTTTAGTCAATCCATAAACACTCCACCTACAATATAGGGGAAAGTAACTGCAAGAGCCAATCAAGACAAAAGCTTTGCATAAGGGGGTTTTTGGGGAGCGGTTGGGTGGTGCTTGTTTCTTATCTCCTAGAGGGCACTTCTCATTCTTGAAAGTCCAGGAGTGGGGACTGCCTGCTTCTTGAGAGATTCTAATAAATCTTTTATCTTCACTTTAAGAAGTCTCCAAGTAGTCAATTTGGTTAGGGTCTCTGCACCCCATACATTGATCTGTATCTTGCCATTGGTCCCAGATGGCTCTTGAAGAAAGAGTGAGGCAGGTGACCTTGGCCAGACCTCACTTAAATCCAATTCACTTGCATGTCCTGGCAGTACCTCCCTGATTGTCATGGTCCTCTTCAAGAAGGACAAAGAACAATGATCTCTGTAGTCAGCCTTTACTGTAAATTGTCCCTTCTTCTATACCATAATTTCCTTTCTACTTAGGTTAGTCTGTGTAACTCAGAGCTAGAACATAAGGAAAGGCAGTCTGGGTAATAAATACTCTCAGAGCTAGAACATAAGGAAGGGCAGTCTGTGTAACAAACACTCTCAGAGCTAAAACATAGGGAAGGGCAGTCTGTGTAATAGACACTCTCAGAGCTAGAACATAAGGAAGGGCAGACTATGTAATAAATACTCTCGGAACTAGAACAAAGAGAAGGGCAGACCTGGGTAATATTCACTCTCAGAACTAGAACATAGAGAAGGGCAGTCTGTGTAATAAATACTCTCAGAACTAGAATATAGAGAAGGGCAGTCTGGGTAATATTCACTCTTAGAGCTAGAACATAAGGAAAGGCAGTCTGGGTAATAAATACTCTCAGAACTAGAACTTAGGGAAGGGCAGTGTGTGTAATAGACACTCTGAGCACTAGAACATAGGGAAGGGCGGTGTGATGGGTAAAAGAACAGTCTTTACAGTAAGAATGGATAGAATCTTCTCCATTATTAAGTGTTTATGCAGGCCTGGATAGATTAGGTCAGGAATAAGTGATCTTTGACCATGCCAAGTATTACCTTGGGGACTTTAAACAAGTCTGTAAGAGTCATCAGAGAATCGAACTTGTGGGGTTGAAGTAGAAATAGTATCTCACAGAACAAAGTAACTTGTATAGATCTTTTTCCCTGTGAGGATTCTTCTTTACTGTCTTCACCTTCCTTGGATCTACTTATAGTTCCTACCCAGCCTATTTGGCTACCTTATATTTATTGTTCTCTGTATCTTATATTACCTATTTATGTATTTGTTGTCTTCTTCATTAGACTGTAAGGTCCTTGAGGACAGGGATAGTTTCTGCTCTTTATTTTATATCTTCAGTATTTAGGACAGAGATTGGCACATATTAAGCACTTAATAAATTCTCATTGATTGATTTTCATAAACTCGTATCACTTTAATTTTTGCTCTTCTCAATGAGTAAAGACAGCTAGCTAAATATGGTGTTCCATTGACTTAACTTATACTGTTTCTCATAACATGCATCCCTTTCACACTAAGAATATGTTGGAGCCGAATTTGAATGGCTCAAAAGAGCTGATTGTTTAATTTTCAGTGTGAGCATTTATACCTTGGAAATCAGTTAAGTGCTATAAATCAAGACTTAATTTGTTCCTCTGTTGATTGGTTAAGATAGTGATGAAGAAAAATGATAACAATGAAGATTAAACTCAAAATATGTCATGTATATATTTCTACTCCCACCCCACAGAGTTGTTGAACATTTACCAGCACACTGTCATCCATTAACCCAAGACATTGTTGAATGACAGTTGTCCTTATCTGTCTTCCAAATAACCTTGCTTTATTTTATTTTTTAAAAATAGCATACCACCTCCTTACTTCTTGAATTCTGTATATCTCATCCATAGTTTCAGCATGAAATAAGATCGGTGGGAATTTAAGGAGAAAAATTTTTTTTGGAGAGGGTGGTGGTGAAGAGGGAGAAAGTACAGAATACATCCATGGGATTTCATTTCTCAAAGGCTTGAGGCATTTGTCTCCCAGAGATTTGTGTGTATGATCTTGCAAAATGGTAATGTTACCTGGAGAGTTCTCTGATTGGTGAAGAGGCTCTCCACACAGAGGATGAGAAAAGCAAGCAGTACAGCTATGATTTGTAAGGAAAGCCACATTTAGCAATATGGTCACCATGACACTGTAATGGGATGCTAATGATCCCAGGGAGAAGATGAGAAGATTCATCAGTCATTCCTCCTGACAGAGAGAGTCAACTGCAAAGGGTAGAGAGGGCCATACTCCAAGCATTCACCACTGGGATTGAGTTCTGATGTGCCTGTGCTCTATGTTGGAGAATTAGAGAGGGAATGACTAGGATTTAGACTGTTATTCACCTGGAAATATTGAGATTGTACCCATTTATGTATGGGTACAAGAATATACTATTTGTTTTAATATATTGTTCTTTATATCTTATAGGACTAGGGCTAGGAACTAGATCTATGGTTTGTTTAGGAATTCCCATAGGGAATTCCAGCAATGCAGATCACTATCTTCTTATCAACTTATTTGCTTCTCATGTCTTAATTAAATGACTCATGATTCTGGCATGTTTTTAATTTTAAAATGTATTAGATGGGGGAATTATTATTCCCAAATAATCATGCA
Source organism: Myrmecobius fasciatus (assembly GCA_023553655.1). Lineage (NCBI taxonomy): Eukaryota > Metazoa > Chordata > Mammalia > Dasyuromorphia > Myrmecobiidae > Myrmecobius > Myrmecobius fasciatus. The sequence goes on along the minus strand of JAJPUD010000119.1, from coordinate 315,217 downwards.
GAATCTAGGAAGAACTGACTCCTGAATTTTAAAGGAGATCTTAAGGCCTGGACAAACCTGAATTTGGATGCCTAATAACTGAGCCATTTATGTAGCTAGTATTTTGCATGGACAAGAATTTCTTTAATCAATTACTTTAAAAGCCATAATTTGAAAGAAATTGACATTTTAATATCTGATTATTAAATGTCTTCATGTTCTGTATGTGGCTAAGAATTTCTATTTATTAAGTCCTTGCAGTATCATTTAGTTGTTTTAGCCAAGGGATTAAGAGTACTTTCTTTAAAAGGTGACTATTCTTGGCTGTGGAAAATGAGTCAGTTTATGTGCAATGTATGGATGATGACATTCTACTGTTATGAAGCTATCAATCAAAGTAGATTTTCTGTCAATAGATAGTTTTATGTTAATAAATATGATACAATAGCTCAATTACATACTGCTTCATAATTAAAATGTATTTTTATATAGATTATTTTACTTAATTCTTATGACAAACATTAGAATCTTTGATAGATTTGGATTAGGTTTTATGTTCATGCTTTCATTGTCAGCTTGTTAAGCACACACACACACACACACACACACACACGCTCATTTCTAAAAATGAAATAACAGTTGCTCCTAACTTCCAGCTATAACTAGATGTGCTAGCTTAAACCTAATTCTAACATTATTCTTCAATAATGTAATTTAGCTTTTATTGGAAAATCATGAGCAGACTTCCTTTTAACTGCCCTTCAACAAACTGGTATGGCTAGGATAACTTCATTTAATATAAATAGAATACCAGATAAGTTACCATGTGTCAGAAGGCCATTGAGTGAATGAGTAGCTATGTCATTAATTTAATAGCTTTGCTCTGCCTTTCATTAAAAAAAATTACATAAAGTGAAAAAGTTAAGATATTATTATATTTGCTGCCTTTCCACCTGGAAGTAAACTATATCCACAAATCACTTCTTATGTGTATATAGTACAAATACTTCCAACTATCAAAGATAGCAGAAGTCAGAACTTAACTATATGTACCTGGACTCCAGAGCAAACTATAAAGGAAGTATAGTCTTTCTTTGATGTTCTTTTTCCCTTCTTTCAAAGACCCTCTAGAGTAAGTGCATATGATAAAACTAGGTAGGCAGAGTGCTGTAGTGGAAAGAACATAAAACTAGAAGTCAGGTTATCTCTATTCAGTTCCACTATCTACTAGCCACAGGACTTTGGATCAGTCCTTTAGCTACAGTTTTCTTACCTGTAAAATAAGGAGAATAGACTAGATGGTCTCTGAAGGTATTGACTTAATCTTCCTTTGATTAAAGAATTACTCTGATGACTTCTGATAGTATGGAAGTGAACACTAAGAAGTCTAACAAAAAAAGTACATCCTCTGTCAAGTTTTCCAAAGCAGAAGAGGCTTTGCTTCAAGTATGAGTCCAGAGATAGGCTGTTATCAGAAGGCCATTCTAAATTCAACAAAGTTCACCACAGCAACTCATTAAGTGATCTCCTAAAATATATTAAGGTTGCTGCCTGATGGATACACTACTGAACAGAATCAGGAAAGTCTGAGTTAAAATCCTGCTTCAGTCATTTACTAGTAGACTCTGATCAACTCACTGTCTGCCTCTGTCCACCTCAGTTTCCAAATCTATAAAATGGGATAATAATAGCACTTAGAGTTATAGTGAGGATAAAATGCAATAATGTTTGTGAAGCACTTTGCAAATTTAAAAAAATTATATAAATACTATTATTGATTGAATATATTATCCCTATGCTACAAACTTAGGCATGGTAATCTTGAGACCAACATGACAATTATCCCTTGAGTGAGGCTGTAGCTTGTACAAACTATACACAGTAAAATACTGCCAATAACATTTTTTAAAAGATTAGTTCAGCTATGTATCCAAAAATAATACTTAATATTTAATAATAATAATTAATAATAATTCTAACTGTTAGCTTATTTCTACTCCCTGCACCTGTGTACCCCCCACATCAGTTGTGTGCTCCAAATCCTGACATGCAAAGTGGCCAGCTCCATGTGCCACCAAAATCAGTATATCGACATGCTATTTTCAGAAAGGCATCTTGGGGCATACCTTTCCAACAGAATGGACCCATATCTCTCTGTTCCTCAATGCTGACCACCCTTATATAAGTTGTACTGTTACAGTGTATGCATATCCGAGTTGCATGTCAGGTCCCTCTTTTTCCTTTTCTTGTTCCCCCTTATCCCCATTGCTTTCCCATAAAGCTTTACATTAAACTGATTCCCATTGTTTTACATGTTATTCTCAGCATCCTATCACCTTAAAGTGATGTTTTCCTTGAAGTCTCTAGCTAGCCTACGGGCCTTCCTTTAGACATAAATGGAGTACCCAGACAAGTGCTTAACCTATTGGTAGCTGCACCTATGCTGGGGGAGCATGGTATTGTTAGTCCTATGATAAAAAGCAAGGATAGGGAAACCTTATGTCCTCCCGGGAACTGTTCCCTTATGTCAGAAAATTGCCACAATTTCTGGAATACAAGCAAATTTTAAGACCAGGATAAAAATTATACAGTTTTAGAGCCAGAAGGGTAATTGCCTGTGAAACCTACAACCTGTCTCTCATATCATGCTTGACACACTAATCTAGGAGTTGTTAACTTGGAGCCTGTGGGCCTCCAAAGGGCTCCATGGGTAAATTTCAGTGAATCTATGAACTTGGATGGAAAAGCAATTCAACTCAAATCTAGCATTTCCTTCAATTCTGAACACAAACTGACAACCAGGCAAGATGGAAGAAAATGTCTATGAAACCTAGACGTCTAGGAGACAGAGAACAGGTAATAGGGATAAGCAGAAGATGTTACCCTGTCAGCTATTTCCATTTTAGTTAAATTTCTAAGCCTACATATCATGTGTGTGAAATCACAAAGCAAAGTTACATCTTTACAAGCATAGTCTCAACCCTCATAGTTATACCCTCATAGGAGTAAGTTTCATGTAGATCAGGTCTTCTTAAACTTTTTCCACTTGCAACTCCTTTTGAGCCAAGGAATTTTTATGCAATCCCAGGATATAGAATTATAAAATAGGTATATAGGCCAAACATTATAATAAATCATAATTTTGTGACCCCCATATTCAGTTATGTGACTCCATATGTGGAAGAACCCATAGTTTAAGAAACTTTGATATTGATAATCTTATTAGTACCAAGCCACCAACTGAGCTCATTATGTGTGTATACCCCCAATAAATCTATCAACCCTTCCCCTTCCACATAGTTTTATCATTCTACGTATAATGTATGTAATTATATAAAACCCCATGGCTTTGTCCAGATAGAGCAGACCAGACAGCTTGGTAGTTTAGACACTCTCTGTTGGGGATGGGGAAAGCCCACTTGACTTTGAGCAATGATCCAGGCTTGCTGGAAATCTCAATGGTGTGACTTCATACCCTAGCCGTAAAGTTGGTGGCTTTTCCTTCTCAGGAGCAAATTCCACCCTCTTGGGAAGTATTGACAGGTCATAGCTTAGCAAGATCTTTCTTTTCTTTTTTAAATCGTTATTTATTTTATTAAAGCTTTTTATTTTCAAAACATATGCATAGATAATTTTTCAACATTGACACTTGCAAAACATTGTGTTCTAGTTTTCCTGCCCTTCCCCACCCCTTCCCCTAGAGGGCAAGTAATCCACTATATGTTAAACATGGTAAAAATATATGTTAAATCCAATATATGCATACATATTTATATAATTATCTTGCTGCATAAGAAAAATCAAATCAAAAAGGGGAAAAAATGAGAAAGTAAAATGCAAGTGAAATAGATGTGTCATCCACACTCAGTTTCCACAGGCCTCTCTCTGGCTGTAGATGGTTCTCTTCATCACAAGATCATTGAAACTGGTCTCAATCATCTCATTGTTGAAGAGCCATGTCCATCAGAATTGATCATCGTATAATCTTGTTGCCGTGTACAATGATCTCCTGGTTCTAGTAGGACCTTTCTGTTCGGAGTAGGTGCAGAAACTTAGAATGGTCTTGTCCAATATCATACCCAGCCTTGGGCATATATACCTATCATTTCAATAAGCTATATATTGTGTGTTGAACATCACTCTTGACTAGACTTGAGCCATTCATTATACAGACACATGATGTTTGACACATCTAATCTGAAGGTTCTTAACTTGGAGCCTATGGGCCCCCAAAGGGCTCCACAGGTAGATTTCAATGAATCTATGAACTTGGATGAAAAACAATTATTTTTACTGATCTCTAACTCAAGTCTAGCATTTCCTTCAATTCCGAATACAAGCCACAAAACTTTATTCTGCAAATAGGTCTGTAAACTAAGTGCCAAAGAGTTCATGGTGCAAAAAATAGGTAAGAACCCCTGATCTAATCCAGTCTATTGGGTTTCTAGGAAGAGATGCTTAAAATAAAGGCATGAATTGTAGAGTATGGAATTTTAGGAATGGGAGGAAGTGAGTTATAGATATAGTTCAGAAGCTTGCTAAGAAACTGACTGGGCTTTCACATCTAGGGATGAAATCTTAGTAAAATGTATAAGAGCTAGACAAGGAAATACTTCTATAAGCAAGAGTTCCACAATTGATGCCCCTAGCAGAAAGTGTTTTTTCCTTCAGTAGATTTTCCTGGAGCATTTTCTCTGGATTTTTTCTTTATCTTCAAATAGTCTGTACCTTTTATTATGCATGTTGCATGCTCCCTTCCACCTGACCAGTATGATGACTTTGACACATATGTATATATAATATGTGTGCATCTGAATATGTATATGTAATTTTTCTCTCTTCCTCCTTAGTGTATAACTAACTTAAAAGATTACGTCATTTAAAAAATCTTTATGTTCCCAGTGCCTAGCACAGTCTTTTATATACATTTGGTACCTAACAAATGCTTGTTAAATAAAAGACCAAATATTATAAATGTCAGAATGAAATGGGGGTGGGAAGGGGGAGGATCTTTTTGTCTTGGATTCTATCATCAGCCAGACAGCTGCTTTTCTTCCAGTCTGAAACTTTGGGGAAAGACTGGGTAATGGAAAGGACATTGCTGCTTCGGATCATAAAACCAAAGGGCATGAAAAAGCCTTTCAGTTATTGCCCTGCTTCTAGGAAGCATGCCATGTATTTCCATGTGAGTAGGGCCACAGATCACATATGCAGCAGCAGCTTTGCCTCATTTCCCTAGTTACTTTTATTTATTTCTCTCTGCTAATACTTTTATTTTGGCTAAATTTTGTTACTTATTTTGTCTTTCCCCACCCACTTACCATTAGTTGTTAGTCATGATCTCATATAGTGAGTTGGCATATTTGATTAACTGCTCCAATACTCTGTAATTTCACATAATTTAAGGGGAAAATTATTATTTTTCCTGTCATAGAGAAATCTATATTCAATCTAATGAGTTCTCCCAATCCTCATGATGGGATTATGGGTGAACACTTTACAATTTAGTTCAGGTTTAGGTTTTCCCCAAATGTATATTTTGCCCCAAGGAAATGTAGCTGCAAAGGACTTAAAAGAGGCTAAAAGTAGATACTGAAACAAACAACTCTAAAAAAGCCTATTATCTCCTGCACAGGAAGTAACTGAAATTGGGGTTTCCAGAAGGGCATCACCTCTGACTTTTTTTTCCATTCTTTGTGCATTTGAATGTTTGCTTGTTAATAGTTACCAATGCAACCTGAGCTTCATGCCTGACATTTGCATAAAATTCTCTTTATTAGTGGACAAAAAGCTTATTTTATACCTTATCCACTTTGCCTAAGTAGATCAGGAAAAGCTCTTTTTATTTTAAAAGACCCAACCTCAGAATTCTCAAACTTGGCCCAAGTGGAAAATGTGTTTGCTTCTGTTATATGTTTCAGCAGAAAATCTCTCAGTTGAAAAACAATTGTGAAAAAAATGTAGAACTCTGATCAATTAATCCCTGAATCCCTAAGAATGAAGATGAAACATGCCATTCACCCCAAATAAAATTCAGAGAGAAATACACTTTTTCAGACATCACCAATGCGAAAACTTGTTTTGCTGGTCTCTGTAGACATTACTGAAGTATTTGTTTTTTTGGAATTTTAAAAAATTTGCTAAATTGGAGAGGGATAGTAGAAAGAACAGATTCATTTTAAAATGCTTGTTACTTGAAAGAAAAAAAGAAAACCTCTCAGTCCTCCAGCTACAACTATCCCTTGAGCTACTCAGGAAATCTCCCTTTCTGGCTAGAAGCCTAAATTCCAGGATCCACAGTGGCTCAACTACTCTCTCAGACTGTATACAGGCACATGTCTACTAATTCTGCCACGTGCTTCTGCTGCAAATCACCACAAGCTGCTCTTGGGAGGAGAAAGTCGAGCATTAACACATGATTCTTCCTCCCCTAAATATTGGTCCATTTTTCTGTTGTGCTCCTGAGTAAAAGATGTGAGGGAAGGAAGAAGGGAAAAGCATGAATGAATATAAGAGAGGAGAGAAGAACACTCAGACTGAGCTATTTTCATGGCCTGATTTTCTTTTTTTTTTTTTGGGGGGGGGGCAATTTAATCATTTAAATTAATAAGGTCAAATTAAAAAGGATGGTCACTTGGCAATCTCTTTTAGATCAAAGACACTTTACCAAGGTTTTCTTGGGACTTATGAAGGAAGACAATGTGAAAGGAAAAATGGTAAAATGGATGGCATTTGACAAAAATCAAAGGGAACAAATCCCCTTTGATGAGAAGACCTTATGGATAAAAGACACAAAGAGAAAAAGTAGATATCTGTCTCTCTTTCTTTAGAAATATCTGATGCAGTCCTGTGGCTCTGATGTGATCTGTTCCTTTCCAATCAGGTTTGTAGAAGTTTCCTACAAAATTGGTCTGAAGCTTCCACTTTACTTTGCCAATAAAAGGTAAGATAATAAAAGTTAGCTCAAACCTTACATCTTTTTTTCAAATATGGAATTTTTTATTAGACCAGGGAATTCAGCTTTACCTATGTTCATGAACCATACTTAGTACCCTTTTTATTTCTCTCTTTAGTTATTTGGTTATTTACTATAATCAATTGACTATTAGTGCTCTCACCTTTTCTCTACCCCTCATGGAGTATCTTTGCCTTGACAATAATTGTTTTATCTTGTCCACTTCTCTTAGTCTTTTATAACTTTTTTCATCTTTAAAATGAGAATAACAACTTTTCTAACACCAACTTCACTGGTTTATCTGAAAAACACTTTGTAAACCTTAAAATGTCATAATTATGTTATAATTGTTATTTTTATTATGTTCTGATATAGGTACTCTATGATTGCATATATATTTGTTCATTTTTGTATTCTTCAACTTCCTAATACCTTGCGATGTCAATTCCTGAATGTTATATATATAGTAATGGAAGAGACTGACTGATTAATCTTGGACTTCACAAGATGACTGCATCATGGTGGGGAATTTATTATGAATCTATTATCTAGACTAAAGCTTCTTAAACCATGGTTTGTAACCCCATATGGGTCGGGTATCTGAATGTGGGCGGGGGGGTGGGTGGTTCACAAAATTATGACTTGTTATCAGTAAATGTTTGATTTGTAGATATAGTTGTTATATCCATATACCAGGATCATGTAAAAATTTTAGGAACTCAATTATATTAATGCAAACTCAACAGAATTAAATTATTCTTCATTTAAGTTCCACTCAGGTATTTAGTCATGCTATGGAGGTGATACAAGTCTCAAAAGACTAGTTCTATCAAAGCTCCAAAGCCCTGGCCAGGCTACAGGTGAAGTTTATTTCTCAGATCATTGACCCATCAAGGGCTGATTTTTTTTTTGGGGGGGGGGCATAGAAACTCCTAACAAGCTACATTGCACTCAGTCCTGTGCATCCCCTTTTAATTCTGCAATGGTATTAACAGCAACTACCAACTCATGTGGCTGTTTTCTGTACCTCAAATGTTCTTTTTTTTTTTTTTTTTTTTTG
>JAJPUD010000119.1:275472-307123 GCA_023553655.1 Myrmecobius fasciatus | reverse complement strand
TTTTTTTTTTGCTTTTTTGCTGAGACAATTGGGGTTAAGTGGCTTGCTTAGGGTCACACAGCTAGGAAGTGTTAAGTGTCTGAGACCAGATTTGAACTCAGGTCCTCCTGACTTCAGGGCTGGTGCTTGATCCACTGAGCCACCTAGCTGCCCCACCTCAAATGTTCTTAATGTTTTTTTGTGTCATTGTCCTTTGGCAGTATGGTAAAGTAATCTACTTCTCAGAAAAAAAAAATTTTTATTAAAGCTTTTTATTTGCAAAACATGTGTATAGGTAATTTTTCAACATTGACCCTTGCAAAGCTTTCTGTTACAAATTCTTCCCTTCTACTCCCCACCCCTCCCCTAGATGGCAGGAAGTCTAATACATGTTAATTATGTTGAAATACTTGACAAATCGAGTATGTGTATACATATTTTTACAGTTATCTTGCTGTGCAAAAAAAGTTGGATCTACAAGAAAAAAAAATCTGAGAAGGAAAACATAATGCAAGAAACATCAATAGAGAGCATGAAACTTATGTTGTGGTCCACATTCATATCCCTCTTCCTGGGTGCATATGGCTCTCTTCATCACTGAACAATTGGAACTGGTTTGAAACATCTCATTGTTGAGAAGAGCGCGTCCAGCAGAATTGATCATCATATAATATTGTTGTTGCCATGTATAATGATCTCCTGGTTCTGCTCGTTTCGCTCAGCATCAGCTCATGCAAGTCTCTCCAGGCTTCTCTGAAATCATCCTGCTGGTCGTTTCTTATAGAACAATAATATTTCATGACATTCATATGCCGTAATTTATTCAGCCATTCTCCAATTGCTGAAGAAAATAACTCCTTAAAAAGCAGAATTAATCAAATGGAAAAGGAAGTACAAAAGCACACTAAAGAAACTAATTCCTTAAAAATTAGAATTAGAATCTGATTTCATGAGACACCTAGAAACAATAAAATTAAATTAAAAGAATGAAAAAAAATAGAAGAAAATGTGAAACATCAGAAAAACAACTGACTCAGAAAAGAAATCAAGGAGAGATAATTAAAGAATTATTGGACTTACCTGAAAACCACGATCCAAAAAAGAGTCTAGACATCCATCTAACAAGAAATTATTAAGAAAAACTGTTCAGAAGGTAAAATAAAAATTGAAGGAATCTATCAATCACCTTCTGGAAAAGATGCCAAAAAGAAAACTCCCAGGAATATTGAAGCCAAAGAGCTCCCAGGTCAAGAAGCAAATACTATAAACACTCAGAAAGAAAGAATTTAAATACTGTGGAGCCATAGTACACAGAATAACATGAGACTTCACATTAAAGTGGACAAGTTGGTATATGGTATTCTGGAGAACAAAGTAGCTAGAATTACAGCCAAGAATTTTCTACCCAGCAAAATTGAGTAATAATTCTTTAGGAGGAAAATGGATATTAAATGAAACAGAGGACTTTCAAACATTCCTCATGAAAAGAATAGAGATGAATAAAAAATTTGACTTTCAAATGCAAGACTCAAGAGAAGCATAAAGTAAACTGGAAAGAAAAATCATAAGAGATTCAATAAGATTAAGTTGTTTATATTTCTACAAGGGAAAAATGATATTTGTAACTCCTAAGAACTTTATCATTATTAGGGCAGTTAGAAGGAATATACATAGGCAGAAGGCATAGGTATGAGTTGAATATAATGGGATAATATCTAAATATAAAATTAAAGAGTGAGAAAAAGAAGTGCACTGGTTGAAAAGAAAAGGGAGAGGTAGAATGGGGTAAATTATCTCATGAAAAAGTTTTGCAGTAGAGGAGAAGATGGAAGAAGTATAAAGTAACACTTTAACCATATTTTCACCAGAATTGTCTCAGAGAGGGAATAACATGCATACATCTGGGTATAGAAATCTATCTTACCCTACAGGAAAGTAGGAGGAGAAAGGAGTGTGAGAAGAAATGCAGCTGATAGAAGGGAGGGCATATTGGGGAAGGAATTAGTCAGAAGTAAATCACTTTTTGAGGATGGATAGGATGAAAGGAGAAACACACACACACACACACACACACACACACACAGTAGGATAAAGAGGGGGAAATAGAACAGAGGGAAATACATAGTAATCATGACTGTGAAAAGAATTTTTTTTTTCTCTTATAAAGATCTCATTTTTCAATTATAAGGAGAACAGAGCAAATTTACAAAAAATAAGAACTATTCTCCAATTGATAAATGGTCAAAAGATATGAACAGGCAGTTTTCAGATGAAATAACCAAACCTAGCTACAATCTTATGAAAAAAAATGCTGTAAATCACTATTGATTAACGAAATGCCCATTTAAACATCTCCAAGGTACCACATCATATCTATCAGACTGGCTATTAAGACAGAAAAGGAAAATGACAAATATTGGAAGGGATGTGGGAAAATTGAGACACTAAAGCATTGTTAGTGGAGTTGTGAACTGTTTCAACCATTCTGGAGATTAATTTCAAATTATATCCAAAGGATAGTACTGAATCTGTATTCAGAATCTGTAAAAGATCATAAAAGAGAGGAAAGGACCCACATGTACAAAAATTTTGTAGCAGCAATTTTTGTAGTGTCAAGGAATTGGAAAATGAGTGGATGCTCATCAATTGGGGAATGGCTGAATAAGTTATGGCATATGAATCCAATGGAATATCATTGTTTGGTAAGAAATGATTAGCAGGCTGATTTCAGAAAAGTCTGGAAAGACATATAAACTGATGCTGAATGAAGTAGAATCAGAAGAAAAACAAATAATCGCAAGATTGTGTGATGATCAACCATGATAGATTTAGCTTTTCTCATCAATACAGGTATACAGGTCTATTCCAAAACAGTGATGGAAAATGTCATTTGAAACCAGAGAAAGAACTGGGGAAATTGAACAAAGATTGAAGCATACTATTTTCACCTTCTTTGTTTCTTTGTTTCTTTCTCATGATTTTTTTTTCTTTTTCTGATTTTTCTTTCCCAACATGACTCATATGGAAATATGTTCAAAAATTTTTTAAATATATGTAAAAAAAGAAATTACATGGGAGGGATACAGAACTTTGTATGCTCTTTGACCCAGCAATATTACTCCTAAGTCTGTATCCCAAAGAGATAAAAAACAAAAAGAAATAGATCTATAAGTACAAAAATATTTATAGCAGCTCTTTTTATAGTGGCAATGAATTGGAAATTGAGGGATGGCTATCAACTGGGGAATGAATGAACAAGTTTTTCTGTGTGATTGTGATGGAATACTATTGTACTATAAGAAATGATGAACAGAACAAGAGAACAATATACAATACTGTGTAGTTATATTCTAATGAGGCACTAGGGAATGTAACTGATCATGGCACTCCTGAACAAAGAGAAACTCTCTGATTTCTCAAATCAGATTACCCCTAGCCTTGGACAATGTAGGCAAAGAATCTACCCCACTACCCCCAACCCCACCCCATCACCATGATAGGCTGGAAGTCACCTTAGATTAAAATCTCTAGTTGGGCGGGGTCTCCCAACCAACATTGAAAAGCATGTCCCCTGGGGATTTGGGCAACAATATCCTTTAGAGACTGAACAACTTATAGATTCTAAAAAAATCCTGCTCCCAATTTAAAAATTAATTATTACTATCAGAGAGAAATTATCATTTCTGCCATTACATTCTTACATGGGAAGACCATACAAATAACTCTTAAGAACTTTATCATTATCAGGGCAGTTAAAAGGAGTTTCAATAAGCAGAGAACATGGCTGTAGGTTGATTATATTATGATGATCTCTGAAAATAATGAAGGAATGAGAAAGAGGGATGCACAGGGAGAAGGGGGAAGGGAGAAGCAGAATTGGGAAAAATATCTCACTTTTACTTTGGAGGGGAAAATACGGAAGGGTGGCAGGTAATACTTGAACTCAAGCCAGCTTGCTCTCTCATTGAGATCAAAATTTCTCCATTCATTCTGAGAGTGTTTCTCCAGTTCTCCCCTGACTTTGTCCTTCAAGTATTTTCCAGCTCTTCCCTTTCTTTGTCTTTATCTTTGTAACTCCTCCTTGATCTTATCCTTCAAGCATCCTTCCTCATTCCTCCCTAATCTTATCTCCCTAATTGTCCTGTAATCAAAATATCCCCCATCTCCCCAACTCCCCTAAATTCTTCCCTTTCCTTTGGTCTATAAAAATCAAAGAATGACACAAAGTCAAAGTCATACTTAGATTTTGCCCAAAACTTTTACTCATTAACAAAGTACCTTTTGGCAGGGAGAATGCCTCACTGTGATTCTTCCCAATCTTTGTGCCTCATCTTTGCTCTCCTGATTTTTATTTGGTCTTCTGTTACCTTTAAGTAGATTTTTATTTTAGTCCCACCTCTGGTTGAATTTTTAGTCAATTCTTTGCACTGATAAAACCATCATAACTTCACAGTTACTGTATCCAATCAGAAAGCCAAGTTATGATTCCAACCCCCAAAGTTAAATTTTCCCTATAAAAGACCTACAATAAAGTCATGCTAAACTTCTTTAGCAATTTAATCCAGCAGCCAGGTCTTATTGACATTTTTCCTGGTTAATTGTGAATTCTGCTAGAGAATTTAACTCGAGTCTTTTCCTTGTTAATTGCTAAATACCCCTTTACCCCCACACACACCTTTTTTTTTTTTTTTTTTTTGCTAAAAGCCCCATATTGATCTAGCCTGTTCTTAGCAGCTTAATAAAATCTTTGCCTCTTTATTGGAGGTCTAAGCCTACAAATTCTTTTGAGATTCTGCAAGACACCAATATACTTTTGGCGTCCAATACTCTGCACCCCAGCATATAATGTCATATGATAAAATACTCTAAATCACTATTGATTAGAGAAATGAAAATTAAAACAACTTTGAGGTGCCATCTTGATGAGGTGCAGCTTCTAGGAGAATATAGCAATTTCTGAGAAACCCTGACTACCCTGCCTTGGGAGTGCCAATTCAATAATGAGTGCAACCCACCTTACCACTCCTCAATTGTACCTCTAAGGCAAAATATTGCATATCAATGATTATTTGATCTTTGTTTCTCTTTCCTATAAAATTATCTTCTTGATCTTTGTTTCTCTTTCCTATAAAATTATCTTCTTGCTTCTAGCTCTTTGCTAAATTCCCTTGGAATTTAACCTGCTGTCAGCAATACACTGCTGTATATTTTACAAAAAATCTTTGTCATTTAACTTGGAAACAAACTGAGTTTGTGAATTCTTTCACCATACCTGACACCAACCTGGAGACCCTAATATTGTTGGGGTATCTTCTTCCTCAACAACTTCACACTTCTCAGATTGGTTATGTTGAAAGAAAAAGATAATGATAAACGTTGGAGGAGATGGGGGAAAACTGGGGTATTAATGCATTGTTGGTGGAGTTTTGAAATGATTTCACCATTCTGGTGAGCAGTTTGGAACTATGCTTAAAGAGCTATCAAACTGTGCATACTCTTTGATCCAGCAGTGTTTCTACTGGGTCTGTATCCCAAAGAGATCATAAAAGCAGGAAAAGGATCCTTATGTACAAAAATTTTTGTAGCAGCTCTTTTTGTGGTGACAAATTATTGAAAAATGAGTAAATGCCCATCAATTGGAGAATGGCTGAATAAGTTATGGTGTATGAAAACAATGGAACATAATTGCACTATAAAAATGATGACAAGACTGATTTTAATAAAGCTTGGAAAGATTTTCATGAACTGATGCTAAGTGAAACAAGCAATACCAAGAAAACATTGTCCACAGCAATAGCAAGATTGTGTGATGATCAATTATGACATGGTTCTTCTCAGTGATTCAGTGATCCAAGGCAAAATCAATATACTTCTAATGGAAAACATCATTCTCATCCAGAGAGAGAACAATGGAGACTGAAAGTAAATGAGCTCATGCTATATTCATTTTTTCTTTTTTTCTTCTTTACTTTTTCCCTTTTGTTCTGATTTTTCTCTTCCAATATGATTTATAAAGAAATATGTTTTAAAAAATGAATGTACTTTATAACACCCCCCATGTTGGTTTTTTTTTTTTACATGTAACGGGAAAATTTTTTTTAAATATGGGAAAAAACCCAACAATGCATGAATTTCTGTCACTATCCATACTTAATGAAACAAACAGGATCTACTTGTTTTTTTATAGAATACATCATTAACACAAAGGAACTGGATTCTAAATCATCTTCAAACTTTTTAGCAATCAGGGAGTCAATCAAAAACCTTTTATTAAGCACTTAGTATCTACAACTACACTAAGCTCTAGAGATATAAATGTAATATGGGACTGGCCAATGGGAGTACCATTGTTCCAGCTTGTTTTAGCGTTTTACCTGCTCCAGGCCCCTACATAAAAGCAGTAAACTTGCTTCCAGGAATACATAACAGAAAGGCCGGCTTCCTGACTTAGAACATGCAAGGGGATTCTGCCACTCTTTTCTCTACTGCACAGTGAGGGAAGGCTTTTGCATTGGCTACGGAGCCAGCACTGAATGAGCACAAAAGATTCCCAACGGGGCAACTCCACGGCTTTCTCTCTCCTTGGCTGCATTCCAATGAGGAGGATGAAATGCTGCAAGCCTCCGAGACCAGGTGGGGGTTGGGGCGGGAAAGAAAGGCCTCAGGCCTTTATCTCCCCGCCCACCCTGCATCCAGGAAGCAGATGGCAAAGCTATGGCTTTGGTCTCTTTTGTATCTATTCTTTCCGGTTCTTAGGTGGAGGAATATTGGAGAGTTCTATGACCTTGTGAGCTCTGAAGGATTGGAAGAGAGAACTGGCCATCCAATGTCCAGGAATTAGGGGTCCATCCCAGAGTTTATTGTCAGCTGGGCTGGGTAGGAGCCAGCCCAAGCCTGGAGAAATGACCTGCTTGACCAAGCCTCCACATGGGGGATTGAAGCAGGCAAAACACTGTGCATGTTTGAAGGAAAGTCCTCTCCAGTTACCGGCCAGGATTCTGTTACATTCTTCTCCTGTTTAAAAATTTGCCATCCTTGGCAAATCAACCTCTGACGTCTGAGGAAAAAGTATTGTCCTTTCCTTTGCTTGCCCAGTGCCCTCGAGAAAAACACTCACTATGGCACATATTGTCACAAGTAAAAGTGAAAGTCACAATTACTTCCATAATTATGTAGCCGCAATAAAGAACATAGTATAAGGCTTCTCAGGGATGCTGGCAGATTAGTACAAAACAGGGTTTCCTTTGGTACTGAAAATGACCATCTCTAACTGAAAGGCAATTTAGAAAAAATGAAGGCAAAGAAAATCCATTTTCCTGTGTCAGAAGGATACTTATAATTCCTATAGAACTTTCAGACTGTATTAAACTCTACTAAATGTATTTAGGATCCAGGACAACTGGAAGTCACCTCCTTCAGCTGCTGCTGATTTGGTTTAGTGCTTACAAACTAACTATGAGTAGGTATGGGATGGGGGCCCTTCCATTTCCTTCTTGCATTAATACCTGCTCCTTCCTCCCCCTCCCCCACCCCCATGCTATGGATCTATATACTCAAGAGTAGGATATAAAAACTTTTTAGATCTCTGCAACCAAATCAAGCATTTAACTATTTCATCTTTAAGTACATAGAGTAACCAAATGAAGTTGGGGCAGATTTTTCAGATATATCTCATAGTAAGATAAAATGTCTAGAGAATTTTACAAACAGAAAAATATGAGCATATATCTGCTGGGCAAAATTTCAGGTAGGGGGGGCAGCTAGTTGGTGCAGTGGATAGAACACCAGCCCTGAAGTCAGGAAGACCTAAAGTCACATTCCCTAGTTGTGTGACCTTGGGCAAGTCACTTAACCCCAATTGCCTCAGCAAAAAAAAAAAAAAAAATTAGGTAGGTATACTTCTCATATTAACTATAATATCAATACTTATAAAGGACTCAATAATAGAACAGACATCAATACTTAATTATTTAACCATGCAAAAGTCATTTCAAAGACACTATTCTCACTCAAAAGGCCTTTGGGGACCTAACTTGCTATTAAGAGTGGAAGTTGGGAAAAGGGCCCCAAGAATCTATTAATACTACATAAGGAAATTTGGAAGAGGGGTTTATTTGAGGATGTCGGAGAAAGGAAATATGAGGGAGGCAGGTTACAATCTGTCCATGCTCATTTCATCCTGTTTGAATCACATTTTTTTCTTATCAGAAAGTGTATTTGTTGGCCACATCAGCAACTTATCCTGACCTCTGAGAGGTGACTGTAGTAGCCATGAGTGATCTGGGATGCAGTGTTGTGTGTGTGTGTGTAATTGCTTTGAATACTTGGAACTCTAGTTAAATCACAATTGTGTTGAGGGGGCTTGCCTATCCACGGGAGGCCAGTGATAGGAAGAAGAGGAGTGGGAGAATGCTGAGTTATTGGTTTTTGGTGTGGCTGGTATAGATGTATGAGACATATGCCCACCCATGTCTATTTTAAGGAGGGATAATGATTGCTTTGTCTTAAACCCCTTAGAGTAATGTCATGACCATAATGAAGATCATTGATCTAGAGGCTTATAAAAACTCTCATGTCCCCTTTCAGCCTCTAAGTACCTTGTTGTAGTTCATTTGTTTTCATTGTGTTCTACTCTTTGGGATTTTTTTTTTAAAGACAGTCAAAATTCCTTTTATTTTTTTTTTCATTATGTAGTATTTTATTTTCCCCCAGTTACATGTAAAACAATTTTTTTAAACATTTGTTTTTAAAACTTTGAGTTCTAGATTCTCTCCCTTCTTTCTTCTCCTATCCCATCCCTTTTTAGAAAGTACATGTGAAGTCATGAGAAACATTTCCATAAAAGTCATGTTGTAAAAGAAAACAAATCTAGTATTTGACAAATCCAAAGATCCCAACTTCTGGGATAAAAACTCAATATTTGACAAAAACTGCTGGGAAAATTGGAAAATAGTATGGCAGAAACTAGGTATTGACCCACACCAAATACCATATACCAAGATAAGGTCAAAATGGGTTCATGATCTAGACATAAAGAATGATGTAATAAACAAAATAAACCTCTCAGACAGTTTACCTCTCAGATCTGTGGAGGAGGAAGGAATTTGTGACCAAAGAAGAACTAGAGATTATTATTGATCACAAAATAGATAATTTTGATTATATTAAATTAAAAAAGGTTTTGCACAAACAAAACTAATGCAGAAAAGATTAAAAGGGAAGCAATAAACTGGGAAAGCATTTTTACATTCAAAGGTCCTGATAAATGCCTCATTTCTAAATATATATAGAGAATTGACTCAAGTTTATAAGAATTCAAGCCATTCTCCAATTGATAAATGGTCAAAGGCTATGAACAGATAATTTTCAGATGAAGAAATTCAAACTATTTGTAGTCATATGAAAAAGTGCTCCAAATCATTATTGATCAGAGAAATGCAAATTAAGACAACTCTGAGGTACCACTACGCACCTGTCAGATTGGCTACAATGACAGGAAAAGATAATGACGAATGTTGGAGGGGATGTAGGAAAACTGGGACACTGATACATTGTTGGTGGAACTGTGAATGGATTCAGCCAATTTGTAGAGCAATTTGGAGCTATGCTCAAAAAGTTATCAAACTTGTGCATACCCTTTGACCCAGCAATGTTTCTACTGGGCCTATAATATCCCAAAGAGATCTCAAAGGAAGGAAAGGGACCCATATGTGCAAAAATGTTTGTGGCAGCCCTTTTTGTAGTGGCTAGAAACTGGAAACTGAATGGATGCCCATCAATTGGAGAGTGGCTGAATAAATTATGGCATATGAATGTTATGGAATATTATTGTTCTGTGAGAAACAACCAGCAGGACGATTTCAGAGAGGCCTGGAAAGACTTGCATGAACTGATGCTTAGTGAAATGAGCAGAATCAGGAGATCATCATACATGGCAACAAGTCTATATGATGATCAGTTCTGATGGACATGGCTCTCTGCAAGAGTGAGATGATTCAAACCAGTTCCAATTGTTCAGTGATGAAAAGAGCCCTCTACACCCAGAGAGAAGCCTGTGGGAACTGAGTGTGGACAACAACATAGCATTTTTATTCTTTCTGTTGTTGTTTGCTTGCATTTTGTTTTCATTTTCATTTTTTTTTCCTTCTTGATCCAATTTTTCTTGTGCAGCAACAGAATTGTATAAATATATATACATATATTGGATTTAACATATTTTAATGTATTTAACAAGTATTGGATTACTTGTTAATCTAGGGGAGGGAGTGGGGGAAAGAGGGGAAGATTTGGAACACAAGGTTTTTCGAGGGTTAATATTGAAAAATTATCCATGCATGTTTTGTAAATAAGAAGCTTTAATTAAAAAAAAAATGAAAACATAGACTGCCCCACTCAAAAAAAATAATAACATCAAAAAAAGTATATTTTTAAGAAGAGTATGCTTTAATTTGTGTTCAGACACAACTAATTCTTTCTCAGGGGATGGATAGTTTTTTTTTTTTTTTTTTTTTAAATCATAAGTCCTTCAGAGTCTTGGATAATTGTATTGCTGAGAATAGCCAAGTCATTCACAGATGATCATCTTACAATATTGCTATTACTTTATACACAGTACATTTCACTTTGCATGAACTCATAGAAGTCTTTCCAGACTTTTCCGAGAACATCCTGCTCATCATTTCTTTTAGCACAATAGTATTCCATCATAATCATATACCACAGTTCATTCAGCCATATCTCAATTGATGAGCATCTCTTCAATTTCCAATTTCTTGCTCTGAGAAAAGATTGACAATAATAATAATAATTATTATTATTATTATTATTTTGGGTATATATAGGCCCTTTTTCTTTAAGAAAAAAAATCTCTTTTGAGATACATGCCTGAGTGTCTTTGTTAGGTCAAAGTATGCACAGTTTATAGTCCTTTGGGCATAGTTTTAAATTGCTTTCCAGAATGGTTGGATCATTTCACAACTCCGCCAATAATGTAGTAGTGTCCCCATTTTCCCACATCCCATGAAATATTTATCATTATTTTTTCCTATCATCTTAGCCAATCTGAGAGGTGTGAGGTGGTACCTCAAAGTGGTTTTAATTTGCACTTCTTTAAGCAATAATGATTTAGAGTATTTTTTCAGATGATTATAGATGGCTTTAATTTCTTCATCTGAAAACTGCTTGTTCATATCCTTTTATCCTTTTATCAATTGGGGGAATGCCTTATATTCTTATAAATTTAACTCAATTTTATATATATTTTAGATACATATATATATATACATATATATGTATATATATATCTTTATCTGAACCACTGGCTATAACATTTTTTTTTCTCACTTTCTGCTTCCCTTCCAATCTTGGTTTCATTGGTTTTGTTTTTGCAAAAAATGTTTTAGTTTAATGTAATAAAAATTATCCATTTTGGATTTCATAATATCCTCTATTTCACTTGGGGTCATAAATTCTGCTCTTCTCCAAAGCTCTGACAGGTAAACTGCTCTCCTCATTTGTTTATGGCATCACCCTTTATGTCTAAATCATGAACTCATTTCTTATCTTAGTGCAGAGTATTTTAGTGAGAGTTTGATCTATGCTTCCCAGTCTTTTTCAAAACACAACTTAAATACCAGCTTCTTCATTCTCTGACATGTCCAAGCCTTTTTAATCATTTCTTCCTCTGACCTCCCACAACACTAATTGTCTTTATCATTCATTTGACATTTATATCCTATTTTAGGATCATTGTTTATCCTTAGGGTCTAGTACAGGGCATCATTATGTCATGGGCATTCAATAAATGTGCAGTGATAATGAATTTATATCTTCCTTAATTAAATCTTATGATTGTCAAATAATAAGCCTACACCTATATTTAATCTAATTCAGTAATCATTAACTAGACATCTACTATTTCTCAGTAATATAATGATCCAAGACAATTCCAAATGATTTATGATGAAAAATGCTATCTACCTCCAGAGAAAGAACTAATAGAATCTGAATACAGATCAAAGCATTTTTTTTCCTTTATTTTTCTTGGGGCTTTTTTTTTTTTTTTGAGCTCTATGTTTTCTTTCACAACACGGTCAAATGGAAATATGTTTTGCATGACTGCACATGTGTAATCTATATCAAATTGCATGCCTTCTCAAGGAGGAAATGGGGGAGGGAGGAAGAGAATTTGGAATTCAAAATTTAAAAAAATATATTAAAAGTTGTTTTTGTATGTAATTGGAAAAAATATTTTAAAAAATAAAAAAAAAATAACACCTATGCACTTACTATATCAGATTTTGTGGTAGATTCTAGGCAAAAATGAAAGTCTGTCTTTAAGGTGATCTTGTCTCCTGTTGACCAACAGTCAACCCCCATATCCATCCATTTTCCATGCTCTCTAATTATCCCCTTAAAAGTCCCTACTGATTGTGGCCTGTGGACAAATGTTCCTTTATTAAAATCTATTTTACTTTCTGCTTCCTTACCCAACAAATTTTCCTTTTTAAAAAAATAAGTTTTTATTGATATCTTCTGTTTCTTCTTCTTATTATGGTTATCCTATTCCTCCACCCAGAGAGCCCTTTCTTATAGATTTCTTTCTTAAGGACCAAGCCTTTAACTAAAACCAATCTGATTCTAATTGGCCACCAATAGGTCCTAGGCCAAACCCTATTTGGTCATTGTTTGGGTCCTCATTGACTGAGATTGAATGTAAATACCAGTTATTTCTGCTTTGGCCAGAAATCCTGAGGGTTCCCCCCTCTGATTCATTTATTCACTTATTTATTTATTTAGATTTTTTTTTTTTTTGGACTATATGAAAGAGATTCTTTGCCTCAATTGCTACCTAGCCTTAGTCTCTGAATGGGTACAGCCTGAGTCAAATTGAGACCTCTTAGAGAGTCCAAAGTCTCCCACTGCATCCAGGACCAACTCCATCTGGCCACTGGACAAGATGGCTCTTGGGGGAAAAAGAGTCAGGTGACCTTGCCCAGCCCTCCAATTAAATCCAATTCACTTGCATGTCATGGCATCACCTCTGATGCCATGGTCCTCTTTGAGAATGAAGGGCAAACAACAATAACAAATAGTATTTTTAAAAGGAAATAAGCCAGTTCTACTGATCAATTCAATGAAAAGCCTCAACACATATACAATGCATAACCACTATAGATCTCACATTTCCTAAATGGGTAGGTTGATGATCTCTTCAGTAGAGTTCTGTTGTATTTTGATAGTTTTATTTACTTTTGATTTTTGATATGTCATTGTTCTTCCCATTTACATTATTATAGCCACTGTGTATATCGTTTTCTTGGCTCTGCTTCCTTTGTTCTGCATCAGTTCATATAGATTTTTCCATATTCTGTATTCTTTGCAAACTTAATTTTTTACAGCACAGTAATATTCCATTACATTCATGTACCACAATTTGTTTAGCTATTCTTCAAGTGATGGCCATTTACTTTATACAATTCTTAGATAACAATTTTTCTATTTTTTATGTTTCCTGTTTCCCTACACTAATAAAGCATGTTCTTTTAAAAAAATCAATTTTTAATTTATGACATAAAAGAAGCATAACATGATATAACAAAAAAGATGATTGCACATGAAACTGCAAATCTTTTATGTACAACTTGTTATGCCTTTTAAATATGTAACATTTAAATAAATTAAATTAAAATAAATGTAATATATAATTTTTCTTCTTTCCTCCTCCCTCCCCCTCACAGAGATGGCTACTATTAGACACAAATATATATATATGTAAAATTATTTTACATATACTTCTATTTATCACTTTTTAAAATATAGACAGCATTTTTCTTCATAAGTTCTTTATTTTTAATTTGTGCATTTATAATAGTCAGAATGACTTAGTTGCTCAAAGTTGTTCTTAAAACAATATTGCTGTTATTGCATATAATATTCTCCTGGTTCTCATTTTACTCTTCTCCATTTTGTGCAAAGCCTTTCCATGCTTTTTTAAGCTCACTGAGCTCATCATTTCCTATAGCACAGTAGTATTTCTTCATGACCTTATAACACATTTTATTCAGCCATTTCCAATTTGATGAGGATTCCTGTAATTTCCAGTTCTTTGTCACCATAAAAAGCTGCTATAAAAATCCATTCACATTCAAAATTATAAATACTATTTATGAATTTTCCTCCATCTTGTTTTTACTATTTCCTTTCCCAGCCTGTTTTTACTCTATCCCCATTACTTTATCTTCTCCTCCCACTTTCCCACTCCCCATTCCACCTACCCCTCCAAGAAAACAAATTCCTATATCAACCATGCCTTAAAATACATATTGTTCTCTGCATTTTAAGTAGTGCTCTTCACCTATATGAGTCCCCTTTGCTTTGTCTAGTTCATTAGATCTCTCCTAGATATACAGTGGTACTGTTGAAGTTGGGAAGGGACCCCAAAAATATGGGAGTCATGGATCAGTGTTGTGAAGTCTCTCTGTGAAGAATTTGCAGGCTTGATCCCATATTGAGTCAAGGGGCAAAGTTTATTGGAATCCTAATGCCAACTGAAGCGGGCTAAATTCCAAGAGACTTTCAGCAAAGAAACAGAAGCAAGGAGACAAATTTATCCAGTTGTTCATGTGCTAATTTTATGGCCTAGAGGTAAAACCAAGGCATGGTCTCGAGAATTTGGTTATCACTGACCAACAGACAGTAAAGTTTGTAGCCTTATTCTAAGGCTAGAATACTAAAAATACTTGAAACAATTTGTTAGAACAATAGTCTCGGGATCATTAATATACTTTCCCTAAAGTCTAAGGGAAGAAATATTATATTCCTAGGCCAGAAGACTTTTACAGTCACTGAGAGAACTATGCCATTCTTGGATCAGGGGGCCTCAGGATCACAGATTCTAAAGCCAGAAGACTTAGAATCACTGACTTGGTGTTAGAACAGAAGCCCCCTCAGGTCAGGGGACCTTAAAACTATTGCTGCCTCCCCTAGAACTATCTTACATCAGTACCTTTGATGTAAACTGTGTCCTAGCAATCTCAAAAACCCTCCGGGTGGAGAAGGGAGGGGTCCCACCCTCTATTCATTCCCAAACACCACTTTTAATTCAATCAGTACAGTTATTCAAACTGCTCCATTTGCCCGGGGCTAGAAAAGTTCCATAAAACCAGACTTCTAAACCCATCAATGTGAAAGCCCTAGCAGGTCTCCACCCACTCACAAGATTTTGTTCTTTTCAGTGAAATAAACCCCTTTTTACCACAGCCGGCTTGCCTCTTTCAGTAGGGATTTGTAGCTTCTTCACCAAGGGGTCCTACACATCCCCTCCCTCAGGCACCTCATCACCTTGGCACTCCTTGAGAATTGGTTCCAGAAAGCAGGAAGAAAACAATGAGTGTATCAATTTTTTCCTCCAAAGAGCAAATCTCTAGTCCACAAATCCCTCCCCACCTAATTCCCCAAAGGGGAGAGCGGGGCTTCCCTGGGAGAAACAAGCCAGCTGGGCGGGCTGGGCACCCCTCTTCTTGGGCCATCTCACTTTGTGAGAGGGACTGTGCCCTTTATCCTGCCCCCTCGCCCCGTGCCCGCCAAGCTTCCTTGGGTGGAGAGCCAGAAGCTGTGCTCCCATGGCGCGGCCGGGCTCGTGCTCAGCAGGAGTCCTGGGTCTGTCATTGTGGCTTCTTCCACCTGGGCTCCTGCTGCAGCTGCGTGGGCCCGGCTGCTGAGACTCCTGCTCCTGCCGCTTCTCCTCCTGCTGGACGGGCTGGCGGCTCTGTGCCCCTTCCGGGCCTGGGAGCTGGGAGAGCCACATGGCCCTACAGGCCCTTTCCCACCACCTTTCTGGTCTTCTTGCACTTTACTCCCAGCCAAAGGCACCGGCCCTCTTGCTCTTCCTTGAACATTGCCTCTCTACTCTGGATTGGGATACTCTTCCTCATCTCTACCTTCTGGGAATTCTTGGAGACAGTCATTCTCCTCCGGGCCGCTCCAAGGAGAGGAAGGAATGCCCGCCCCCCTCTCACCTGAGCCCATACTTATAGAGAGAGAAAGGGAGGCCCAGTCCCAGGACCTGCCAATCTCCAGAGCAAATCACTTCCCGCCCACCCAAGGCCCTCAGATATCAAGCAGACCCTTTGCAAATCAGTAACTAGCAGACAGGTTCTGGCCTGCCTTTGATGTTCTAAAAAGCCATAATTGATCTCTCTTCCTGCAATAGAATTCCCAATGAAAAACCCCATCAATCTCTCACAATCATTATTCTGAGAAGTCCTCAGTTTCCCATCTCACTGAAGGGCATCCCCTCCCTGATGTCCCGGTCCTCTTGGAGAAAGAAGGACCGAGAACAACAGCAAGTCAGCTGGGTGCTCTAGAGGAAGATTAACACCACAAAGAACTGGCCCTTGAGAGATTCATGTTGTTGACCTCCACCTGAGTCTTGCCACCATTTGGCAATCCTTTTGCTCAATCCTCAAGTGTTTATTGAGTGCCTAACAAATGCCAGGCACAGTGCCAGTCGTTAGAGGGATACAAGGAAGAATGAAACTCACACTGAAGGAGCAGTTTCCTGTCTAACTGGGAAGACAGAACCTAAAGAGGTGAAAAGTTAAAGAAAATACATGACACGTGAATGAAATAATTGTTAGGCAAGCAAAAAAAAAAATTGGATAAATTGAATTGTTTCTGTTCATTTTTCCTTAATGTTGTTTAGCAACTTTGTATGACCTTATAAGAGGAAATGATCATTGTTAGTGCTTGTTCAATGCACAAAAATAGTTTGCTTGAAATCTTTAATATATATTAAATTTTTTTTTTAACTTTTTATATCATAGTGAGCTAGTGATTGCAACTAGGTTCTCATAAAAAAAAGATCACAAATATAAAAGTTTTGTATTAAAATGGGTTTCTCTACAAAGTTTACTTAAAATCGAATCATGACATCTTCATGTTTAGGACAAAAGATAAAATCTAAATTTCCCCCTAAGGAATAATTGAACTCCTAGGCCCATTGTGAAACAAACACCAAACCAATCTACAAGATTGTTGTTGGTGCTGTAAACAGAGCCTTTGTGTGGAGTTAGGGACACAAAGTTCAAATCTGGCTTTCAACACTCACTTAGTGATGTGACCCTGGGCCAGTTTTTTAACCCAGTCTTCTTCATTTTTCTCATCTATAAAATTTCTCACTTGTAAAATCAAATATTAAATAATTTTATAATTTTTTAAAAAATTATTTCTCTCACATCTACATCATTTAAAAAATAATAGCTCCTACCTACTAGGATTGTTGTGATGATCAAATGAAGTGACAAATCATCTATAACATTTACTAAGAGCCTACGGTGCTAAGTGCTGAATGTAATGGTATCTCTGTAAGCATTTACTTAGCATGGTGCCTGCTACCTAATAAATTTTTAATAAGTGCTTGTTAAATTTTTTTTTAATTATTAAACACTTGTGATTCCAGACATTGCCAATTTATCTTTCCCAAGGAACAAATTTTAACTGGGCTATTGATTCTTGCTAAGTTAGCCTGAACTCCAGAAATTGGAAGGTCTTTTCCTGCAATTCTCACTGATTCATAGTATTGACTGCCTTCTGGAACAGCTCAAGAATATCATGAACTTTAGCTTAATTTTGTAAGGGATCATGCATGAAGTGGACATTTCAGGTATGGATAATGGAAAGGGAGAAAACAACTTAAAACCTTTAGAACTGATGCAAGGCAATAAAGCTCTGACTCTTCATTCCATAGTTCTTATAAGACTTATAGTTCATAATTATGTTGATCTTTATCTAGCTGATTAGCACTGGTAAAGAGAAGGATTCCAGAAAATAAAGCATCCTGATTTATAATTTTCTGTAAAACTGCTGCAGGCCTGAGTTTGCCTTTCCTAGAGTTAGAAGAAAAGGTTCTCTAGTTGCAGCAGGAGAAAATGGGATACAGAAGTTTAAAAAAAAAACCAGAAGGACACATAACCCTTAGTATTTCTACATCCTTTTATTGTTCTCCCAGCTAACTGGTGCTGCTTCTGGGATAGAGCCCAAGTAGTTGAGTCTTCAAAGTCTGACTGGTATAAGATTCTCTAACTAAATCTAGTATAGACATTGTGGTCTTTCTTCATCTGTAAATGGTGGTATTAATAACCATCCTGACTACCTTACAAGGAAACTTGGTGAATTCTGAAATTTTATGCAATATCACTATTTAGAAAAGACATATTAAGAAAAAAAAGGAAGATTCCAAAACTTTCTCCCAAATTTCTGAAACTCCATGTGTGAAACATCTTTTCTGTAAGAATCAACTAATAAGCCTTTATGTTGCAGGCACTGTACTAGGTCTGTGGGGTACAAAGACAAAAATGAAACAATCCTTACCATCAAAAAGCTTCCTTTCTAGCTAGTGAAACCACATGTTTACATAAGTGCATACAAAGCAAACATGGAGGTAAGTTCATATTTATGTTTGTTATATCAACCAAAAAAGAAATAGCAATTATTGCAAGGAATTTTACCAAAATTAGTTCTGTGTCCAGGGTATTTGTTTTTAATGGACTTTATAGATAATAACTTCTTTTTTTTCTGAGAGTAGTTAGTAAATACTTAAAGGATGTCTGGCTTGTTCTATATTGTTTTTATTTAGCAATATTAAATTTGACAATTATAAGACACTGAAAATGCTGATATGTGTGAGTGACATCTTGCTGATGTAAGTGACACATCGAGTGATATAAGTCAGTTTTACAAAATCAGAATCTTTAAGTCATTCTAGGAGTCAGTCAATTAGACAATAAATACTATGTTCCAGACATATGCAAGTAAAGGCAATAAACAATCCCTGCTTCTCAAGGAGCTTACAGTTGAAAGAGGGAAGATGACATGTAAACAACTAGATATGATAAAGCTATACATGGGATAAATTTGAAATCATCAATAGGGGAAAAGAACTTCCATTAAGTGGGTTATTGAAAGGCTTCCTGTAGAAGTTGAAATTTCTACAGGTATTTGAAAAAGTCAGGGAATGGATATAAAGAGGGAGAGCATTCTAGATATGGGCAACAGCTAGTGAAAATGTTTGGGAGATGGAGCTCTTGTATGAGGAACAGCAAGGATCACAGAGAATATTAGGGTTAAGAAAAAGGATCATAAGACTGGAAAGATGGGGAATGGTACTGATTATGAAGAGCTTGAAAAGTAAAAAAGGATATTTTATATTTGATCCTGTGGGTAATAGGGAGCCACTGGAACATGTGTATGTGTGCATGTTTGTGACATGGTTAGATCAGCATTTAGGAAGATCATTTTGACAGTTGAGTGGAAAATACTCTGGACTTCGGAGAGATTTGTGTTAGGGAAACCAAGCAGAACTATTATAATAGTCCAGGTACAAGTTGATCGGGCTTGCACCAAGGTGTTAACCCAGAAGAGAGGAGTATAGGAGAAATGTTAATAAAAGTAAAGCTGGCAAGCCTTGGCAACAGATTGATGTGGGGTGAGAGAGAGAAAAATTAAAGGCTGACACCTGGGTTGTAAGCATGGATGGCTGGAAGGCTAGTGTTACCTCCAACAGTAAAGGGGAAATTAAGAAGAGGGGAGGATTTTGGGGGGAAAAACAATGAGTTTGGTTTTGAGTATATTGAGTTTAAGATGACTGAAAGGCATCCTGTTTGAGATGTTTAATAGGTAGCTAGGAGATGCTATACTGGAGGTCAGTAGTGAGACTGGAGCTGGCTAAGTAGGTGTGGGAATCATTACCACAGAAATAATAGTTAAATCCATGAGAGCTGATGAGGTCACTAAGTTAAATAGTTTTGAGGGAGAAAATAAAAAGGCTAAGAACAAAGCCCTGTGGGACACTCACAGTAAGTGTGACCTGGCTGAAGAATTAGCAAAGGAGACTGAAAAAGAACAGGAGAGATTAGTGTCTGGAAAATCTAAAGATAAATGACTATTAAGGAGAAGAATGTCATCAATAACATCAAAAGCTGCAGAGATCAAGAAGGATGAAGACTGAGAAAAGGCCATTGGATTTGTCAATTAAGAGATTGATAGTAACTTTGGAGACAGCAGTTTGGGTTGAATGATGAGACTGGAAGCTACACTATAAAATTAAGAAAACAGTGAGAGGAAAATGGAGGTACTTATTAAAGAAGGCCTCAGTTTAAAAGGGAGGAGAGATATAAGATGATAGCTAAAGAAGATGAAAGGGTCCAGAGAGGAGCTTTTTTTTTAAGGATGAGGGAGACATAGACATCTTTGTAGGTAGTTCAGAAGCAGCTGGTAGACAAAGAGAGATTGATTGAAAATGAGAAGGTAGGATGATAGGGCAATCTGCTGAAGAAGAGTAGATAGAAAATGAGAGGGGTTACCTTGGTAAGGAGGAAGACCACTCTATGTAAGAAAGGAATGAAGGAGGAGGCAATGGCAGAAGGTATCTGAGTAATATGAGATGGAAAAGAGGTGAGAAGAGGGAACTGTTGGCAAATGGCCTCAACTGAAGCAGAATTCTCAGCTGAGAAGGGTCAGGGGAGAGGGAGCAATGCAGGATTTAGTAGCATTGTTTTGGTGCATGCTGAAGTAAGTTAATTAGAGGTGTGTAAAAGAATTGCCTTGATACAGAGGACCCAGCTGTGAGGTTATGTAATATAATTTTGTGGGCAGCTAAGCAGTGTGGTGCATAGAGTACAAGGGGCAGTTCAGAACTTGAAAGAGATTTTGAGGGCTGGCAGCAGAGTGTAATGAATGGGGACATTCAGAGCTGAAGTGGAGAAGACCTGAAACCTAGCTTCTGAGAAAAAAAAAAGAGGAAGTAGGGCTGAGTTATGGCAGAGAAGAGAGATAGTCTATTGACCCTATAGAAATCTTGCATCTCAGAGCAAAATACTCAGGTTTAAGCTATCAGTTGTACTCAGCTCCTCAAGAACCAAGAGAAATTTTAAGAAAAGGTCAGATTTCCCCCCAACTTCCCCTCCTAGTAGCTTTCTAACCACAGACATTGTGAAAAGCTATATCCCCTTCTTTTCCCCCCATGCATTTCCTGTATCGTAAATTTTCTATCAACCACAAAGAGGCTAGGGGTTAACTAGAAATAGAAAATTAAGGCAGAGAGCTAAGTCTCTACCTAAATATTAGTACTTTTCCTAACTGGGGGCTCAGAGCAATTAGGAGAGTATTTGTAAATTTTGTTGAATAAAAATTCCATAAAGCCTGGATCTGAAAAGATGCTTTATTGCTTCTAGGCTTAAAACAACCTAATTCGTGCAACAGTGTCACATAAATGTAAAGAAAATAAATGTAAATAAATACAAAATAATTTAACACAAAGTAGTTGGTAGGGAAAACACTAGCAGTTAGGGGGAGGAAGGGTGGATCAGCAATTAATTAAGCTGGATCTTGAAGAAAGAATCTATGAAATATATGTAAAGGAGGCAGGATATGGCAGGCATGAGGGGTGGAAATTTAAAACAGACTAGAACGAACCTGGGTGAAATTACTCAAATGAAACTGGGGAAGTGGGGAAGCAGGAACCAAGGCAAATCCGGTCTGGGTTTGTGCTGGGAAAGGATTTTAGGTTAGGACATGGAACAATGAGCCTTTGTTCTTGCAAGGGAAAGAGGGAGCTGGAGCAACTTGAACTTGGCACGCCATCTGGTGGCCAACACAGAGATGGCACGGCTCAGCTGCTGCACTCCCCTTTCAGAGAAGGCACCTGGAGCCAGGTTTCCTGTCCCTGCCCATCTTACTTCAGAAGAGCTTGGCTCATTCATCCCACGCCTGTCTTCTTGCTGCTCTTAGTGTTTAGCTGTTCAGTTAAGGATGAGGGAGTTACCTCATGGACCATAGCATAGAGATATTTCAGTGATCTGCCTTTTCTTACCTTTACGTAAAAAGTGCCTCCACCTGTCTCCTGCCCATGTTCAGTGTGTGCTCTGGGGATGAGCAGCACCTTCTCTGTACAATGTCCTGTGAGACTAAGCAAGGCCATCTTATTCACTGGGCTACTCACCCAGACATTCGTTACTGGTTTCAGCTTCTGGGCTGCCTCTGCAAAGGAATTCTCCGCCACCCTCTCTCACAAATATATTACATACATATAAAACACATGATAGGCGTGTATATCATATAATATATGTATGATATAATATGACATAATATATAACAAATATATAATATATTTATGAGAGAGGGTGGCAGAGAGAATATATTTTATTATTATGTATATCACACATATTTATATGTATAATTATATATTTATGTGATATATATTATAATTACACATTTATTAATGTATTATATTAATGCATAAAGGACTTGTGATTTCATCAGTGTAGGGACTCCTTCATAGTCTTGGAGTAATGCCTAAAGTTTGTAGAGGTTGAGAGGTTAAGGGATTCAGGACCACAAAGCTAGTTTTTTTTTTTTTTATTAAAAGTTTATTATTTACAAAACATATGAGTGATTTTTCCACATTGACCTTGGCAAAACTTTTTTTGGTTGTTCCAAGCTTTTCCCCTTCTTCCCCCCACCCCCCACCCCTAGATGACAGGTAATCTAATACATGCTAAATATGTTAAATTACATAACAAATCCAATATAGTATACATATCTATACAGTTATCTTACTGCACAAGAAACATCAGATCTAGAAAGAGAGAAGAAAAAAAAAAAACCTAAGAAGGAAAACAAAATGCAGGGAAATATTCACAGAAAGCTTTAAAATTCTGTGTTGTGGTCCTCACTCAGTTCCCACAGGCCTCTCTCTGGATGTATATGACTATTTTCATCGATGAACAACAGGAACTGGTTTAAGTCACATCATTGTTGAAGAGAGCCATGTCCATCAGAATTGATCATCATATAGTCTTGTTGTTGCTGTGGAAAATGTTCTCCTGATTCTGCTGATTTCACTCAGCATCAGTTCATGCAAGTCTCTCCAGACCTCTCTGAAATTATCCTGCTGGTCGTTTCTTACAGAGCAATAATATTCCATGACATTCATATACCATAATTTATTCAGCCACTCTCCAATTGATGGGCATCCCTTCAGTTTCCAGTTTCTAGCTACTACAAAAAGACCTGCCACAAACATTCTTGCATATGTGGAGCCCTTTCCTTCCTTTAAGATCTCTTTGGGATATAGGCCCATTAGAAACACGGCTGGGTCAAATGGTATGCACAGTTTGATAACTCTTTGAGCATAGCTCCAAATTGCTCTCCAGAATGGTTGGTTCCGTTCACAGTTCCACCAACAATGTATCAGTGTCCCAGTTTTCCCACATCCCCTCCAACATTCGTCATTATCTTTTCCTGTCATCTTAGCCAATCTGACACTAGTTTCTAATTTTCTCAGCAGTTTTTGTCAAATAGTGAGTTTTTATCCCCAAAACTGGGGTCTTTGGGTTTATCAAACACTAGATTACTATTGTTATTGAGTATTTTGTCCTGTGAACCTAATTTATTCCACTGATCGCCTGTTTCTTAGCCAGTACCAAATGGTTTTGATGTCCACTGCTTTATAATATAGTTTTAGATCTGGTGCAGCTAGGCCACCCTCATTTGCTTTTTTTTTTTTTTTTTTTCCATTAATTCCCTTGAAATTCTTGACCTTTTGTTTTACCAGATGAATTTTGTTGTTATTTTTTTCTAGGTCAGTTAAATAATTTCTTGGGAGTTTGATTGGTATAGCACTAAATAAATAGATTAGTTTAGGTAGTATTGCCATCTTTATTATATTCGCTCGACCTTTCCAAGAGCACTTGATATTTTTCCAATTGTTTAGATCTGACTTTATTTGTGTGGAGAGTGTTTTGTAGTTTTGCTCATATAGATCCTGACTTTCCCTTGGCAGATATATTACCAAATATTTTATACTATCAATAATTATTTTAAATGGAATTTCTCTTTGTATCTCTTGCTGTTGGATTTTGTTAGTGGTGTATAAAAATGCTGATGATTTATGTGGATTTATTCTGCATCCTGCAACTTTGCTAAAGTTGTAGATTAATTCTAATAGTTTTTTAGTTGATTCTCTAGGATTCTCTAAGTATACCATCATATCATCTGCAAAGAGTGATAATTTGGTTTCCTCATGACCTACTCTAATTCCTTTAATCTCTTTTTCTTCTCTTACTGCCAAAGCTAACATTTCTAATACAATATTAAATAGTAATGATGATAGTGGGTAGCCTTATTTCACCCCTGATCTTATTGGGAATGGTTCCAGTTTATCACCATTACATATGATGCTTGCTGCACACAGCTAGTTTTAGAAGTGTGATTTGAAGGTAAGTCTAGCAATTTGTCTGCTCTGTCACTGTCAAACTCTTCCAAGGGGAACTAACTGGGTGATCAGTCCCTTACACCTTCAAGACCTGATCTGGAGTGGAACACCACTGTCCCCTTGGCAGCGAAATAACATCTTATATGTGCTTAATTTCATTTTCATTCTGTGTCAACCTCAAGGATATGTGCTTTATAATTGGCTAATCATAGTAAGCACAAGATACAGCTTCTAATATATACTACTTTGGTCCTCCAGTGGGTCTATCTCCCCAGCCTGTGTTGTTGCATGATGACATATGGTACCATTTCTCTGAACGGAGGTAGCAATGCTCACATGGTTATTTTATATTCCCTTCTGAGTTGTTAGCTCTAAATATCACTTCTTGATCTCTACCTTGAGCTTCATAGCATCTTAATTTATAGCAAAACTAAATGCTGCCTCCACTCCCCACTTCAGGATCTTTGCTTTGAGATCTTTTGGTTTTTTTAAGTCATCTATCATAACCTTGTTTGTGGGCTGGTCCCCTGGCAAATAGCCTAGGTCTACATTGCTTTGGCAACATTTATTATTTTATATAGGTTGGGACCCTCTTAGGAACGTCAGGAATGCTACCATTCAAATAAAAACAGATGTATTTCACCTACATCAGTTTCTTTTAGGGACATGGGGGGAATCTCTCAAATGGAAGTTTTTCCTTTGTGATTGTATCAAACATAAAAATCTTGCTAAAGTTTCAAGAAAAAGTACAATGTTTATGTAAGCAAATGTTTATAGGAATTCTAAAAGAGAGTTCTTGAACCGGAGCGCTAACCTGGAGTTACAGGTGAGTTATTGCAATCCTCCATGACTCAGGGCTGGTTTTACAATAACCTTTTGCGCCTTTATTGGCCATCCCAATACACAGGAGCATCAATTAGCCAAGTGGAACCCAGGAAATATAGGAAATTCAATGGGGAAAGGATTGATCCCATGGAGTGTGCAAGCTGCAGAATTATGCTTTGTTTGCTCAAGAACTGCTGGGAACCATCTGCTATTAAAGACCACCTCACCAGTACAGGTCTGATGAGCCTCAGCTGGCACTGACAGAAGATGCCTACACAAACACATAATGAGCATTCAGTACCTTCTTTGGTGAACCCCCTGAGCTAATGCCCAGCTCAATCAAAATGATTGAGACAGGAAGTGTAAACATGAGGACTTTGGAGGAGCTCCGTCCTCAAGAGGAAGATATTAACCTGTGTAAAAGGCAGAGAATCATAGAAGGTTGTTGTGATGAGTGGAAAGATCACTGAATCTGAGTCAGACAAACTGCATTTAAATCCTGGCTGGGGGATAGTGGACAAGTTCCATGATTTTTCTCATCTATATGCTAAAGTGGTCGGTTTATATAATCTCCAAGACCCCTTTCAGTTCTAAATCCTTTGTCTCAGGGTCGTAGTTATTCTATTCTAATTCCACTTATCTTTCAAAACTTAGCTCATATTTCATCTCATCTATGAAGACTTCCCCTCTGTCCTGCCCCTTAAGCTGTTCTTTCTTTTATTTCTCTTCTTCCCTCAATCAACAAACCTTTATTTAAGCATCTACTAGATGCTAGGCATTTTACTAGGTGGTGGTGATACAAAAGGCAAACACAAAACAGTTTCTGCTTTCCTGAAGCTTCCCATTCTTCCTCTCACTTGTCTGCTTCTCTTCTCTTGCCCTTTACACTTCTGCCATTCAGTTGGAGGACTAGGATTCCTTTGCAATGGAAAGATAAATGGAGTCAGGATTGCAGAGTTTGAATTCCAGTGCTACCACTTCATAGTTGTTTGAATTTCCAGAAATCACTAAAACCTTTTTAGACTTCATTTTCTCTTCTGAAGTATGAGACTTTTGAGGAAAGTACTTTTAAAAGCTATTTACATTTAAAGTTATTATTTACTTATATATTTGGACTAAAAAACTTCTCCAATTTAAATCCTTCTGATAAGATATAATAGATTTGTATTTAATCTGGATATATATGGATTTAAATATTCATATATAAATATAAAATTGTATTCAATAGCATATGGATTCAAATATTTATTAATACCTCAAATCAATTCTACACCCACAGTAATCATTACTACAGTGATTATAGGTGATTTCATAGAACCTATAGCCCAGTTGGCCCACAGAGAGCTCCTTGATGTCAGAGACTGAGCTTTATTTATCTTTGTTGCACTCTGATCCAAATCTATCAAGAGCCAGGCACATACATAAGTATTTGTTTCCTTCATGCATGAATGAAAGTATTTGCTGACTCTAATGAGACTTTGAAAAGGCTATGTAGATTGTCTGAATTAAATAAGTTCATAATATGTACTTTACTCAGGGTTTGTAATAGCTCACTTACAGCTATCCTACTGAGAGAGCTAAAGGAGTAGCCTGTGAGAAAAGACCAATACTGAATTTGCTGATTCAACCTCACCAAACTCTTAGGCTAAAAGACCTTCTCTAGTATTTGTGGATATTTTGCCCTAGGGAATAAGACTACTTACTTATAAATACTGGGGAGAGAGAAACTGTCTCATACAATAGATTTTTTAAGTTCATAGCTGATGACCACTTAGGGGACTGACATGAATTTATATCACATAAATCAATCACTGAAAAAGCAATACATGCTGTGGTCTCTTCTCTTTCACCTAGATCTGATTGCCATCAACAATATTTGACTTAGAATTAGCAATAGTAAAACAAAAAAGAAATTATTATGTCAGTTAATAAAATTATGAAATATGTAATAATGAATGATTCATCCCAACCTTAATTGAAATAATTGACAAAGTGTTAAGCCTTGATTGAATCTTTATTTAATCAATCAAAGGTGAAAATCTAATTAATAAAATTGGAAAAGAAGTAGAGTTCTTCAATAAAAAAGAAACTATCACACAGGAAGTATATTAAGATTGGTTGAGGAGACTCAGTCATACCCTACAAGGTTTGATTAAAAGAGCAAATCAATTTAAGTAAGTATTTGAATAACAGGTCAATTTAGTGGTGAAGGCAGTTCCAACCAAGTGCCTGAGAGGGAATTATTTTGGGTATGGGGAAGAGAAGAGTCTCTATTATCTTTCTCCCCCTCCTTTTCCTTCCCCTCCTTGACTAGAGAATGACCTTATGAATTTTAAAAGGTTAGAAGATTTTGGACTTCCTAAAGACATACTATCAGAGTCCTCAGAATTGCAATGATTGACAGCAGTGTGGGAACTCGTAGCCAAGGATAAATTGAGGATCCTAAGAAAAGACAACTTCAAGACTACAAGGTTCCCAGAAAAGCACTATCCTACTTAAAGGGAAATATCATGAGCACTTCACTAAGGCTGAAATAAAATTTCAGTGAAATCAAGTATTATAAGTTATCCCTTTCCGACTTTTGCTCCCTAAGCTTGAGTCCACTTTCCCTGGAACTATATATACTTGCAGAAACATATATATTTGCAATTTTTTTTGAAAGTGTGCTTGTACCAACTGCTCTTAACTGGCCTTAATAAACACGTGTTTCTGAAATCTAAATAAGTCTGGCTAACTAATGTTAACTAATACTCAATGAGGTAAAGAAAACTTGGGACTTCTGAGGGTTAGTCTTAGAAAACCACATCCAATTGAGATATTACTCCTAGAACCCTGAAAAGTAGAAAGATCTTCCATAGAAACCCTATCTGTCATTTCCCACAAAAGTTGAGAGGGCAAGCAACAGAGCCCATGTGCAAGATTACTAAAAAACCAATGAAAACAAGTTCTATTCTTTCATTTTTTCTTTACTATTTAAAAATAAATCGATATTGATTTTTTGATAGTAAAGGTTCTTGTTGATTTCCTAATAAAATTTCCTACATTGGCAGATACATGTCTCCTTTTGTTTAATGATAATTATTAGGAATAGAAATAAGAATAGTACCTATAATTTAATTGATATAGGGAAGTCTTAGATGATAAGGAAACTCCTTTTTATAAATGGTGGTCTACATCTCTGCATCTTATATTCTTTGACAGTGATCTAGAACACTGAAAGTTTAAGTGACTTATGTAGGCAAGCATATTAAAATTTCCTCTTCAGTTGAACTAAAAATATTTAGAAATTATATTTCTCTAAAAACCTTTTGGCAATTTCTATAAGAAATGATGAGCAGGCTGATTCTAGAAAAAGAAAAGCCTGGGTTTACATGAACTGATGCTAAGTGAAGTGAATAAAATCAAGAGAACATTGTACACAGAAACAAGATAATGTGATCAACTGTGATCTGTGATTTGACTCTTTTCAACAAACAGGTGATTCAAGGTAATTCCAATAAACTTGTGATGGAAAGGGTCATCCGTATCCAGATAGAGGATCATGAAAACTGAATGTGAATAAAATCATAGTATTAAAAAAACATTTCCAGATTTTTCTCTTTTAAAACATGTATAAAAGATAAAGATTAAAGTCCCAGAAAGTTAAGGCTAGAAACTCAATATATTTCTTTTTTTAATTTTTAATAAAGCTTTTTATTTACAAAACATATGAGTGATTTTTCTACATTGACCTTTGCAAAAACTTTTTTTTTTCCAAGCTTTTCCCCTCCTTTCCCCCACCCCCACCCCTAGATGACAGGTAATCCAATACATGCTAAATAAGATAAATTATATGACAAATACAATATATGTATACATATTTATACAATTATCTTACTGCATAAGAAACATCAGATCTAGAAAGAGAAGAAGAAAAAACAACCTAAGAAGGAAAACAAAATGCATGGAAATATTCACAGAAAGTGTTAAAATGCTGTGTTGTGGTCCGCACTCAGTTCCCACAGGCCTCTCTCTAGATGTATATGACTATCTTCATCGCTGAACAGTAGTACTGGTTTGAATCACATCATTGTTGAAGAGAACCATGTCCATCAGAATTCATCATCGTATAGTCTTGTTGTTGCTGTGGAAAATGTTCTCCTGATTCTGCTGATTTCACTCAGCATCAGTTCATGCAAGTCTCTCCAGACCTCTCTGAAATCATCCTGCTGGTCGTTTCTTACAGAGCAATAATATTCCATGACATTCATATACCATAATTTTTTCAGCCACTCTCCAATTGATGGGCATCCCTTCAGTTTCCAGTTTCTAGCTACTACAAAAAGACCTGCCACAAACATTCTTGCATATGTGGAGCCCTTTCCTTCCTTTAAGATCTCTTTGGGATATAGGCCCAATAGAAACACGGCTGGGTCAAATGGTATGCACAGTTTGATAACTCTTTGAGCATAGTTCCAAATTGATCTCCAGAATAGTTGGATCCGTTCACAGTTCCACCAACAATGTATCAGTGTCCCAGTTTTCCCACATCCCCTCCAACAGTTATCATTATTATTTCCTGTCATTTTAGCCAATCTGACAGGTGTGTAGTGGTATCTCAGAGTTGTCTTAATTTGCATTTCTCTGATCAATAGTGACTTGGAGCACCTTTTCATGTGACCAGAAATAGTTTCAATTTCTTCATCTGAAAATTGTCTTCATATCTTTTGACCATTTATCATCAATATATTTCTTGTTTTGACCAATGACCCACCAAAGAGAAGTGACCTCTCTCTGTTAAACATTTAAAAAATATTTTAATTTTCACAAACCCAAGAACTATATGAACATAATTATAAAATACTTCTTGCATAAATAAAGTGAGATCCAAACAATTGGAAAAATATAAATTGCTCATGGGTAGGCTGAACTAATATAAAAAAAATGACAATTCTGCCTAAAATGAACTACTTGCTCAGTGCCATATCAATCAAACTGCCAAAAAATTTTCTTATAGAACTAAAAATAATAATAATAAAATTCATCTGGAAGAACAAAAGGTCAAGTATATTAAGGGAATTAGTAAAGAAAAAATACTTAGGATGGTGACTTAGCAATAACAAACCTAAAACTATATTATAAAGTAGCAGTTATCAAAACCATTTGGTACTAAAAAATAAAGTGGTAAATGAGTGGAATAGATTAGATAGACACAACACAATGACCAAGGCCTACAGTAGTCTAGTATTTGATAAACCCCCAAACTCCAGCTTCTGCAATAAGAACTCAGTATTTGACAAAAATTGCTGGAGAAACTGGAAAATAATGTTAGAAACTATGGAGACTGAATGTAAATCAACACTTGCTATGTACATTTCTTTTTTCTGTTTTTTTTCCTTTCCCCTGGTTTTTCCCTTTTGTTCTGATTTTTTTCTCTCCCAATATGATTCATAAAGCAATGAATATAAAATAAATTAATTAAAAATAATAAAAATGAATATTTTAATTTTCCCAATTGCATGTGAAAACAATTTTAAAAATAAATTAAAATTTTTTTGAGTTCTAAATTCTCTTACTCTCTTCTTCCTTTCCCTACTTCCTTGAGCCAGCAAGCAATATGACATAGTTTATACGTGTATAGGCATGTATTTCTATATTAGATGTGTTGTGAAGGAAAACATACAAAAAATTTAAAAAGTAAAAAAATAGTATGCTTTGATCTTCATCCAGACTCCATCAATTCTTTCTCTGGAGTGGGCTAGCATGTTTCACTGTTAAGTCCTTTGGAATTATCTTGGTTCATTGTATTGCTGAGAATAACTCAGTCATTGTCCTTTTCTGCCCTATTAGCCAATCTAATAAGTTTGAGGTGGTTTTAATTTGCATTTCTCTTATCAGTAGTGATTTAGAGCATTTTTAATATGATCATAGATACCTTTGTTTCTTCTTCTGAAAACTGCTTGTTCATATCCTTTGACCATTAGTTAATTGAGTAAGATATTTATTTTTACAAATTTGATTAAATTCTTTAAACATTTGAGAAATGAGGCCTTTATCAGAGAAACCTGCTGTTAAAAATTATCCCCTTTCCCCACTGCAGTTTTATGTTTTCCTTCTAATCTTGACTATATTGGTTTTGTTTGTGTAAACCTCTTTTAATTTAATGTAATCAAAATTATCCATTTTACTTCCTGTGATATTTTCTATCTCATGTTTAGTAATACATTTTCCCCTTAATTATAGATCTGACAAGTAAACAATTCCATGGTTCCTTAATTTGCTCATGGTATCCCCCCTTTATGCCTAAATCATGTACCCATTTTAACCTTATCTTGGTATATATTATGAGATATTGATCTGTACCTAGTTTCTGCCAAACTGCTTTCCAGTTTTTCAACTAGTGAATTCTTGTCTCAAAAGCCATGGACATAATCATATGATTTCTGTTAGTTTTGTTATAGATGTGATCAGTTATGCTGATAGTTTTCCTAATATTGAACCATCCCTGCATTCTTGGTATAAATCATATCTGCTCATAGTGTATGATCTTTGTGATATAGTACTATAATCTCTCTATTAACATTTTATTTAAAA
>JAJPUD010000119.1:232657-270472 GCA_023553655.1 Myrmecobius fasciatus | reverse complement strand
CTTTCTTTCTTTCTTTCTTTCTTTCTTTCTTTCTTTCTTTCTTTCTTTCTTTCTTTCTTTCTTTCTTTCTTTCTTTCTTTCTTTCTTTCTTTCTCTTCCTCTCCCTCTTAAAGCTTGCTCATTTTTTCCAATAAATTTCTTGTCTTTTAACTTTATATTATAGTTGGGTTTTGCTCCTAGAGTGGAGGGGACACTGTCTCAAGCTTTAGGTTTTTCATGCTTCTGTTTCCAGAACTAATTCTGGAGGCCTGTAAGCTTTCAGGGTTTGTTTTTGTTTTTGTTTTTTTCTTTTTTGTGTGTAGTTGTGTAATGGATAGAGCACCAATCCCGAAGTCAGGAAGACTTGAGTTCAGACATGTAACACTTCCTGCCTGTGTGATCCTGGGTAAGTCACTTAATCCCAATTGCCTTAGCAAATGAATAAATAAATAAAAAATTTTCAGTTTTTCTGTGGAAGTCTGACTTAAGAAGAGATGTAGTCACTGTTCCCTTGCTTGTGGTCTGATTTGTGAGCAGCCACAACATTTTTTTCTCCCTGGAACTGCAACCACAATCCCCATTCACCTGTGGCTGTGAGTTTTAGTGTACTAATACATCTCACCCTGCAATTGCCACCTGGGCCTGTGACACAAATCTGTATATGGATAATGTAACAGAGTCTTGAACCCAGTGCCAGCAAAATGTTCCCAGTAATCTTCTAACCATTTGTTCTCTCCTCTACCATCTGTGGGCTGACAGTTCCAGAAGTCACTGCAAAATTAAATCAACCCATCCAAGGGTTACACTGACTTGCTAATGCCACCTGAGCTGGACTGTGCTCCACTCTCAACTTAGTGACTTTTCCTTTCAATCTTCTAAGTTTTCTTAGGCTAGAAAATCATTTTCTTTTGTTGGTTCCATCAATTCCAAAATTTGTTTTGAGGCATTATTTTAAAGTTGTTTGGAGGGATATTTGAAAGAGTTCAGACAAGTCATTGCCTTTACTCCACCATCTTGCCTTTACCAGTGAAGTGCCTGCTGTTTTTCAGGAGGAAGTTACATTGATTATAGGAAGGAGACCTTTCCTTTCAATCTTTGAAGGATACCAATCAAAGAAATAATTGAATAGTGAAAATTCAGAAATGTTAACTCAAAACTGTATTTTAACATATTGTTATCTTTTGCTTGTTAAAATTCCTGTAAATGTTATTTCAAATCATTGTGGAGTAGAAGGATCCCAGAAGACATGGGCACGTATGCCAATTTGAACATTTCTCTCTTTAAACTAGAAATGGCTAAGATTTTGGATTAATGTTAAAATGAATAAATTGTTTCTGGCAGACTTGTGCCTAAAATGCAAAACATTTTTATAAAGGAATAATATTATTTTTCTTTGACACTAGTGTCAGTCACAAAGCTAGTCTGAGGCAAGACTTGAACCCAGGTGTTCTTGGCTCTGAAGCCAATTAATTCTCTGTCTTCTATGAAAAGGCTAACAATTACATATTAGTATGCAACTGATGTGGTATAAACTCTATAAACTACAATCATAGAATATATATACATATACATACATATGTGCACATACACACACACACATATATATACATATATATATATATATATCACATACAGAAATGAAATGATTTCCCCAGTGTCACATAGCTAGTAAGTGTCTGATGTTGGATTTGAACTCAAGAACTCCAGACGCAGAACTCTGCATTGTACCACCTAGCTATTTGCTTTAAGCTAACTGTGTCTACTAGCTACTGACTATAAAAGTGAGCATATTACTGAAACTTGTGAGCTGTAAGTTCAAGAGTCAATGGACTATAGAGTACTTTGAATCTAAGGCAAATACCTGTTTTCTCGGGAGCCAACCTTCAAATGACTTGTGAAAGTTCCCCTGAGGAGGAAATTGTATTACAATATCATGATTTTCCTTCTCTCTCACCAATCATTCTTTATAAAAATCACATCAGATCCTAGGCAGTAAGAGGATAGGGAAAAATAAATTTACAATTTGTAGCCAGCCCTGGGAGAATTAAAGCATAGTCTGGGTTTCAGGTTGGGAGCCCAAAGATTAAAGTAAAAAAAAAAAATCTCCCTAATTGAGATTAGGGACAAAATGAAAAGACATGAATTCTGGAAGGATAAGAGGTATGGGACCTTAGACAATTAGCTCTTTCAGAACCCTTTTGGAGTTGGAGGGTGGAGATGCAGAGAAAGTAGGGTTTAATAAGCATGCATATAAAAACCATAAACTAGAGCTTTAGCTTTCCTAGTTTCCTTCAACATTCTTAGGTGTTGCTCCATGATAAATGCTGATCTAGCCTAATACTATTGTATCTACCACATTCTTCCACTGATATGGATTTCCATCCTGCTAACATACTGCCATGTTTCTCTCCCCCCACCCCCAATCTTAGCTATGTTCAAGGCCAATTCTATAAAATACATATCCTAGGATTTCTCCTAGCATATTCTCAGCAGGGATTTCACTATTTTTCAGTTGCTTTAGGACATTTCTTAACCTTCAGTCAGGCTAGTTTCTAGCCATCAAAAAGAGTCAGAGTTCAGAAACAGATGTTCATCTGGTATCAGATGTTCATGCACGTTCATGTATACAACATAACAAAACTCAAGAAGCACTTGTGATTGTGAGGGAAAGCTCATTTGTCTTAGATATTCCTTTTATGCTTTTTGCTTAGACAATGGGCTCGGTTCAAATGGGAAAGTGATTCTTGCTGACAGGAGTGTGAGAGCCACCTGTGGGTTCTAATTCTGACTAGAGCTAGAGTGAGGGACCTGATAGAACAGATGCTGACATACTGTTTATTTTAATAGCTCCATAATTGGGAGGAGGACTGTTGTTTCCTAAGATTCAACATTTGACCTATTGTTCTTCTGTTTGCACATCATCACCCTCTGAGAAATAATCCTCTTGTTTCAGCTTTGACTCTCTCAACTATATGAACAATTCCCCAAATACTTATCTTTGATTTTTTTCTTTTGCTTTTACTTGAATTCCAGCCTTCAGTCTCCAATTCCTAGACATTTTCACTTGGATGTCTCATTATCATCATCACAAACTCAATATGCCTGAAACAAACTACCTCACCTTAAGTACATCATTCCTCAGATCAGCTCCTACTGATTTTATTTTTTTTTTGGAGAGAGAACCATTATTTTTCTAGTCATCCAAGTCAAAAATCTAAGTGTTATCTTAATTCTTCATTCTCAATATTATTAATAATAATTGTAACAACAACAACAGATTACCTTCTAGCTGTTTCCAGCAGATTTACTTCCTGACCATTCTTTCTAGTTTTTATACATTCTCTCATATTTCTCCTCCTATTCTGGTCCTATTTAGAGAGCTGGAGTATTTCTTGCTCCTCATTTCTTCTTCCAGATTCTCTTTCCCACCATTACTAAGCAATTTCTCTTTTTGCATGCCCCTCTATCCAAATTTATCACCTAACCCAGGTCCTCATAGTATCTATCAAATCTCAGGGCATTTATCCTTCTTTCTCAATTAATTAAATGCCAGACACAATTCATTGCCCTCATTGTGACCTGCAATTCTGCACTCCTAAAAATCTTGCTAGGTCATCACCTTATTCTGGCTACATCTTCTCCCTTACCAATTTTTGTCAGAATTCACAACAAATTTATGTTATTTACTCTCCCCTGAGCTCTCACTTTAGGAAAGTAGTTTTAGTCCTTAATTAGTTGTCTATTCTGCTCAACACAGAGGTGATTCCAAATTTTTTCTTCTTTAACCTCCTTCCAGCATTCTTCCTGCTATCCTTTTAGATGAGGTCATTACAGTATACCTTACAGGAAAAAATAAAATTCAAAGCCATTTGTCAAAAGATCCTTCCCCCCTTCTCTTCATCTCACAGTATTTTAATATCATTTTTTTTCTTTCTTTGCTCCAGTATATTGAAAAGGTCTACCTTCACTGACCAAGCCTCTCTGTATGTACCCCTGAACTTATTCTCTCCCATTATCATCAGGAAATTACCCCCACAATTTTCCCTTGCTTTAATCTTTAATTTGCCCATATGTTTCCTTTTCTATTGTCTACAAATATGTTGTTTCCTCCATCTTTAAAAAAAGCACATACAGCCTCTCTACATCTTATCATCTCACTCAATATCATTTTATATCTCTCCTCTATTTCTTAGCCAAACTTTTTTCTTTTTTTTTAACCTTATAGCTTTTTATTATCAAAATATATGCTAAGATAGTTTTCATCATTCACCCTTGCAAAGCCTTATGTAACAAATTTTTCACCTTCTCTTCCTCTCCCAGATAGCAAGCAATCCAAATATAGGTTAAACATACAGTTCTTTTATACATATTTCTACATCTATTGTGCTGCACAAGAAAAATCAGATCAAAACTAGCCAAACTTTTAAAAAAGACATCTACACTTGGTTATTCTATTCCTCTTCTTTCGTTCTTTTCTTTCCCTCTACAATCTGATTTCTGTTTTCATCATTCAATTCACTGCTCTTCAGAGTTATCAATTATCTTTCATTAGATAAAATTTTAATTGCTATCTTTTATTTTCATATCTGCAAAATTTCTCAATGTATCTCTTCTCCCTCTCCCAGAAAGCCATCCCACTTAACAAATGATACTTTTTTAAGGAAAAAGAAAAAGAAAAAATCAGCAAATCTGATCAATACACCAATAAAAATTGAAAATATACAGTCTTCTATACCTGTGGACCCCAACGTGTGCAAAAGAATTAGAAGAGGTACTTTCTTTTATTTCTTCTTTGGGACCATGCTTGTTCTTCGTAATTTTCAAAATTTACTTTCAGGTTTTTGTGGTTGCTGTTCTTTCTATTTCCAATTCTACATTCCATTT
This sequence comes from Myrmecobius fasciatus, assembly GCA_023553655.1. Classification (NCBI taxonomy): domain Eukaryota; kingdom Metazoa; phylum Chordata; class Mammalia; order Dasyuromorphia; family Myrmecobiidae; genus Myrmecobius; species Myrmecobius fasciatus. The sequence goes on along the minus strand of JAJPUD010000119.1, from coordinate 265,609 downwards.
TCATTATGTATATTGTTTTCTTGGCTCTGATTACTTCATTCTGGTTCAGTTCATAAAAATCTTTCCATGTTTTTCTGTATTAATCATTTTACTTATTTTTTATAGCATAGTAGTATTTTCTTATATTCATGTATTACAATATAATGATTCCCCAATCTATGTATATTTATGTAGTTCTTTGTTAGAAAGTGCTTCTATAAATATTTTTGGTGTATATAAAGTCTTTTGTTATGAATGACCTCATTCTAGTATATACATGATAGTGTTGGTGGATTGTTGTCCTTTGTTCTCAAAGAAAATCAAAATTACATCACTATATTAGAATGAAGTTAGAGTGTGTCCCTTTGTGGTTGATCTGACCAATATGAACTTGGAATACTCTGCTATGGGTTGGGCACAAATAGTCTCTATGAACATTTGGGGTGGCTTCTGTAACTTTGCATCTCATATTTCTTCTGAGCTACTTCAATTCTACTTTGCTTATTGAGCACAGCGCTTTCTCTAATGAGGGCACACCGTGCTGGGAGGTGCTATGCCAGTATATGATTTTTTTGTGTGTTTTGACCACAGGGTAGGATCCCCTCCATAGTAATTGGGCTGGAGATGTGTGTCTATTTGCTAGTATAATCTCTGGGCAAATCTTCTAAATATTTTAGTAATTTTATTTGCATAAGTCTTCCCCAACTTTCTTTTTTTTTCCCTGAGGCAATTGGGGTTAAGTGACTTGTCCAGGGTCACACAGCTAGGAAGTGTTAAGTGTCTGAGATCAGATTTGAACTCAGGTCCTCCTGACTTCAGAGCTGGTGCTCTATCCACTGCACCACTTAGCTACTCATCTCTCCCATCTTTAATAAAACAAATATACCCTCTCTACATCTTACCATCTCACTCAATATCATCCTATCACAAATTGCTTTCCAAAATTATTATACTATTTTAGAACTTTACCAAGAATGCATTAATGTGCTTATCTTTCTACATAGCCATGAAAGTGATTTTTCTAAGGTGCAGACTGACGATGTTTCTCTTCCCTACAATTTCAAGTCACAATCAACTATTCACCCCTTTGTCATTTAAAGTTCTTTACAACGTGGTCCCTTCCCAATTTTTCATTCTTCTTACTCCTTATTCTTTTAGCCTACTCTCTATTCCATAGACAGAACAATTTATCTCCCATTTTCCATTTTTGTACCTGCCATCTCCCATGCGCTATTTTCTTACCTCTGACTCTTGGGATCTTCTAGATTCCATTGAAATGGGGCAGGTAGGTTTCATAGGGGATAAAACACTGGCCCTGGAGTCAGAAGAACCTGGGTTCAAATATGACCTTACTAGCTCTGTGACCATGGGCAAATCATTTAATTCCAATTGTTTCACTGACCTCCCTCCTCCCTGGTAAATTCAGTTGAAGCACCATCTTCTACATGAAACCTTTTCTGATTTCTACCTTCCCAGATGACATATTAATTTTATTTTCTTATATATGTATATGTTATTTTCCTCTTATAATGTAACATGTTTGAGAGCAGAAATTAATTCCTTTTGACTTTATTTCTCTAGAAATCAACATAGTACTTGACACTTGGTAACCCTTAAACTCTTAGAGCTTGATATAATATTTTAAGGTTTTTAGAGCACATTATATACAGTATCTCATTTAATACATGCAACAATCCTGTGGTTAGGTGCTATTAAAGTAGGTGCTATTATAAGTATCATTCCTGTTTTATAGATATCAAGTGATTTTCCCAGCATCACATACAGGAAGTATCTAAGGCAATATTTGAATCTGGTCTTCCTAAATTCAACCCTAGCATTTATATATTGTACCATATGATTTCCCTTCATATTTCTATGATATTGAATATTTAATTTCACTAAGTACATTGATTCTTCATTTAAAATGTTCCACATCTGTCCTTGTTATCATTGCAACTGACGCCACTGTAGATCAAGATTTGTATTGTTGAAACATTATTCTAGCTAATATCTCCAACTCCAGAACTAATGTTGATGTTGTTAAAATTCTACTTTTGTCATATCATTTCTCTTCTTTAACAATCCCTATTTTTCACTGCATGAAGTCTAAATTATTTATCTGTCTTTTCAAGACTGTCCATAATCTTACCATGGCCAATCTATTTAATTCCATGCTTCCCAGCCTCCTTCTCCCTTCATTTTCCATCCCAATTAGATTGTTTCCAGGAATATACTATCCTAAATCTTCCCTCCTTGCTATCTCTTGAATGAAAGATTTTCCTCTTTTACCTGTGATGGGGAAATCTTAAATAACTGAGGAAACTAAGGTTCAAGCTTTGGAGCATATTGATTTATTAAAAAATTACATGCTAATTGCATAAGAAATCAGGATCAGCCCTTCTCAACTTCATACTGGATGTTGAATACAGGTGGTGGTGGTACAGATTTCATGTTTTATTAATTTATTATCCATTAATTTAATAATTTCATTATTTTATTATTAAACAATAACATAAAATTAATGTTTATTTTATCTATTATTTATTTTACATTTTATTAACAGGATATAAACCATGATTTAATATTTTATTATTATTTCTAACTGGAAGAAAGATCAGTGACTTTCCAATTTGGAAGGAGAGTAAACAGTTGTAATTCCTTAAAATAAGGGGAAAAAATTGTCCCACTCCTTCCCTTACTCTCCTCCCCCTTCAGTCCCCCTCTTGCCCATCTTCAATTAAAGGACATAGGGAAATAGAATATAGTAATAGTCCAGTCCAGTTCAGGACCATTTTTCAGATAAGACATATGTTTCTTGAGATATATAATTGTGAGAAAACTTGCATTAATCTTTGGATCTGCCTGGGTTTCTGGTCAACATAATCTAGACCCCTTAATTAAAGGTCTCTAAGCAGCAGGTAAAGGTGGTCCAGCTTTTTAGCCATACAGGAATAGCTTCAAACAATGAAATAATTTTTTTTTTCACAATTCCCATAATTGAATAAAATTTTCTCACAAGACAGAAATTGGACTAGATCCATAATGGAAAAGAAAGGGGAACTGAAATAGATCCAGAAATGAGCCACAAGAGGGAGTCAGTGTGGTTCATTCAATTCCCACAATTCCCACACACTTCTCTATTTTAAATCATACTTTAAAAATAAAATAAAATAAATCACCTCAAGAAGAATACAATTCTTTTTTAAAATAGTGCTTTATTTTGCTAAATACATGGAAAGATAGTTTCCAACATTCATTTTTGTAAGATTTTGTGATACAAGATTTTTTCTCCCTTCCTCTTTTGTCTCTCCCTCCCCAAGACAGCAAGCAATCTGATGTGTTGTATATATATATATATATATATATATAATGTATATATAATTTTAAACACGTTTCCACAGAAGAATATAATTCTAAATAGAAACTCTAAGTCTGAAATATTTATAATTTGCAGTTCTCCAGTCAATAGTGAGCTAGAGCATTTTTTCATGTGGCTTTAGATAGCTATGATTACTTCATCTGAAAACTTATCTTTTGATCATTTATCAATCTAAACTATTTACAATATTTGAATTTTGATATTCGAAAAATATAAACTGACAAAATGATGCCTTATTTACTTCATCTCCTTATTTGTTTTCTTTTTGTGCACTTAAAGGTTTTTTGTTTTTTGTTTTTACTATTTTTACACAGTTGAAGACAATTTACACTCAAATTCTCAAATATTCAAGTGGATTTGTGATCTAATTTCTATGAGACCCTCCCTCAATCATTCAAAAACAATGCATGCAAACCTGGCCATTCAATGAAGCTCTTTTTTTGCATATATTATATATACACATAATTGATTTTTTTTGCACCATTTATCCAAGGCATTCCTTCTCCAACTTTTATTTGTGACAAAACCCATTAAATAAGTGAAATGGATATGTTGACAATATAGTGCTGACTCTAATATCGACTATGGAATACTCACTCCACATCAATAATCCCTATCTACTGAGAAGAAAAAACAACATGTTTTTTCTGCTTTCTGATGAGCATTCTTCTGAAATAGATATTAGTTTTTACCTTAATCTGAATTTTGATTTCTTTTAGTGTTGATCTTTTTAAATGCACACATCTTTTGATTCTGCTTTCTTCATTCTACAATAGTTCATATAATTCTTTCCAAGTTTCTCTGAATTCTTCCTATTTATTGTTTCTCACAGCACATTGATCATTCATTTTATTTACATACAAGTTTGTTCAGCCATACCCCTAGATGATAGGCACCTATTATGTTTCCAGTTTTTTGGTACCATTAAAAAAAGTGCTTTTATGAATATTTTAGTATTTACCTGAGACTTTTCCCCTCCATCTTTGATCTCAATTAGTTATATGTCTAGTTGCAGGTGGATGGATGAGTAAAAAGGCAGTTTATTGACTCTTCTTGAAAAATTTCAAGTTGATGAAATGATTGGACAGTTGAACAACTCTATCAACAATCTATTAATGTCCCTTCTTCCTATAGCCTATCAACATCAATATGTTTATCATCTTTGCAAGTTTTATGTCTGAAGTAAAACTAGTGTTGTTCTAATTTGCATTATTTTATTAGTGACTTAAAGAAATATTTTATGATTGTTGATTAGTTGCATTTCTCATTTTGAAAACCATTTGTTTATTTCTTTTGACCACTTGATTATTAAGAATTGGTTCTTGAACTCACATCTTTGTATCAATTCCCTAGAGAGCAATCTCCTCCCTGCTGCAATATTTATTTCAATAATTTTTACCCAGTCTAGTTTCTCTTCTATTGGTTTTGTTTGAGCAAATGCTTTTAAATTTTATATAACTCAAGTAACCTCTTTTATCTTTTATGAATATCTCTCTCCTTTGGTAAAAATTCTTCTATTCAAATTTTAAAAGATGCTTTCTTAAATTCTTCTAATTTGTTTTATGACACTTTTTATATTTAAGTGAAATATAAATTTGCAGTTTGCTGTGGAGATATTGTGTAAACACTGATCTAAACCCATTTTCTGCAAAATAGATGACCAACTCTCCAATATATTTTTAAATCAATAATAAATCATGAAGAAATTTATTTTAAAACAATTCTTTAGTATATATATAGCTTTACTATTTATTAAAGATGAAAGCAAACTTGCATACTAATGAAACAGATTGCTTGTTTATTTTTACAGAAAGAATTAAATCATGGAAGAATATTTGATTCTGCAGGATGTAGAGCATCTTCAGTATTTTTCAGAGTTGATCGATTATTTAGATTTCATAATCGACATTGCTGAGAACATAGCTTCACACAAGTATGTAGTACAAAATAGCAGAAGTATGTTTAGAGTCATTTCAATTATCTGTCCTAATTCTTTATTTAAAAAAAATGTTAAAAGTATATGTTAAATCCAATGTGTATACATATTTATACAATCATTGTGCTGCACAAGAAAAATCAGATCAAAAAGGAAAAAAAAAATAAAAAGAAAACAAAATGCAAGGAAACAAGAAAAAGAGTGAAAATGCTATGTTGTGATTCACACAGTTCCCACAGTCCTCTCTCTGGGTTCAGATGGCTCTCTTCATCACAAAATCATAGGAACTGGCCTTAATCACCTCATTGTTAAAAAGAGCCGCGTCCATCAGAACTGATCTTCATATAATCTTGTTGCTGTGTGCAATGATCTCCTGGTTCTGCTAATCTGTTCTAATTCTAAAACAAAATTAATTTAATGATTTTTTAGTAAACTCAAATTTTAAATATGTATTACTTAATACTTCATCAAATTCTTCTTGAACTTTTAATGGCAGATGACTGATGTTTTTGATGTCAATTAAGTATGGTGTATGAACTCAATTTGGTTTCAAAATTTGAAGGGAATATTTCTGAAACAGTCTCCAAGTACTTTTGATGATCAATTATAACTCTTATGATTAAATCTTTGGGAAGGCTATCTTCTAATTTTTTTTTTTGTCAGAGAGTAATGATTTCAATGATGTATACGAAATGAATGACTAACATCAATTCATAAAGTTAATATTGGTAGAGTGATGTTAAAAGAAAGGTGCATAAAATAGAACAGAAACAGCTCAGTCTGACAATTTAATGTGCTGAGGAATAGCATTGATTTTATGTGTATTTCTATTAGTTGTCTGTATAAATGTGAATGTCACAATCTTATCATATATTTGATATAAAGATTCCCACCCCCCTTCTTACTCTGTTTACATTCCTTGTTCATGTAATCAATATTACCTATTTTTTTTTGCTTGAAAATTTACCCGCTAGGAATAGCTAGATATATAATCTGATTCTCTTACTTTTTTAATAGTATTATCATTAATGCTACATATTTACTTTGAATTTATTGTATTATATGGTGTGAAATGAATAAATCTAATTTATGCCAGGCAACTTTTCAGTCTTTCCAGTACTGTTTAAAAAAAAGGAGTTCTTATGTAGCTCATTTATGTTTTCAAGTGATTATTTAAGAAATTGCTTCTTTTTATTTTTATTTTATTATTTTTCACTTAATGGTATTTTATTTTTTTAATTACATGTAAAGATAGTTTTCAACATTTACTTTTATAAAATTTTTATTTTCATTTTCTTCCTCCCTCCTTCCCTAAGATAGCAGCAATCTAATATAGGTTCTACATATGCAATCATATTTAATATAATTCTACATTAATATAATTCACAACAAATTCATGTTGTGAAAGAATAATGAGAACATATGAGAATGAAAAAACAAAAAAAATTAGTATGCTTTAATTCATATTCAGACTCTACTGTTCTTTCTCTAGATGTGGACAGCATTTTCCTTCATGAGTCTTTTGAAATTGTTTCAGATTATTGTATTGCTTAGAGCAGCGAAGTCTATAGGGGCAGTTACGTGGCACAGTGGATAGAGCACCAGCCCTTGTCAGGAGGACCTGAGTGCAAATCTGGTCTTAGACACTTAAAGCTTCTTAGTTTTGTGACTCTGGGTGTCACTTAATCCCAATTGCCTCAGCAAAAAACAAACAAACAAACAAAAACAAACAAAAAACCCCCAGCAAATTCTATCAAGGTTGATCATTACACAATGTTGCTATTACTGTATACAATGTTCTTCTGGGTTTGCTCACTTCATTCAGCATCAGTTCATGTAAATCTTTCCATGTAAATCTGCCCCTTTATCATTTCTTATAGAACAATAATATTCCATTACAATAGTGATTTAGAGCATTTTTTCATATGACTATAGCTTTAATTTTTTCATCTGAGAACTACCTGTTCATATCCTTTGACCATTTGTCAGTTGGGGATTTTTGTTTGCTTCTTCAAAAATTGTCCACATCTAGTGAACATTATTTTTCACTGGAGAACATGTATTTACACTAATAAATTGATACAGGTTCAGGATCAACTTTTATGTCAGATTTTCATGAGATATATTTGCTTCATTGAAGCATTTTTACCAAAGTACTATTCCAATCACTTATGATATAGAGGTGACCTTGGATTTTCAAAGGTTTATATTAGCAAAGTGTGAGTTCTGATAAATTCCACCAAATAGGAAAGTATTAGAACAATGGTTGTTTGAGGACCCACCTAATTAATTTCAGAGGTTATTCATATACTTAATGAAAATATACCTATATGGAGATTATTTCTAGTTTGCTTATTACCTTTTGGTTAAATTTAAATTTTCTTGTGAGAATTTCCAAAATATTTCATGCCTTTTTGGTGTATCTATTGTTTTTATGAACCAGAATTACCAAATGTCCATCTTCCCTCACAATCCTACACAGTTATAAAGACTAAGTCAGATTCCATCTTCCTCCATAAGACTTTTCTGAACTGCTCCAGCTACTGATCTCTCTTTCTTTTGAAATCTTAAAACAAAAGCAAAAGAAAACAAAAAAATATATTTCACATCAAATAATTTAGCATTTGATTATAAATTGTCCTGTCTTAATATGCTTCATAGGTGTTCAACTTGTCTTTCATAAATTCTTTGACTGAAGAGACTTTGCCTTATATTTGTCATTTTATTTCAATGGAATCACTATTTAGTGCCTTCCATGTGTAAGGCACTATGCTACAGAGATAAGTCATGGTTGCACTCAAGTCACAATAGTACAACATTAGAGCTGAAATGCAGAGATAGAAGAAATGTGTGTGTGTGTGTGTGTGTGTGTGTGTGTGTGTGTGTGTGTAAATGAATTTAGAATTAGTAATTTTTGTGCTTGGGGTTGCATAAACTGTGCCCAGGATATCAATAGAAAATGTTCCATGCCTTCCAGTGGGTATACCTGCCAAACTCACAACAGTCACTACTGACTAGACAAGGGTGGGAAGAGCTGGCCTGGACCTGGTGTTCATTTAGAGTATCTCAATCTTCTTGTTAACTAGCTGATAAATTGTATTTTTTTTCATAAAGGTACTACAAGAGTTCTCAGTCACTTCAAAATTTGTTCTCAGTGGCAAAGCCTTGATTGTCCCACCGTAGTTATAAAATTTTGGGCAGGGAGGGGAAAATGTAATCATTAAAGGTTACATTTTCTTTTTCTGGTTTTCATCACTTCTTAAATTCTCTTCTATCCTTGCATATTAACTCTACACCTTTAGCTTCCTGATTTTGTTTTTGCCCTGCATCACAATGTCCTAACCCTTTGGTTTCTTCCTACTGTCCATATCCTTTCTGCTACTGCCAGCAACTGCCTATGCTTTTGGCTAAAAGCCAGGTATGTACAATTCTGAGCTTTCCATCTCAGAAACTGTTAAGGTTTCTGATGGTCCTGCAGTTTTCCCATCTGCTCTTTCAGATTTCCATCACCTCAGATCACTCACTACTGTTACTATTACCCTTCTTCTCAGGAGTCACCTTCCTCAGCTGCTGCTGGGACTCTTTCCCCACTCTCCTTCTCGTCCTGATATTACCTTCTTCCCACTAGGCATCTCTTACATAGCCATAGATCTGTTTGAATATTTAATTACCTTTCAAATTTTGTTCTTCCTACTGTCTAACCAAAATTTTTCTTGATGCTATTTAAACTCCTAAATGATCTCTTGTTTTATCCTTTGGGAAGATGGAAATTTGTTGGGGTCTTTTTTATAACAAACCTGCATATTCTTAAATGCTTTGCCTTTCTGGGATAAACAATTTGAACTCCCCTAAACTTGTCTTTATCTCCCCCCACCAATTTTAGTTATTCTGCTTGGAATCTTCTCTTTGCTTTTCTTCATTTGTTTTAAAATGCAAGAAACCTGAAGTAAATACAATACCTTGATAAGGGTGTGACCAATGCCAAATATAGTGCAAGGATTACTTCTCAACATTTGCATTTCACAGTCCTATTAATAGAGCCTAGTATCATTCTAGCTTTTAAAATAACAGCAATATACTGCTGATTTGTTCTCAATTGTGGTTGTAATCTACCTAAAACTTGTGAATTAATCAAAAACTAAGAGCGGTCCTTGACATGTGAGATGATAAGATTCAAACATAAAAAATCTTAGCATGCTAGAGCAATAGGTTAAGAAAAACAAGATGAAATTATTAAAGCTAAATGTAAAACCCTATACTTAGGTTCAAAAAGTCATCTGCAAAAATGAAAGCTGAAGGGAGACCTGGCTCAACAGCTTTTTTTTTTTTTTGTAAGAGAATTAAAAATTTGAATTGATCATAAGCTTATAATCAGTCAACTAGCCTTCCAGCTTCTCTAGCTTTAAGTCTCAGCTAAGGCCTGGCTTTTAGCTAGACGCCTCTTTAATCTTAGTAGATAGAAGACTGAGTCAGAGTCTATAAAAATTCATCCTCCTGAGTTCAAATCTGTCTTCAGACATTTACTATGTGATCCTGGGCAAATCATTTTACCCTATTTGCCTCAGTTTCCTCATCTGTCAAATGAATTGGAAAAGGAAATGGAAAACTATTTCAGTATCTTTACCAAGTAAACTCCAAATGGGGTCATGAAGAGTCAGATAGGACTGAAATAATTAAACAGCAATGTGAGAATATTCCCAATGTTTGCATGTAATTATTTGCATGTTGTCTCTTCTATTAGACTATAAGATTCTTGAGAGCAGGGACTAATTTTTTTTTTTTTTTTTTGCTTTTCTTTATGTACCCACTCATTAACACAGTGCCTAACAAATTGTAGGCTTTTATTAATCGCTAGTTGACTAAGTTTAAGAGAGATTTTTAGATGGGGAAATATTTTTATATCCAAGGGTTCTGTTAAAGGCCTCATTTCTAAAATCTATAAAGAATTGACTCAAATTCATAAGAATACAAGCTATCCTCCAATTGATAAATGGTCAAAGTATATGAATAGACAATTTTCAGTTGAAATTAAAACCATTTCTAGTCATATGAAAAAATGCTCTATATCACTATTGATCAGAGAAATGCAAATAAAGACAACTCTGAGGTACCACTACACACCTCTTAGATTGACTAAGATGACAGGAAAAGATAATGATAAGTGTTGGAGGGGATATGGGAAAACTGGGACACAAATACATTATTAGTGAAGTTGTGAACTGATCCAACCTTTCTGGAGAGCAATATGGAAGTATACTCAAAAGGCTATCAAATAGCGCATACCTTTTGATCCAGCAGTGTTTCTACTGGATTTGTATCCCAAAGAGATCTTAAAGGAAGGAAAGGGACCCACATGTACAAAAATGTTTGTAGCAGCCTTTTTTGAAAATTAAGTGGATGCCCGTCAGTTGGAAAATGGCTGAATAAGTTATGGTATATGAATATTATGGAATATTATTGTTCTATAAGAAATGATCAGCAGGATAATTTCAGAAAGTCTTGGAGAGACTTATATAATGCTAAGTGAAGTGAGTAGAACCAAGATAACATTATACATAGCAACAACAAGATTATGTGATGATCAATTCTGATAGAAATGGCTCTTTTTAGTAATGAAGTGATTCAGACCAATTCCAATATTATGGTGGAGAGAGCCATTTATATCCAGAAAGACAACCATGGGCACTGAATGTGGATCACAACATAGTATTTTTACCTAATTTTATTTTTGTTTGTTTTTTTTTTTCTTTTTCATTTTTTCCTTTTAGAGCTAATTTTTCTTGTGCAGTATGATAATTATGGAAACATATATAGAAGAATTGCACATGTTTAACATATATTGGATTAATTGCTGTCTAAAAAGGGGATTGAGGAAAGAAGTGAGAAAAAATTTGGAACACAAGATTTTGCAAGGGTGAATGTTGAAAACTATGTATATATTTTCAAATTAAAAAAAGCTTAAAAAAGACACATTTAGAAGATGTGACTTCTTCAGATGAGTGAAACAAGCTTGTGATGGATGATAGGGAATGACTCTATTTGAAGAGTAATTAAAAGAACTGAGGATATTTGGCCTAAAAAAAAAAAGATCACTTAGAGGGGAAGCCTTCATAGTTGTATTTAAATTCACAAAGGGCAGTTCATGGAGTATATGGATTAGACTTCCTCTGTATAGTTCCTAGAGTACAGAGTTTTGACAAATGAGCAAAAAGTTAGAATTACATTTTGACATCACATAACGTGTCCATTCTAAACATCATGGTTGTGCAAAAATGAAACAGGTAGTCTTGTGAGCACACCATCACTTCAATCATTCAAAAGAGGGTAGAGACCATTAGGTAAGGATAGTGTAAAGATATTCCTGTTTCCTCTGAAAAGTAAAATTAATTGAACTTTAAGAACATATAGAGTAGTGGAAAAAAAGACAGAATTTAGAATCAAAATGCTTGGTTTCATTTCCTGGCACTACTAAATTTTTATGTGACCATAGGCAAGTCATTTCCATTTTAGACTTGGCAATACAATAAGGATACATAAAGTCTCTTCTAGATCTAAATTTCTATAGTTTCTTCCAGTTTTGAGATAAAGAAAAATTTAAAAGGTAATTTCTGTCATATTGGTGTTAGTATCTAAGCATTCTGCATCTGTATTTTGTTTTTGTTATCATTAAATATGCTACCTTTACTTCCCTTTCTATTGAAATAAACATAATTTTGTTAATTTTTGGGTTCACTTTACATTTTATTCCTGTCTTTGGAGATGCTAGTCATCTCACACAATTTTCTATAATCTAGAAACTTAATCAGTGTAGTTGTCTTTCATTTTCAAAGAAGAATCATGGAGCGATGTCTTGACTCATGAGTAGAGTAACCAAAATTACATCAGTCATCTGCCTCACTTTTCCAGTAGCAAGACAAAAGTCAAGATGATTGGCAATGAACTGGGATGAATGAATAAACTTGGCATCTTCTATGTTTGACCAAGCTCTAAGCACTCCACAGCTACCTTCATGACCACTGGAACACGTTTTTCTCATCTGCTAATTCCTTCAGGGGAATTTTTCACATGCTTAGGGTAGAAGTTCCATAATTCACCAAAGGGTTTTAGCCCTGTTGCTTATCCTATTTTGGTTTAGCCCATCTAGTAAGACAATTTGCTGGATGTGGCCCCTTTGCCTGCTACTGCTTCTTGGAGCCGTAGGGGAAGAATTGGATGAAGATGGACCAAAGGTGGATGAGTAGAGCAGAGCAGTAGCACCAGAGGTACTAATCTTCCCTGAATACACCATATACCACAAACTTAATCATTTATAGTCAGTTCCATTAGGTTATTGCTGAAGTGATGACTTCATCTTTGATTGAGGATTGACATTGAAAAGCATTCAAAAAGAGTTCAATTCTGAATTTATCAATCACATACTATCTGCTTAACACTGATCAATGTATTGTGTGTGTGGTTTGTTTTTGTGTTTGGAGTGAAAGATGAGATGGATAAAATTATATAATACATTGTTTCTCACCTATTCTGTTGTGATTTACACAAGTTAGAGAATGAGATTATATAGTAAAGAGTTTTATACAATCATGTTCCATGATATGCAATAAGAATAATGATGGTATAGTCATTGAGTCATCTTGGACAATTTTTGTGCTTAAGATAAGTAAATGACAGTGATGAAGAGTGGAAGGGGGACATGGGCTCATGTAGAATTTATGTTTGGGGGTTAAAGTGTTCAGAGCATATGGGAGTTTCTAAATAAATGAAAAGGGGAAAACAATTCCCAGAACTAAACTGAGCTATGAGATGGGCCTGGGCAGGGAAGAGATAATGATCTAAGGGAACAGTATTATCTATGTCCTTTAAATTTTCCACCCTGGAGCAAAGTCCCAATCATCCAGCTCTAGATATAGTTCCAAATAGATGGAAAGGGAAGAGATTAAAGTTGGTTCGAATTACAGGATTTTGAAAAATTAAACATTCAAATGGGTTTTTGGTGCAATAGCCAAAATCTCTATACAATATTTATGTATTCTTGACCATTCAAATTCCCAGTTTCAATTTCATTTTATATTTAGTCTTTCATTATATATGCTTAAAAACTTGTCATAAGAAGTTTGATTATGAACCTGAGCTTTCTTTTGCTCACTTCCTGTGTCACTTTTAACAGTGAAAAACAAAGCATTTGCTCAGTACCCTCAGCTTTGTTTCAGCATCTGGTCCGTTTAAGAAATAGTAACACTTAATCAGCATTAACTGATTGTGCATTCATTTACCCAGGGAAGCAGAGATAGCAAACTTCAACAGTCTCCAGATATGAATCTGAGCTTGACAGTGTTTTTAAACACAATATTTACTCATATTTTCTGAGTCCATATGAAAAGCTATTCATACACTTTACTACAAGCTTGGATTACTCAGTAGATCTGCCAATCCCTAAAATTAGTTTTTAAAAATGCCTTGTACAAGTCAGAAAAAAACAGCACATCTCTTTGAAGGTTGAAGACAGGCTAATATTTTACTTTTCTAAAAAAAGATAAGAATAAGATATCAAAGGAAAGTTGCATATATGTAGCAGTAATACTTAGTGGAGGTTGCCTTCTGCTGCAAATTATTACACTTTGGAAGACTTTCAGGCAGGACTGACTCATTTTCAACATCAAGTTAAAATCACTTTAGCGTGAATAATTTTTAAATGAAACATTTTTTCTGAGAGGAAAAAGTTCTATATTGGATTTTATCTGGTTATTAAATTCACGAAGTACCTTGTATCTAGAAAGAGTATATTGTGTCTTGTGGAATTAACATATTCTATTTGCAAAAATGACATTGTTAGTCATATGAAAACAGTTGTTGGTCTAGATAAAGTTAAATGCCTTCACAGGTGCACACATGAAATTATAGAAATTAATTATAATCTCGTGGCTTGCCTGTTCTTGTGATTCAAAGAGAGCAAACTTACCTCCTTCAAAACTGAGGCCTACAAATTTCTAAGACATTTTCCCCAGCTAATTTCTTTTTTTTATGCATTATTTATGCACACTATTTTATGCATTATGATTACAGCTTTAATTACTCAAAGGAGAGTTTTATATAATTGGCATTAGGATTTACGAAGCATTTTACTACCAACCACCACTACCACCATCACATCACGTAGACCACTGGATTTGGAGTCAGGAAAATCTGAGTTCAAATATAGCTTTCACATAGTTAGGAACTGTGTGCCACCTGGACAAATTATCCTCATCTCAGTTTCCTCATCTATAAATTGGGGATAATAATAGCATCTAACTTGCAGGGTTGTTAGGATCAAATAAGATAATTATTGTAAAGTCCTTAACACAGTACTTGGCACATAATAAATACTGTACATCTGTTAGCCATGATATTATTATTATTTTAAATATTTTATTTTTTTTATTTTTATTTTTAAAAAATATGTAAAGATAGTTTTTCAATATTAACCCTTGCAAAATTTTGCATTCCAAAATTTTCTTCCTCCTTTCCCTCATCCCTTCTCTTAGACAGTAAGTAATCTGATATGTGCAATTCTTCTATACATATTTCCACATTTATTATGCTGCACAAGAAAAATAAGATCAAAAATGAGAAAGAAAACAAAATGCAAGCAGGATTTTCACAGGATTGCAAGTTTGACACCTCTTCATAAACTATTGGAAATAAGTTACCAATCTCCTGAGAATTTATGGGTGTCTTTGATCTTTCTGAGCAAATAATGATAAAAATATCTGGTAACTCTTATACAGGTAATATATTATGGTTACAGAGTATTTTACCTATAACCCATTTGATTATCAAAACTTCTTGTCAGTCTAAGTATCAATTATTACTATGTTATAGAAGATTCAGGTGAACAGATTTGGTTAAATGTGTAAAAAATAATTGGCCCTGGATTCAAATGGACACCAAATTCAGTACTTTTTTCATGGCAAGTAGATGCTCATCTGTACAGCTCAAATAAATTGACTTTTGTGCTAATCATTTAATTAACACAAATAATCTTTTCTTATTTCCTTACTGATCAAGTATTTCAGCAAAGAATCTTACCTAGGAAAATATAAGCATTTTGCTTTCACACACCAACATGTTGGAAGAATAGCGTAAGACTAACAAAATGAAATTATTAAGGATAAAAGTAAAATCTTACTCTTGCAATCAGAAAATCAATTTCAGACTTTGCTTGATGATTAGTAGTCTCTGGGGTGACCTGCATCAATGTAGTGGACATTTACTCAACATTCCAATTTGTGACAGCTCTAGGACTAAGCATATTTTTTTATATTAAACCTAAATTTGACTTTTTGTCACTTCTACCCCTTTTCTTAATTCTGTCTTCAGGGATTAAGAAGAACAAATTTAATTCTTCTTCCAAAATACATATCCTCAAATACTCAAAGTCAATCATCATGACCTCTCTTTATCTTTTATTTTCTCTTTTAGGAAAGTTAATATTTTATTTTTCTCAATTATACATAAAATGATTTTTAATATAAATTTTTAAAAATGTTGAGTACCAAATTCTTTCTCTCCCTTTCTTGTTTCCTCATTGAGAAGCAAGAAATTTGATATAGATTATACATGTGTAGTTATATAAAATTAGTCATGTTGTCAAAGAAAACAGACCAAAAAAAGAAACAAATAAAAATAACATTTAAAAAAGTGTGCTTCAATCTGCATTCAGACTACATCAATTCTTTCTCTGGAGGTGGATAGCATTTTCTTCATAAGTTCTTTGGAACTGTTGATCATTATATTGCTGAAGATGGCTAAGTCCTTTACAATTGATCATTGTATGATATTGCTATTATTGTGAATAATGTTCTGTTTCTGATGATTTCACTTTGTATAAGTTCATGTAAGTCTTTCCAGGTTTTTCTAAAACATCCTGTTCATCATTTCTAATAGCACAATTGTATTTTATTTTAATCATATACCATACCTTATTCAACCATTTTCCAATTGATGAGTATCCTTTCAATTTCCAATTTTTTGCTACCACAAAAGAACTACTATAAGTATTTATATATATATATATATATACTTTTCTTTATTTTGATCTTTTTTATCTAGTGGTATTGATGGGTCAGAGGGTATGCATAATTTAATAGTCCTTTCAGCATAGTTCCAAATTGCTCTCCAGAATGGTTAAATCAGTTCACAACTTTATCAACAATGCTTTTGTGTTTCAATATCCCTACAACCTCTCCAGCATTTATCATTTTTTTCTGTCATATTAGTCAATTTGTACTATAAACTGGAGATTACAAAGATAAAAATGAAATGGTTGTTGCCCTCAAGGAGCTTATTTTCTAGGATTACATCCATGAGTTCCTGGGGCTTATTATGAGAGGTAGTAGAAGTAGCATTATTCTTCTTTTACAGATTAAAAAGCACAGATTCAAAAAGTTTAAATGAGATGACCCCAGATCACATAATTATTATGTAGTAGGCCAAGAACTCAAACTCAAATCATTTGCTTTCAAATCCGATGTTCCTTCTATCTTATTGTCCTTATTAAATAATACAGAGACTAGAGTGTTGGTTCTTAAGTTAGCAGGAACCAAGTTCAAATTTGATATCAGACACTTAATCAGTTAAGTGATCTGGGTCAAAGTTACTGTATTTGCCTCAGCTTTCTCAATTATAAAATAGAGATCACAGCATCTACCTCCTAGAGTTATTGTGAAGATCAGATGAGAAAATATTTGTAGAATGCTTAATATAGTGTCTAGCACATATGAGGCAATTAATCCATGCTTATTTATTTTCTTCCTTCCTATATGTCTATCACTCCAATGAGATTGTAGTCTTTTTGAAAAGAAGAACCATGTATTACATGGGATTATATTGTAGGATGATGGCATTCTAGATCTAGTGCTGGGACATGTGAAGTAATTGATTCCAACCTCTTCATTTCACAGATGAGGAAAGAAATCAAGAAAAATTAAGGCTCTTATCCTGAGCTCACAACTAGTAAGTGTCTAATCTTCCTGCTTCCAAATCTCACATCCTTCTCAGTTAGACTATTTTGTCTCTTAATACTCAGATCTCTACATACTCAGATCCATGTTGTCATTGGTACTCCATCAATTAGTAAAGATTAATATCTTTCCAGTCCTTCCCATCCTATTGCATTCTTGTGTATGGTGTAACCAGCCAATGAGTACTAGGTCTTTCTCTGGTTCTTCTACCATTTTGGGAGTACTGATGTAGCAATTGGACTTCCTATCTATTTTGTCTGTCATTTTCCCGCCATGACAGGATCATCTCCTTTCTTAGTCATATATGTCTTTGAGAATATTTTTTTAAAAACCTTTTCTGGATGCCAGTCATCTCTCATAATAGGCTATAATCTACTAACACTCACCTTGAGATTAATCTGTCATAGTGACTAACACAATGCTGAACACTTAATAGGCATCTAATAAATATATGTTATTAAATAGACTGTCATATGTCCATAAAATGGGAAGCAGGGATCTAAAGAATACAAAGGATTATTTATGCTTGTGTGTGGTGACAAAAGATACTCTGAGCAATTAATAAAAACAGAGGTTATAATTGCATCTTTCCCATTTTGGAATTTTTAATTAAAGCTTTCACTTTTGTCAAGGTTTTAAAAAGAAACCTATCAATAATAGGAGCCTTGACAGGCCCTCTCTTATCCTCCATACCTGGATTGAATTCCTACCTTATCTTCAACTTTCAGAATCCTTTTCTTTTTAGGCTCAGGGAAGAAACTGTCTCTTGCTTGTATCAAGCTTCCTTGAACAATCCTTCCCCTTCAACCTAACTAAAAGTTTTTTTCATTCTCCTAAAATTCTTCTAGGGAAGTTTTTTTGGGTCTTACCTTTATCTTATCACACCCTATCTTGTTTATTAGAATGACCTATTTATTTTTCTTGGTAAATAGTATTTAATTTTTTCAAATTACATGTAATGATAATTTTCAACATTTATTTTTATAAGGTTTTGAGTTTCAGATTTTTTTATCTCCCTATTGTCCATCTCCCCTCCCCAAGATGGCAAGCAATCTGATCTGGATTATGTATATGTAACCATGTAAACATATTTCTACATTAGTCATTTTGTGTTTTTTGTTTGTTTTTGTTTTTGTTTTTGCTTTTTTGCTGAGGCAATTGGGGTTAAGTAATACATTAGTCATTTTGTGAAAGAAGAAACAAAACAAAAAGGGAAAACCAGAAAAAAACTAAAAACAACAACAAAAGTGAAAACAGTATGCTTCAATCTACTTTCAAACTCCATAGTTCTTTTTCTGGATATGGATGGTATTTTCCATCATGAGTCTTTTGGGATTGTCTTAGATCATTCTATTGCTGAGAAGAACTAAGTCAAACATAGTTGATCATCACATAATGTACTGTATACTATGTTCTCCTGGTTCTGCTCACTAAGTTGAGAATCAGTGAATCTTTCCAGCTTTTTCTGAAAGTCACCTCTCATCATTTCTTTTTGAGTTTCAAATTTTTTTTATCTCCCTATCTTCCATCTCTCCTCCCCAAGATGGCAAGCAATCTGATTTAGGTTATTATGTATATGCAACCATGTAAACATATTTCTACATTAGTCATTTTTGACTACAGTATTCCATTATATTCATATACCCCAACCTGTTCAACCATTCCCCAATTACAGGGCATCCTCTTGATTTTCAATTCTTTGTCACCACAAAGAGAGCTGTTATAAACATTTTTATATATGTGGGTCCTTTTCCCTTTTTTAATGATCTCTTTGGGATACAGACCTAGTAGTGGTATTGCTAGATCAAAGGGTATGTGCACAGTTTGATTGCCCTTTGGGTAAAAGAACATTTATTAGTTTTTTTTGTAATTTTATTTTTTTTATTTGCAAAACATATGTATGGGTAATTCTTCAACAATGACCCTTACAAAGCTTTCTGTTACAAATTTTTCCTCCCTACTCCCCCCACCCCTCCCCTAGATGGCAGGATATCCACTACATGTTAATTATGTTAAAATAAAAGAACATTTATTTATCTGTATCATATTCCTCTTCCCCACATCCTAGTAGAATGTAAGATCCTTGAGGGTTTTGTTATTATATAGTCTTTTCAATCAGGCTTGACTCTTTGTGAATCTTCCATCTAGGATTTTCTTGGGAAAGGTCCTGGAGTGGTTTGCCATTTCCTTCACCAGTTAATTTTATAGATGAGGAACTAAGGAAAACAGGATTAAATGTTTTGCCTAGAATTACACAGTTAGTAAGTGTCTGGGGCCACATTTAGACTCATGAAGATAAGTCTTCTTGACTCTAGGACCAGGACTCTATTCACTGTGCCACCTAGATACCCTTTCTTAATGGTAGGGATTACGTACATACATACATATGTATATTATATATATACATACAAATATGTGCATTATATATATAATATATATTTTTTGAATTGTTGTATTACCAGTGCCTATCACAATGCCTTAAAAATAATAGGTCCTGGGGCAGCTAGGTGGTACAGTGGATAGAGCACCAGTCCTGAAGTCAGGAGGACCTGAGTTCAAATCTAGTTTCAGATACTTAACACTTCCTAGCTGTGTGACCCTGGGCAAGTCACTTACCCCCAATTGCCTCAGGAAAAAAAGGAAAAATAATAGATCCTTACTGAAAATTGAGTGGATCCCCATCAGTTGGGGAATGGCTCAATAAGTTATGGTAAATGGATGTAATGGAATACTATTTCTCTTTAAGAAATGATAAGCAGACTGATTTCAGAAAAACACTGGAAAGACTTAAATGAACTGATGCTAAGTGAAGTGAGCAGAACCAAGAGAACATTGTACATAGTAACAACAAGATTATGTGATGATCAACTATGATGAACTTGGCTCTTTCCAACAATGTGGTGATTCAAGGCAATGTTAATAGACTTGGAATGGAAAATGCCAATTGCATCCAGAGAAAGAACTATAAAGATTGAATATATATTTAAGCATAGTATTTTCATTTTGTTTTGTTGTTTGTTTGCTTGTTTTTTTTCTTTCTCATGGTTTTTTCTCTCTTGATCTGATTTTTCTTGTAAAAGATGACAAATATGGAAATTTATTTAAAAGAATTGCACTTATTTAACCTACATCAGATTGCTTACCATCTTAGAGAGGGGGAAAATAAGAGAGGGAGGGGAAAAATTTGGAACACAAAGTTTTGCAAAAATGAATGTTGAAAACTATCTACACATGTACTTAGAAAAATAAGATACTATTAAAAACCAAAAGGGAAAAATAATAGATCCTTGAAAATGTTTATCAAATTGAAATAAATTTAATTCACATGTACTTTATATGTAGCACATCCTACTAACATATTTATCACCATTTTTTATGTGTCTTCAAATGTATTACTAGACATTATAAATTTTACAGAATTTGCATCAGAAACACTCCTTGCATCCAACAAACTGATAATATCTGAGGAGAAAAAGCAGGATACAGTTTTTAAAAATGGATTGAGTGGGGAATATACCTATCAGAAGCCACAATCAATTAGTAAATTCAATTCTGTCAGAACTTGTGTCTATTAAATGCTAGGTAGGACTTAGGGATACAAAAATAATAAAACTTGAAATAGTTTCTAACTTTGAGAAGTTTACCTTCTTGGGGGAAGCTACTGCTTCATGGGCTACTTACAAACAGGTCCATGTCTCCTACACCCTCATAAAACCTTCCCTTGAACCATTTACTCCCATCATCTATTGCCTCATATCTCACCTTTTTATGGCCATACTCTTTACAATATGGTTGTTGATCTTTTCATTTGACCAAAACTGTTCTCTCTAAAGTTACCATCTTTTAATTGTCAAATCTAATGGCCCTTTTCCAATCCCGGTCCTTCTTGACCTCTGGGCAACTTTTGCCACTATTGACTATGTTCTTCTTCTTGATATTTTCTTCTCCTTAGGTTTTTGTGATATTTCTCTCTCCTATTTATCCTCCAATCTATCTGCCCTCTTAGGCTCCTTTGCTAAAACTTCATCCAAGTCATGCTCACTAATCTTGGGTGTCTCACAAGGCTTTGTCCTGTGCCTTCTTTTCTTCTCCATTTGTACTATTTCATTTGGTGGTTCTAATTAGCTCCAAAGGATTCATTTATCATCTCTGTACTGATGATTTTTCAAATCTACATATCCTTCCCTAACCTTTTTTTGACCTCCAGTCTTGCCTCTCCAATTGTCAACAAGACATCTCAAACTGGATTTCCAACACTTCCTTCTTCTAAATTTTTTTTATTACTATTGAAAATACTACCATCCTCCTAGTACCCAGGGTTATAGCCCAAGTGTCATTTTTGATTCCTTATTCTCTCATTCTCCCCATAGCTAATCTCTTGCTAAGGTCTATTTATTTTACCTTTGTAACATTTCTCACATATACCCACTTTTCTAAAGCACTCTAGTGCAGACTTTTATCATGTCCTACATGGACTTTTGCAAAAAGCCTTTTAATTAGTCTCCATACCTCAAATTTTTTCACCACTCCAGTCTAAACCCCAGCCAGCTGCCAAAGTGATCTTGCTAAAATTAGGTCTGGCCATATCATCCCCTATTTAATAAATTCTGAGGCTCTCTTCACTTCCAGGTTCAAATGTAAAATTCTTTATTTGGCATTCAAAGCCCTTCACAACCTGCCTTCCTCACATTTTTATACCTTGTGGCCATTCTACTGCTTTACATACCCTGAAATTCAGAAATACCAGACTCCTGATTATTCATTGAGCAAAATACTCCATATCAGGACTCTGAAAATTTTCACTGACTATCCTTTTCCTTCCCCATTTCTGCCCTTCTGGCTTCCCTCAAGTCCCAGCTAAAATCCCTAGAAAGACTTCAAGGGGAAGTATTTACTGATTACTCTTAATGCTTGAGGTCTTCCCTCTGCTAATTATCTTCATTGTATCACATGTACGCATGAATATATGTATACATATATGTATGCATGAATGTCTACATGTTGTTTTCATGAAATGTACCTACTAAGGCAATGAGATGGTACAGTAGATAGACTGCCAGGCTGGAAGTCAGGAAAATTCATCTTCCTGAATTTAAATCTGACTCCAGACACTTACTAGCTATGTGATCCTGAGCAAATCACTTATCTCTGTTTGCCTCCATTGCCTCATCTGTAAAGAATTGAAGAAGGAAATGACAAATCTCTTAGGGATTTTTGCCAAGAAAAGCCTCAAATGGGGTCATGAAGAATTGGGCACGACTGAGCCATAAAAATAACCCCATTTGACTGTGATTCCCTTGGGAAAGGAGAACTGTATTTTGCTTTTCTTTGTATCCCCAATATTTATCACAGTGCCTGGCATATAGTAGGCACTTAATAGATGTTTATTTACTGAGTAACTACAGATAAGTTAATGAAGAATGCAAGTAAAATGTAACAGAACCCATCAATGGAAGACCAATCCTTCAATCTTATGAGTATATGACCCACTGTTAACATCTGTCAATGTTGTATCTCTTCTCTCTTACTCTTAGTAAAGAACTAAGGGACATAGCTATGATCTTGAGAGCCTTTAAGGACTGAAAGTGTGAGATGGGAGAGATCCAAGAACCGGAATCCATACCAGAGTGACCCAGAAGCCCAGTTTAATGAGTATTGTAGCCCTGAGGAACTACCTGTGAGACCTGTGGATCAACGTGGAAATATATCCTATTAATAAGAGAGAAATTCTGGCCTTTGGTGATCCTGCATTCAGAACAGAGTTCAGTACAGTGAATGCTTTGTGATATCTACTTTAAGTTTGAACCTGCTTTCTTTGAAGACTGAGATAGTACAAGGGATAATGTGCTTGCAGGTTTGGGGAGAAATGCTTTCTAACTTTTTTTTTCTTATTACATTTCTTCAGGCAATATACGTTTATAAAAGTTAATTGATTAAATAATAATCAATATTATATATATTATATATATTTTTTTTTTTATTATTATATATATATATCCTTTATTATTATTATTATTATACATATACATTATATTATTATACATTATTATATATATATATCCTATAAATAATAATAGGATGCTAATTGCTGGTTCCTTCAATGATATAGAAAAGATAGTGGGAAGAATAAACTAGAATCATCCCCCCAAAAATCCTTTAGGGTTACTCTTTGGACCCTGAAGATCTATAATCAGTTTTTCCATTGATGGGTTCTGTTACTTTTTACTTGCACTTTTAAAATTTACTTATCTGTAGTCATTAACATTGCAACGTAAATAATGTAAATAAGTATAAATAAACATTCATTAAGTGCCTACTATGTGCTAGGCACTGTGCTAAAAAAATACAAAAAATTGACTTGATTAGGGAAGGCCTCATAGGATGTAGCACCTGAGCTGAGTACTAAAGAAAGCTAGAGATACCAAGAAGCAGATAATAGAGCATTCCAGGCATGGTGGGAAGACTGGGAAAAGCCAGAGAAGTAGAATACGTGATGCTACGTATAGACAATAGCATATAGGACAATATGGTTGGAATGTAAAGTTTGTGAAGAGAAATAATGTCAAATTAGTCAGAAAAGATAGGTTATAGCTAGATTGTCAGGTTTTAATTATTTAGTAAAGGAATTTGTATTTTTTCTTAGGAGACATAGGGAATCACAAAAGTTTCTTAAGAAGGGGAGTGACATGGAATGACATTGTAAACACCCAGGTAATTCACAGAGAAAGTACTGTCAACTGGACTTGAAGAGGTCTCTAACCTATCAATGGCCAGAGCCAAAGAAGGCAAGCTAGAGATAGGAAAGTAAAACATCAAACAAGGTTCATTTCAAAGTGGGGAAAGATGCTTGCAAGCAGAAGTCCTCCTAAGAAGGAGGGCTTATGCTTTATAGCATGAAAATCACAAAAATGCAGGATCCAAAGCAGATGCTGGTTATGGGGCTTGACCCCCTGACAGTCACAGTTTTGGAGCCCACCACTGCTGGCTAAGGACTACTTGTAGTTGCTATGGCAATGTGGGCAGAATGTACTGCGACTGGGTGATGCTCTCAGCTTACTTAGAGTAATGGGTTACAGGATACCCAGATGCACAGGGATGTGGGGGCCACTATCAATGGGGGACCCTGCTGCAGTTGCTGCCCTGACTCTACCAGGTGGGCCAGAATGTAATTCAAGTTTCCCTACATTTTTCCAGTATTCTTTTTCAAGACCTTTATTTGGGAATTTGATCTAAGATGAGAGGGGTTAACAGGGAGGAGGAGGAGTGGCTGACCTGAGGAATCACAGGGGATCTCTAGTTTAAATATTTGTTCAAGGAGGGGTGCTATAACGCAACCTGTTTGCCTATTTTTTTTTAAAATTCATTCTGGAATTACTTCTAGTTGTCTTCTTTTATTGCCCTAGAACAATAAGGCTATTAATCTTGCCATTTATATTCAAAACTTTTATAAAATTTCATCCTTATTTTTCCTTAAGACAAATTCTACAAAGTGGTCCCTAAAAGTTACTAAGATATTTCAGAAGGGAATAAGTTCCTGGAATTGCCTAAAGTCTCAGAAATTCTCCCCTGCAATCTTAAAATAATAAAATTTCAAACATCATAATCTGAAGAGATTTTTTTTAGCAGTTCTACATCTTTGATTATTTGACTTAATTTCTGTAATTTCAGCATAGCCAATACTGAAATGACAGAGTTTCTTACATATAATTGCAATTCTAACCTTAATTGTTTGACCTAAAGCACACAGTGCTGATGTGAGTAGGGAAAAAAAAAAACTTAGAGGCACATGATAGTAAATTTATAGATGGATACAGAGAGACCAATTAACAGAAGTGTGCATTTAAGAAAGGATATTCTTACCAGAGTGTTCTGGGATGAACTGTAGGAACCCTGGAGTTTTCCTCATCAAAAAAAGTGAGCTCAACCAAAAGCATGAGCACAGGATGAAGACTAGGAAAGGCGGTGGATTCACCAGATGAGGGGAGTCAGGCTCTGGAGAAATCTCTGGTGATACCTAGTCTCTTCCACTGTTACCAGCAAGTGCATTTGGCCCACTTCTGTTAATCTCACTTCTGATACCAATTTAAATGTGAGACTGGAAGCAGTCTTTAACTTATGTGTGGACAGAGTCAGACAAAGCAAACTAGAGACAGGAGAGTCTGGAATCAAACAGAAGTTTAAATTCAAAGTGGGGAAAATACTTGCAAGCAGATGTTCTCCTGAGAAGCAGGGTTTAGGTCTTGTGATAGGAGTAGAGTGTCTCTGTATGAAAACCATAAAAAAGATGGGACCCAACACAGACATGCTGAGATCTTAAGGAAATAGTTCCCTTAGCAGATCCATGTGCATGGGCATTTTGGGAACAACACAGGCATTCTTGGGTCCTATGGGAACAATCCCTGAGCTAACTGTCTCGAGTGTTAAAGATCACTAAGCCCTGGAATCTTTCAGCAGGGTAGAGAACCAGCATTAGTATGGTAGGAACAGGAGTGCAACTCCTGGTTCAATTCACTTAGCACTTCCAAGCACAGGAATGTTAGAGTGTCAGGAATTATGATTGACTGCTTTCTGCTACAGTATGTTGACTGCAACTCCATTTTAAGATTAGAATCTCTTAAGAAATAGGACTAAACTATTAATATATAAATCCTAATTCTGGGGCTTTGCTGTTGCTAAGATCATCCAAAAGCTGAGTGCAAAGGATTGTTATTATGTGAACCTGAGGACACAGCTTACTAGGTAGGCCTTAACTTTGAAAAACAAGGCATTTCCTAATATCTTGACAATTTACTCTGCTTGTTTATATTCAATAAGTCTTCCGAAGGCAGCTAGATGGTGCAGTGGAGAGAGCACCAGGCCTGAAATCAGGAGGACCCGAGTTCAAATCCAGCCTCAAAGATTTACTAGCTGTGTGATCTGGACAAGTCACTTAACTGTGTTTGCCTCAATTTTCTCATCTGGAAAAGGAAATGGCAAATTCTTCTAGTATTCTTGCCATAAAAACAAAACAAAACAAAACCCAAATGGGGTTATGAAGATACAAAACAACAACAAAAGTCTTCTGAAGAGAGACAACATGGTAAGGTGAAAAGAATTTTGAATTGGGAGGTCTAGGATATGTATTTAGATCTCTGCTGTTAATTATTTGTGTGATCTTGAACAAGTCCCTTAACTCTTAGTGTCCTATATATAAAATGAGAGGGCTAAGTTGTATGCTCTTTAAGATTTTTTTTTATTTCTGAATTTTATAATCTTCAAGACTCTGATCATAGTGACTTTCCTCATTTATCCTTTTCAAATATGAATTACTAAAATGTAAATATGATTAATATTCTCTAAGGGATTAAAATAAAAACAAAGGGAAGAGATTAGCCAAGAAATTCAAGGTCAACAGCAATTTAATGTTTAATACAGACTGAAGAATTTAAAAGTTCTGGCTACCATTTTGGGAGGTCTCTTCATTTGTATTCTTTGTCACACAAGTACAAACAGATCTACAGTAGACCCTTGCAAAATTGTCTTGGTTGGAGTCTCTCTACCATAGCACTGATTTTACTGTGACTGAAATTTAAGTACAGAATAAGTTTTGCTTTTATGGTTCAATCTCTTTTCTTGTGAAAAGGACGGAAAACTCAAAACATCATCATGGAGGTAGAAACATTGTACAGAGCTAGTAAAGGGAGACTAAAGAGAAGAGATTTCCCAGCTGCATATAAGAAAGCCTAGCAAAGACTAGTTTATGATTATATTTCAAAATTTCAACTTAGTTTTTTTGTCAGTCTGGAAAGTCTTTTCACTAATCCAGAGTGCAACATTTCTTCAGGAAATGTGATCATAGAATTCTTCCCTCTGAAGTTAATTTGTTAATTGTTGATCTCTCCCAACCTGGCTCAAGTGATTCTTAAATGAAAGAAATTCAGTCCAGCAGGAGATCCCACATAAATCTCTTCCAGCTAGTAGGACCTAACAGAGCTAGCATTCTGCTGACATGGTCTTCAGCAACTAAGGGTCATCTCCCTACTAGGTGGAAGCATAAGAATATACATCAGAGGAGTTTTCTTATTAAGATATTCAGGAAACCTAGCAATACTCCAAACCAAATCAATACCTCCACTGAAACTTAGTACATTCAATTTGAAAAAGGATTTAGGGGAAGACAGTGAAAAATACATTGGAAAATATGGTTCTGAATTAAAAAAGAGGCCAAAAAATTTGTAGGCTGTTCAAAAGCCTCAGACCTGTGTATAGCAGTTTTTGGCTTTACTCTTCCAGGATAAGGCTAACCATGTTTCTAGTTCATGGCTCTAGGGATAACTTTGAGTGGTTAGGATGTCCTTTTTCTAATGTTTTTGGTTCAAGTCTATATTCTGGTGTGAGTTCTTACAATTAGTCATCTCTGTCTGCAGTCCCATTTAACCAATTCTGATTAATTAGCTTTTACAAAAGGACATTTAAAGACATAGAAAGAACAAAAGTACAAACATCTTTCCCCAACATGTCTATATGACTACAGTTCCTGGGAGTAATTTCTACGTAGTTTGTACCACCAAGCTCTCATATCACTTTTTTATTAAGGCTTTTTATTGTGAAAACATATGCATGGATAATTTTTCAAAATTAACCCTTGCAAAATTTTGTGTTACAGTTTTCCCTCCCTTCTCCTTACCTCTTTCCCTAGATGGAAAGTAATCCAGTATATGTTAAACATGGTAAAAATATCTCATGTCACTTTGTCATCATTGTTGATATGTCTTTGTCTCAGCTACAACTGGGATGAGCTCTGAAAGTTGTTCCTTGGGGCTTCCAGGCTGGGACAGATGATTTCATGGACTCTACTCCTGTACCTCCTGTTGTTTCACTCTCCTGATCTTCAAAAACTCACAAGATCATAGGCTCCAATCTCCTTTGCCTATAACAAAAGAGACAACACTTAGGCAAAGGTATGAGGCTTGGGATGAAGGCTACCATTACAGTTCTTTTTTCTTTTTTCTCATTGGGATTCCACCAGGGAGAAAGAAATCATATGAAGAGAAGTCATGAGGTCAATTTTTGCTTTTTAAATGCATGCCCAGTTCTGAGTGCATTAATAACTGTCTCAGCTAATCAAAGAGCTCCTATGCACCATCTGGTTAACAAATCAGAATTGCTATAGAATGCCCATTCATGATGCAAAGTCGCTTCAAGGCAATTTAATTACATGTCATGACTTTCCAGGAAGTAGGCTCCCCAATCTCTTCCTGATAGGAGATTACAATAGAGGCACTCTGTATGTGCTTATAACAATTGGGCTCCATGGGCAGACCCCTGTTGCACTTGTATATGATAAGGAATCAAGAAGAGTAGGAGATCCTGAATATGATGAGAACAGGAATGGACAAATAGATTAAAGAGATCAGGATTTAGGGTCAGAGTAACTTCCAAGTACTAGCTTTCAAACCTGAGACAAATCCCTTAACTACTCAGGATTTTATTTTTTTTCTCTAAAATGATGAGGTTAAATTCCACCACCCCCTTCATTTATGTTCATATAATACTTACTATTACCAAAAACACATCATCAATTTGCCAGCTTACAAGTGATGAGCCCTATTAATCCTTTACTGGAACAGAAAACAGATATAATATGTAATCAAAACTGTGGTTAAAGCATTTCCAGTTTGCCAGAGCCTGCAATTTACTGTACTTCAAGATGGGATTCTATGAAGACCACAAAAAATAAAACTGACTATTTATTTTAATATTAAAAGGACTAGAATTTGAGAATATCTCAAAGGACCAAATTTCATCAATTGATGCAATGCATTTTAAAAATCCATACAGCATAGAAAATAGAGATGATAAGATGAAGATTTTTATTTCAAAATAAAATTTTTCCATAAATTGATGCACCTGATCTTTCCAATGTTTAGCAGACAGAAAATGATTAGCTACTGACATATGGTATATTTTTGAATCATGGTCTTTGTGTATCCAAACTACTGAATGCTTTAGGGAAAATATCAAAATAAAAAAAATTAGACAAAGGGAGAAAGATAAGAAGATGCTGTAGTAGTTACTAGAGAATAAACTTGATATATAAATATGCAATTAAAATGAGCCACAGATAAAAGAATAAAAACATAAATACAATTTTTCATAATTTCTTTAAGAAATTTAATTTATATGTATCATCTGTTTTTAATTTATATGTATCATCTCAGAGACTATGGATGTTACAGTATCTTTAGGAGGAACAAGAATCTTTCTTACGCATTTTCTTTCCTTTTTGATCTGATCTTTCTTGCATAACAAAAGAATTATATAAATATATTTACATATATTTGATTTAACATATATTTTAACATGTATAACATATATTGGGGTGGGAATAAGGTGGGGAAAATCTGAAACATAAGTCTATGCAAGGGTCAATATTGAAAAATTATCTGTGCATATGTTTTGAAAATAAAAATCTCTAAAAAAGACCAGCCTCAAAAAAAGAGGGACAACAATCTTTTAATAATTCTTTTGAAAATTTTAATCTTTAAAAAATTCATCTTTCAAAATGTGAGTTCCAAATTCCTCTCCAGGCCTTCTCTCAGCCATTGAAAGGGCAAGCAATAGGAAAATAATATAGGGGAACTGATACTTAATTGTCAGGGTAGAAGGAATCAGGTTTATTAAAGTACTAAATTGATACTACAATTTTCTGAGGAGGAAAAACTAAGTTAATTTTTATTTGTGAGTGTTCAGTTTGAGGACTAAGAGTTAGCTGCCATTTTGTCAGAGACTGACATGAAAAGAGTTTAACTGTCATTCTTGTGAGATATTGGGATTGAGAGATTTAATCTTATTTTTGAAGTCTGTAGGAAGATTATGAGAGTTAGCTATTATCTGTGAGAGAATCTCAAAAGATATTGTGAGAGAAGTATGTTTAACTCTTATTTTGTGAGGAGACACCATGAACATAATATCTAAAAAATTTGAATTTCCATACTGAGAGAACTGTGTTTATAGACAAAATATTCCCTTTTAGTTTTCTTTCTACTTTTGAAGAGCATATTAATGACTGTGGCTGTGAACTTTTCTCCCAGCTCACTATAGATACTTACTTATATCTTTGTGTTCTTGCTACTATAAAAATTTTAAATACAATAATACCAATGTTTTAAACTTAAAAGAACATGAAGTTTGAGATTCAGAGAGAGGAACAAAAGTTTATGAGAGGAAAGGTTCTTTTAGTTTCCTTATAAACTGGCGTGGGGAGCTGATTAATGAAAGACTGTATACATTTATATTATTTATATTAATTTATGAGGAAATATCAGAACATAACATTTGATTACCTTAGAACCCAAGTAGAACATTAATAAGGAAATGAACCCATAATGAGATGAACGGTATGAGATTTAATGTGGTTGTCAATTGGTACAGACCCATCATTCACCCAACTAGGTTATATAAAAATGTTTTGAACTCAAATCTGTTACAAATATAAGGCAGTTTCAGCAACAAGGAGCCTGAAAAAGACCAGACACAACTTTGTAAAACAAATTCCATGTAAACGTGGAATCACATTCTAGTGACAATATAGTCCAACTATACCCAAAAAGAATCCTCACTAAAAATATACTTAACAAGTGGTCAATAATTTTCTATCTGAAGACTTCCAAAGAGGGGAAACTTATGATCTCTTAGGTAACCCATCCCATTCCTAACTGTTGAATAGTGAGTTCTTGCCCCAATAACTGGGATCTTTGGGTTTATCAAACACTAGGTTACCATGCTCCTTTGCTTCTGTATATTCTGGATATTCATGTATATCCAATAGATATAGTGGAACCTTATCTGTTTCACTGATTAACCTCTTCCCCCACCCAGGATTAAATTGTTTTAATGGTTACAATTTTGTAGTATAGTTTGAGATACTATTAGGCTCCCTTCCAATTCATTTTTTTTCATTTATTGCCTTGATATTTTTGACCTTTTATTGCTCCAGATGAATTTAGATTTTTTTCCCTAGCTCTATTAAATAATTCTTTGATAGTTTGATTTGTATAACATTGAATAAGTAAATTAATTTAGGTAGCATGTTCATTTTTATTATATTGATTCAATGAGCAATTATTATTTCTCCAATTATTTAGATCTCTTCATTTGCATGAAGTATTTCATAATTGTGTTCACATAGTTCCTGTGTGTATCTTGGCAGATAAATTCCCAAATATTTTATACTCTCTCCATAGTTAATTTAAATGGGTTTTTTCTTTCTATCTCTTCCTGCTGAGTTTTGTTGGTAATATACAGAAATGTTGATGATTTATGTGTGAACACAGTACTTCAGAGGAAGCCTGACAAAGCACTTTGTAAACCTTAAAGTGTAAAGTAAATATGAATTATTTGTATTCTGTATGCATAAGCCTAAGAGAAGACTAGCACTTGGAATCTATTCAACAAGGTTCTGAATTTCATTAGGGTCCCTTCTACTCAGTTTTGCCTATTACTCTATCTTCTAAAATCTAAATGCAAATGATTGATAATTATACAAGAAAGTTCCTGCCCTCTGACATACACTGTGGGTATGACTCATTTTTGGAATTCTTAGTCTTTCCAGGAGCATGTAAAGTCTTTGAAGCAAAGGATTGTCTGATTTTTCTTATCTTTAGCTTCTCATAGAGTACCTTATACAAAATAAATGTTTGTTTAATTGAATTGGTTGATATTCAGTTTCTCATTTTTGTTCATAAAACAAGCTGAATATCATCAATCTCTTTGGATTTTAGTTGTGTTTTCTCTGTTTTCTAACTATTGTAGGAATTCTTGTCCTAGATTTTTAACCTGGATAATCCAGCAGAGGTAAAATATATTCTAGTAAGAGCTATATTATCTAACTTTTTACCACCTGAAAGATTCTTAGAACCAATATCAATATATTATCAATACCAATCAATATAAGCTTTCATTGTAGTAGAATACTAGAAGGTAAAGACAAACTACCAGCTAGAACACCTTCAGTTTTTTTAAAATCTTATTGATAATTTCTATTTTCATATCACCTCCATTTTCCACTATATCCCTTCTCCAGCTCCTCCAAAGTAACCAAGCTGTGTAATAAGGAAAAAAGAGTAAACAGAAAAAAGTTCAATAAAATTAAACAACAAATCCAAAAAAGCCTGATGATATATATAAAATTCTATGCTTTAGTTATTTACCATTTTTATCTCCTGATTGTTTAATCCTAACTAACAAATAGTATTTTGCATATATAGATTATGACTGCATTTTGAATAGCATTTTTTAGGAGGTAAACAAATTTAATATGATTAGATCTAGCTCTGTGTATAGTTTTCTTATTAATATTTTCGATCCTATATATACCAAATGACAAGGCTCAAGGTCATATAATTTATTTATTTATTTTTATTAAAGCTTTTTATTTGTATAACATATGTATGGGTAGTTCCCCAGCATTGATCTTTACAAAGCTTTCCATTACAAATTTTACCCCCAGTCCCCTCCCCTCCCCTAGATGGCAGGAAGTCCACAACATGTTAATAATGTTGAAATACTTGACAAGTTATGCAAGAAAAATCCTATCTACAAGAAAAAAAAAAGAAAATCAGAGAAAGGCAACACAATGCAAGCAAATATCAATAGAGATCATGAAAATGTTACGT
>JAJPUD010000119.1:198136-227657 GCA_023553655.1 Myrmecobius fasciatus | reverse complement strand
TTCCCAATTTGATGCTTCCCTCCTAATCTTGTCTGCATTAGTTTTATTTGTACAGAAACTTTTTAACTTAATATAATCAAAATTATCTATCTGGTGTTCAGTTAGGAGTTCCAGATCTTCTTTGGACATAAATTTATTCCATCTCCACAGGTCTAAGAGGTAAACTATATTACGTTCCTCTAACTTGTTTACAAAATCACTCTTTGTACCTGGATCATGAACCCATTTAAATCTTATCTTGGTATGTGGTGTTAGGTATGGGTCAAGCCCTAATTTCTTCCACACTAGTTTCCAATTTTCCCAGAAGTTTTTGCCGAATAGTGAGTACTTATCCCAAAAGCTGGGGTTTTTGGGTTTATCAAACACTAAATTGTTAAGGTTATTGCCTAGATTATCCTGATAACCTATCCTGTACCACTGATCGACTGCTCTATTCCTTAGCCAGTACCAAACGGTTTTGATGACCGCTGCTTTATAATATAGTTTTAGATCTGGTACAGCAAGGCCACCTTCATCTGCCTTTTTTTCCCATTAATCCCCTTGAAATCCTTGACCTTTTGTTCTTCCAAATGAACTTTGCTACTATGTTTTCTAGATCTGTAAAATAATTTCTTGGGAGTTTGATTGGTATGGCACTAAATAAGTAGATTAGTTTGGGTAGTATTGTCATTTTTATTATGTTTGCTCTGGCTACCCATGAGCACTTAATGTTTTTCCAATTGATTAGGTCTGATTTTATTTGTGTGGAAAGTGTTTTGTAGTTTAGTTCGTATAGTTTCTCACTTTTCCTTGGCAGATAGATTCCCAAATATTTTATCCTATCATCTGCTATTTGAAATGGAATTTCTTTTTGTATCTCTTGCTGCTGAACTTTGTTGGTAATATATAAAAATGCTGATGATTTATGTGGATTAATTTTGAATCCTGCCACTTTGCTAAAGTTGTGAATTGTTTCTAGTAGTTTTTTAGTTGAGTCTCTAGGGTTCTCTAAGTATACAATCCTGTCATCTGCAAAGAGTGATAATTTGGTTTCTTCATTACCTACTCTGACTCCTTTTATCTCTTTTTCTTCTCTTATTGCTAAAGCTAACATTTCTAATACAATATTAAATAGTAATGGTGACAGTGGGCAGCCTTGTTTCACTCCTGATCTTATGGGGAATGGTTTTAGTTTGTCTCCATTACATATGATGCTTGCTGATGGTTTTAAATAGATGCTACTGATCATTTTAAGGAAAAGCCCATTTATTCCTATACTCTCTAGTGTTTTTAATAGGAAAGGGTGTTGGATTTTATCAAATGCTTTTTCTGCATCTATTGAGATAATCATATGGTTTTTGTTAGTTTGGCTATTAATATAATTAATTATGCTGATAGTTTTCCTAATATTGAACCAGCCCTGCATCCCTGGTATAAATCCTACTTGGTCATAGTGTACTATCCTGGGGATGACTTTCTGTAATCTCATTGCTAATATCTTATTTAAAATTTTTGCATCAATATTCATTAGGGAAATTGATCTATAGTTTTCTTTCTCTGTTTTCACCCTACCTGGTTTAGCTATCAGCACCATATCGGTCTCATAGAAGGATTCTGGCAGTATACCTTCTGTCCCTATTTTCTCAAATAGTTGTAGTATTGGAATTAATTGTTCTTTGAATGTTTGGTAGAATTCACATGTAAATCCATCTGGCCCTGGAGATTTTTTCTTAGGGAGTTGGTTAATAGCTTGTTCTATTTCTTTTTCTAATATGGGGCTATTTAAATAATTTATATCCTCTTCTGTTAACCTGGGCAATCTATATTTTTGTAGATATTCCTCCATTTCATTTAGATTATCAAACTTACTGGCATGTAGTTGGGCAAAGTAACTCCTAATTATTGCTCTAATTTCCTCTTCATTGGAGGAAAGTTCTCCCTTATTCTTGAGACTAACAATTTGATTTTCCTCTTTTCTTTTTCTTATCAAATTAACTAAAGGCTTATCTATTTTGTTGATTTTTTCATAGAACCAACTCTTAGTTTTATTTATTAATTCAATAGTTTTCTTATTTTCAATTTTATTAATTTCTCCTTTTATTTTTAGAATTTCCAATTTGGTATTTAATTGAGGGTTTTTAATTTGTTCTTTTTCTATTTTTTTTAATAATAAGCTCAATTCATTGATGTTTTCTTTCTCTATTTTATGCAAGTAAGCATCTAGAGATATAAAATTGCCCCTTATAACCGCTTTGGCCGTATCCCACAAATTTTGGTATGTTGTCTCCTTATTGTCATTCTCCTGGATGAAATTATTGATTGTGTCTATGATTTGCTCTTTCACCCATTCATTCTTCAGGATTAGATTATTTAATTTTCAATTAACTTTTGGTTTATTTTTTCTTGGCCTTATATTGCATGTGATTTTTATTGCATCATGATCTGAAAAAGATGCATTTACTATTTCTGCCTTTCTGCATTTGATTTTGAGGTTTTTATGCCCTAACACATGGTCAATTTTTGTATAGGTTCCATGGACTGCTGAGAAAAAAGTAAACTCCCTACTGTCTCCATTCAACTTTCTCCATAGATCTATCATACCTAACTTATCTAACAATTGGTTTATCTCCCTAGTTTCTTTCTTGTTTATTTTGTGGTTTGATTTATCTAATTCTGAGAGAGCAAGGTTGAGATCCCCCACTAGTATAGTTTGGCTGTCTATTTCTTCTTGCATCTCTCTTAATTTCTCCCCTAGGAATTTGGATGCTATTGCACTTGGTGCGTATATATTTAGTATTGATATTGCTACATTATCTATGGTACCCTTTAATAAAATATAGTTTCCTTCCTTATCTCTTTTGATTAGATCTATCTTGGCTTTTACTTGATCTGAGATAAAGATTGCTACCCCTGCTTTTTTTTGTTCACGTGAAGCATAATATTTTCTGCTCTAGCCTTTTACCTTCATCCTATATGTGTCACTATGTTTTAGATGTGTTTCTTGTAGACAACATATTGTGGGATTCTGATTTTTAATCCAGTCTGATATCCGCTTCTGCTTTATGGGAGAATTCATCCCATTCACATTCACAGTTAGAATAACTAATTCTTTATTTCCTGCCATCTTATTTACCCAAGTTATGTTTTCCCCTTTCCTTTCCCCTTTCTCCCTTCCCTCCTCCTCAGTAATTTGCTTTTGATGACCCCCTCCCCCAAACAATACTCCACCCTTTAGGTCCCCTCCCCCTGTTTTTACTCCTTTCCCCTGATTCTTCTATTTTCCCTTCTATTAGTTTATCCCTTTCTTTTCCTCCTTTCCCTCCCACTTCCCTCTAGCAACAGACAAGTTTCTATGTGAAATCAAGTGTCTGATATACACTTTAAGAGCCCAACCTGATGAGAGTAAGATTTACACAATGCTCATCTCCCTCCCCTCTTTCTCTCAATTATATTAGGTTTTCTTTGCCTCTTGAAGTGATTTTATCTTGTTTTTACCTCCTTTTTTTTTTTAGATCTTATTTTACCACTTTTTCCCTCTTTTCCCCAGTATGACAACCTTTCCCCCTCTAGTTCTCTTTTTCATATTATCAAAGTAATATCTAGTTAATTATACCCCAAACTTTAAGTATCCCCCTAGTAAAAATAATGTTCTCAAGAGTCCTTTCCTTTTTACCTTTTTATGCATCTCTTGAGTTCTGTGTTTGAATGTTGAATTTTTTGTTCAGATCTGGTCTTTTCATTAGAAATAGGTGAAATTCACCTATATCATTGAATGACCATCTTCCCTGGAGGATGATCATTCTAGCTGGATAGGTTATTCTTGTCTGTAATCCAAGTTCCTTTGCCCTTCAGAATATCTGGTTCCAGGCCCTTCGATCCTTCAGTGTGGAGGCTGACAGATCGTGTGTGATTCTAAGTATTGATCCTCAGTATTTGAATTGTTTCTTTCTAGCTGCTAGCAGAATCTGTTCCTTGGTGCTATAGTCCTGAAATTTAGCCACGATATTCCTTGGGGCTTTAATTTTGGGGTCTCTTTCAGGAGGTGTTCGGTGAATTCTTTCAATGGTGATTTTGCCTTCTGATTCTAAAATCTCAGGGCAGTTTTCTTTCAGGATTTCCTGGAAGATAGAGTTTA
Organism: Myrmecobius fasciatus; assembly: GCA_023553655.1. Taxonomy (NCBI): domain Eukaryota; kingdom Metazoa; phylum Chordata; class Mammalia; order Dasyuromorphia; family Myrmecobiidae; genus Myrmecobius; species Myrmecobius fasciatus. The sequence goes on along the minus strand of JAJPUD010000119.1, from coordinate 223,543 downwards.
GATTCTTTTTTTCATCATGACTTTCAGGAAGTCCAATAATCCTTAGATTGTCTGTCCTAGACCTATTTTCCAAGTCAGTTGTTTTTCCTTGGAGATATTTCATATTTTCTTCTAATTTTTCATTTTTTTGTTTTTGTTTGACTGATTCTTGAAGTCTTATTGAGTCATTTACTTGCATTTGTTCAATTCTTATTTTTAAAGTGTTGTTTTCTTCAGTTACCTTTTTAAGCTCCTTTTGTAACTGGCCAATTTGTTCATTGCACTCTTTTTCCACTTCACTAATTTTTTTTTTCAATAAATTGGTGTCTTTATCATATCTCTTTTGGAGGGCTTCTTGCACTGACTTCAGTTTATTTTCCCATTTATCCTCCAGCTCTCTTTTGAGATTCTGTATGCAATCTTCCAGAAAGGCCTTTTGAAAAGGGGACCAGTGATGGTCCTTAATAACATCCTCTGAAGTTTTGTCTAAAGGAACCTCAGGATCTGGGGTCAGCCCTTCTCTGTCTCGATAAAAGCTGTCTATGGTGAGAGCTCTCTTTTGCTTCTTCATTTTTTTTTTTTTTTTTAGACAGCGTGTATATCTCTTCAAGGTTTGGAAAAACTGCAGCTAAAGCTCTTTGTCCTGGGGCAATTTGGCAAATTAATTTAAGGTGCTGGGCCGGTGGGGGCTAGGACTAAGTCCAAATTACTCCTTAAACAAGGCAAGTCTGCCAGAACACCTGCCCCCAATCCGGGCAGAGTGTCCCAAGTGCCTCAGATAAACTCCAGGTGTTTGGAGTTTGGAGTTTGGAGTTTTTGCCACAATGAGCTGAGCTGAGTCCCACCCTCACTTCCGGCCTACACCACTCTTTATCCGTCTGTCCGAGTTAGACAAACCAGATGTGAAGTTATTCAGAGATATCAGCAAGCAGTATCCGAGTATTTCTGAATTCATTGACTTGAAGATCAGTTCAGAGGCTTATTTTATTGTTGATTTGAGAGAAGATCGGAGGAGACGCAGAGAGTCACGTTTTCACTCCGCCAGCTTGGCTCCGCCCCAACAAGAACCAAGGTCATAGAATTTAAAGGTAGACAAGACCTTAGAGTGTATCAAGTTCAATATTCTCATTTTATAGATAAGAAAATATACTGAATATTAACTCAGAGCACTCTAGTGTCAAGAAAAAAAAGTGTTATTATGAGTGAAAATCATTGTAGCACTCAATATATTGAATGTCTCAAGATTCATAAGAACAAGCAAATAAAATTGTATTTATAGAGTATTCTTGCTTTGTGACTTTTCATAGACATTCTTCATCCATTAAAAACTTGAGGTCCCTGCAAGTTGCATGGAGTACCCTGGGACATCTGAAAATATCTGTTTTAAGCACATAACATCACCACAGGTAGTTATCCTAATTATATAGTCAATTAATCAACAAATATTAATGAAACACTTAGTATTTGCCAGATACTGTTCTAGATTTTTCACTATCAGGTAAAAAAAATGAAAACGATTTCTAGTCACGGGGAGTTTATATTTGAATGAGAGAGACAGCACACACACATATATACAAACAACATAAATATAGGGGGTACATACAGGGAGTCCCAAAAAGTCTTTGTTGTGTCATTATAATTCTGTACAACTCTCTGTGACCTCATTTGGGGTTTTCTTGGCAAAGATACTTGAGTGGGTTGGCTTTTCCTTCTCCAGATCATTTTGTTGGGGAACTGAGCCAAAAAGGATCAAATGACTTGGCCAGAATTGCATGCCTATTAAGTATCTCTGGCTGGGTTTGAACTTGGGTACTCCTGATTCCAGGGCTGCTGTTCTATCCACTGTAAACCTTAGTTGCCCAAGCCAGACATCTTTTTTAAGTTTTAAGCTTTAAGCGGTTTTAAAGTACACTAAGACTTTTGGAACACGGTATGAAATAAATGAATAAAAGTATTTGCTAAAAGTACCTAATTACAAAATATTTTGGGAGGGAAGGCATTAGCAATTGATGGGTCAGGATCAAGAAGGACTTCCTACAGAAAAAAAGATCGTACTTGAGCTATATCTTATAGGAAGAATGGGAGGCAGATGCAGATACAGATACTTCCTAAGTGTCAACAATCTCACTTGTAAACTGGTGGATAACATGAGCTATCTACCTGTGGGACAGGGGCTTTGTCACTTTTTTTTGTGGGAATAGGCTTGAATTGAGATAATTACACTTTAATTCCAATCACTCTTGTACCATTGTCCTATACATTTGCTAAATTGTCTATTTTTTCCCCTAGGGCTACACAGCAAAACTCAGTTGATAGATGAGGTTGTGGCTAGGGTATTGTCTTGATATGAACATAGGGACTAGTTTAAATTATGGTTATCATGGAATTATGGGATTTCAAAGGTCAAAGGAATCTTAGATGTCAACTACAGAATCCCAAACTGATAAAAAATCCCTTCTACAAGGGAATTTTCTACAATGCATTACAAGTATTCCTAAGATAACTGTTTGAAGATCTCCTATGAGGGACCTCCTGCTAATTCTCGATCTATTTGGATTTTTAGAAACTTTGTCCTTACATCAAATCAAAATTGATTTCTCTATAATTTTTGTAATTTCTCACTCGTCTTAGCTCTGCCCTCTAGTGATGCAGAGGAAAAAAAATGTGATCCTTGAAGACAATGATGATCATTTCTCTTCCTAAGTCTTCTCTTCTTCAGGTTAGAAGTTCACAGGTTCTTCTACAAATACTTCTATGGCATGGTCTTTAGGTTTCACCAATCTTGTCAGTTTCCTCTTCCCCAAATGTGGTTCTGAATACAACCCTGGTTATGTTTTAGTTAGGATAGGATTGATGAGACTTAAGCTGCAAGAATGATCAGTTCAGACATTGTCCATAATTGATATGAAAGGTCAGAACTCAGATTGCAGGAACTGATATTGTGAATGAGAAAATCTATGGTTTAAAGCAGTCTGGTTCCCCAATATCATTACCAGTGTTCCTTCATCTAGGTTGTTTTGTAATTCTAGCACATTCTTATATTTTTATGTAATTCTTGTAAAATCTATATATACTAATTGATGTCTTTTTTTGAAGGATATAAAATCCCCTTTCTGGTTCAATAGAATCCTCCAGTTTCTCTTCCTTAGTGCCCTTTTCCAACATCCCCTAGGAACTGGGATCATTTTATAACAGAGAGACCTCCAACCAAAGATATACTGGAATTGCTTCTTATCAATTCAAGAGAGCAGATTGTTAAATTTTCAGTGTGAACATTTTCATGTTAAAAGTCGGCCATGACTACAAATCAGGACTTCATCGTTTTGTTGATTATATAGACTTTTTAAAAGTTAAGAAGAAAATGTCAATATTGCATATTAAACTTAAAAATGTGTTATGCATTTTCAGAAAGTTGATGACTAAACATTTGCCTCCTGCCATCCTGCCTCCAACATAGGCTTTGACATTGACTTTTAAAGCGAGTTAATTTTTTAAAAATGTTCAGAGCAAACCAGTTCCAATCGACTAAACTAACTTGCCCAGACATAAATTAATTTTCTGGTCTCAAGATTTCCATAGTTTTAAGAATTGTCCTTATATCACCCATCTTGTTTTTCAATGAGGTCATAATGAGTAACTCCTGTAAAATGTGATTGTGGAAGGAAATTATGGAAGGGATGAAGTTAATTAATATGATCTGCTGTATCAATTCTAATGTCTCAGACTATTCTTGTGTGGTCATTTCTTTTTAAAATATTGTAACTGTGGCATGTACTCTTTGCAAACAGGAAATCGACAGGATGCCAGAAAAGAGAAGAGAAAAAAGTCCAAAGAGCTAAATATTTTAAATGGTGAGGGAAATATAAGAGAAAGAAAGAGGTATCATATTGACCTTTGCTATGGTTTGTCTTATGCTGAGCTTTGCTAAGATTGTCAGAAAGTGGAAGCTTGATAGTTTTATATTTGTTGAAGAGATTTTCCCTGGGAAAATGAGAATTAAGTCTTTGCTATCAGAAAGGCTCTAGCTCCCCAAACTGATTTCTTTCTTTCATCCCAAATAAACAAACAGACTCTTTTTAAAAAAATGTATTTATAAGGTGAATCAGGCCAATTCCAATAGACTTGTGATGGAAAGAGGCATCTGCATCCAGGGAGAGGACTATGGGGACTGAATGTGGTTTACAACATAGTATTTTCACCTTGCTGTTGTTTGTTCGCTTGTTTTTTTTTTTAAATTTTCTTTCTCTTGTTTTTTTCCCCTTTTGATCTGATTTTTTTTTGTGCAGCATGATAAATGTAGAAATATGTTTAGAAGAATCACATATGTTTAATTTGTATTGAGTAGGGAAGGGAGGAAGCAAGAGAGGGAGGGAGAAAAATTTGGAGCACAAGGCTTTGCAAGGGTGAATGTTTAAAATTATCTTTGCCTGTATTTTGAAAAATAAAAAGCTATTATTATATAAAATATATTTGTTTATTTAAAACTTAAATACACAATAGAAAAACAAAAAACCCAAACAAATTATGTGTACAGCAGAAACATAAGAGAAGATTCAAAATATGAAACAATCAATTTCCACTTCAAAAAAGTGTATGTAGTAAATACTAACATTGTATTCCAAACTTTACTTCCTTGTAAGATTATTTTTGTTCTCTGCTGTGCACTTTTTACTTTATTCTTTTTCCTCCCTACCTCTGCTCCCCCCCTCCACCTCTCTCAGCAGGCTACAGTTAAGTGTAGATATATAAACATACATATATTTATAAGCACCCATATCTATATAGATATCTATGTAGATATTTATAATCATTTAAATGTACATTTGAATACATACATGTAATGTAGTACTTCTCTTGTTTGTCCTTTTTTCCCCCTGAAGGTGAATAATATCAACCTTCTGAGGTCCAAGTCTTTCTATATTTTTCCAAATTCACCAACTCATTATTTCCTATATCACAGCAATATTCCAACCTTATATTACCTATTTGTTTTAAATAGTCTAAAATAATATTGATGAATATGACTGACATGGTATAGTTTCCCTATTTTTCTCTTTTGATTGAATCTATTTTAACTTTAACTTTATCTGAGATCAATAATTACTACCTCTGCTTTTTTCTAATAAATTATATTCCTGATTACTATTATGATGATTATGTTTGTATTGTATCTGTTGTTTCTTATCCCTATTCTGCTTTATTTTTATCTGCTACCTTGCTTTACTGTTACTTCCTCCCCCACTACCCCAAGGGTCCCTTCCTTTTCCTTTATCCCACTTTTTCTTCCCTACCTTTCCCTCCCTCTTTATCCCATTCCCAGTAATCTATATTCCTTATCCCATTCCAATTAATCTACAGTATTCTTTTATCCTATTGCTCCCCCCTCTTATTTCTTTATAAATTTAGAAGAATTTTATAGCTATTCCTATTTACACACACACACATATGTGTGTGTGTGTGTGTGTGTGTGTGTGTGTGTGTGTTATTCCCTCTTTAACTCCCAATGTGAGTAGAATTCCAGAACTACCAGCCCTCCTCCCCTAATTCCTTTGTGTCAGTTCTTGCTCTTGTATCTTATTTGTGTAACCTAACTGCTCTTTTTGCCTTTTCCCCCATGCTTTTTTATAATCATATCATATTCAGCTCTCCCAATCTTTTTGTCAAATTTACCATTTACAAATCTCAGAACTATAGTTTATATTTCCACATATAAAGCATAAAGTTTGTCCTTATTGAGTCCCAAGAAATTAATTTTTGATATTTCTCTTGAATCTTACATATCAATTTTTTTTGTTAAATTCAGGTCTTTTTGCAACAAAATCTCAAAAGTCTGACAATTCATTGAATGCCCTTTTTTTCAATTTAGGATTATGCTAAATTTTGCTACATATAATATTTTGGTCACAATCATAGTTCTTTTTGCTCCTTGATATATAATGTTCCAAGACCTGAAGTCTTTTAATATAGCTGTTGCTACATTAATGTAGCATTTAATGTAGCTGCTATGTGATTCTAACCTGTGGCTCCATTATATTTGAATTATTTTTTTTCCTGTTGCTTATAATATTTTCTCCTTGATCTGAGGGTTTCAGAATATAACTACGATATTCCTGTAGGCTTTCCTCATACAACAATATCCTTCAGGTAGTAAGCAGTGGATTGTTTTTTCTATTTCTACTTTCTTCTCTTATTCTAACATTATGGGGCAAATTTCTGTAATCATTTCTTATATTATATCTTCTTCTTTCAGACTTGGAGGATACAAGTAAATAAACTGATATTCAAGTAGACTGCTTAGTATCTCACAGATAGAAAGTTCAGAGCCAGGACTTGAATACAAGTCTCATAAATCTTTATAAGTGATTTTCTTATTTGTACCATGTAGATCTTTGTTAATCATGGATTTCTCAGTGATATATATTGTACAATATCATTAACCTTTTCAAAAACAAGAATAAGGTGCTGGAATCTCAATTGAAAGACATCTTTCTTCTTGCAGAAACTTAAATATAACTGCAAAATAAGGTGCTGGAATCTCAATTGAAAGACATCTCTCTTCTTTGTAGAAACTTAAATATAACTGCAAAGTATGAGTAATATTACTTGTAATATACTTGGCCAGTGTGAGTAAAGAGAAAGTAAGGACAATCTTCCCCAACTTTGCTATGGTTAAGCTTTGATGTAGTTAGAAAGCCTGGGCATGCAGTTTTGCCACTTCCTCTCCTGTTCCTGACCCCAAATTTGCAAATCTAGGAAATCTTTCCTTCTGTGCTGAAGAAATTGCTGGCACCTTTTTGCTATACAATTACTACTGCCACTAGGTGCCTATTGCTATTACAACCATCACCATCATTTCTCAATTATGACATTTCAGTGGTTTACAAAGCACTTTGCTGAAAGCACCCTTGTAGGATAGATAGTATAAGTATTTAATTCAGTCAAAATTATTGATAATAATTATTAATAATACCTAGTATTTATACAGTGCTTTAAGGTTTGTAAAGCATTTTATAAATATTATCTCATTTGATCTTTACAACAATCCCTATTATTATCCCCTTTTAAAAAAAAGATGAAGGAATTGAGGCAGATAACAGTAGCCCAGGGTTACAGAGCCAGAAAATGATTGTTAGATTTGAACTCAGGTCTTACTAAGATCCCTCCATTGAGCTACCTGTGTTCAAAATAATGTCAAGAATACAAAGAATAAAACTTAACAATTTTTAACTTTAAGAAGCTTTTATTCTACTAAGGGAATAAAGTATACAAATAAATAAATGAACAAATATGAACAATAAGCAATAAATACAAAATATATAAAAAACTAAGAAAATTTTTTGTTGTTGAGTTATTCAGTCATGTCTGGCTCTTTGTGACCCCACTGAAAGTTTTCTTGGCAAAGATACTGGAATGGTTTGTCATTTCCTCCTCCAATTAATTTTACAAATAAGAAAAAATAATGCAAATTAAGGGACTTGCCTAGGATCACACAGCTAGTAAGTGTTTGAGACCAAATTTGAACTTGGGTTTTCCTGATTCCAAGGCCAGTGCTCTATCTACTGTGCCACTTACCTGTCCTTGTTGTATTAATATACAAAGTAATTTTGTATATTAATATACAAAGTAATTTTCAAAGAGAGAGTGCTAATAATTGTGGTAAGAAGGAAATGTATTTCAGACTTGGAAGATACAAGTAAATAAACTGATATTCAGGTATACTGCTTAGTATCTCACAGATAGAAAGTTCAGAGCCAGGACTTGAATACAAGTCTCATAAATCCAAGTTCATTACTTTTAAAGAAGCTTTATTTATTGTTTGTTTGTTTGGATTTAAGACAGTTATAAAGAAAATGGCAATATTTTAGACTAAACTTAGAATTATGTTATGTTTATTTTATTTCCTACAGATAAGGTTGTTAGACATTTTTAAAGTCTCTCTTATTTTATTTTTTTTTCAATTCCCTGAAAAATTTTTTTAACATTCATTTTTTAAAACTCTGAATTCCAAATTCTCTCCCTCTCTTCTTTCCTCCCTCCTTATGAAGGGAAGCAAATTGATTTAGATTATAAATATGAAGTCATGAAAAAATTTTCCATATTAGTCATGTTGTGAAAGAAAACACAGGCTCCAAACTTCACCCTACCTCTCCGAAAATAAAATTAAAAAGTATGCTTCATTTTCCATTCAGACTTTCATTAGTTCTTTCTCTGGAGGTGGATAGCATTTTTCATTGCAAGTCCTTTGGAACTGCCTTGGATCATTTTATTGCTGAAGATAGTTAAGTCCAAATAGTTGATCATACAATATTGCTGTCACTGTAAAAAACAAAGTTTTCTTGGTTCTGCTCATTTCACTTTGTACCAGTTCATGCAAGTCTTTCCAAGTTTTTCTGAGAGCATCCTACTGATCATTTCTTATAGCACAATAATATTCTATCACAATCATATATCACAACTTATTCAACCATTTCTCAGTTGATGGGTATTCCTTTGATTTCCAGTACTTTGTTACCACAAAAAGAACTAATAGAAATATTTTGTATAAATAGGTCCTTTTCCCTATTTTGATCTCTTTGGGATACAGGCCAAAGTGTATGCACAATTTCATAGCCTTCTGGGAATAGTTAATTGCTCTCCAGAATGGTTGAATCAGCTCACAACTGACTTTCCCCTCCTCCCCTCCAACATTTTTCTTTTGTTATATTCATCAATCTGATAGGTATGAAGCGATACTTCAGAGTCAGAAATTCTTCCCTTTTCAATAGATCTGATAGGTAGAAATTTCTAGGCTTCCCTTAATTTGCCTATGATAGCCCCATTTATGTCTAGATCTTATGCCCATTTCAACCTTATCTTAGTTAACAGTGTGAGATGTTTGTCAAAGACCTAGTTTCTGCCAAATTGCTTTCTAATTTTCACCGAAATTTTTGTCATATAGTGAGTTCTTGTCCCAAAAGCTTGAAACTTTAGGTTTATCAAATATTAGATTACTACAGTCATTTGCTACTTTGTATTTTGTACCTAATCTATTCCATTAATCCTCCATCCTTTTCTTAGTACAAGATTGCTTTGAAGATTACCACTTTTTTCCCCTAAGGCAATTGGGGTTAAGTGACTTGCCCAAGGTCACACAGTCAGGAAGTGTTAAGTGTTTGAGGAACTCAGATTCTCCTGACTTCAGGGCTGGTGCTCTATCCTTTGCACCAGCTAGCTGCCCTGAAGATTACCACTTTTTTTATATTTCAAATCTAGTACTGCAAGGCCACCTTTCTTCACATTTTTTTCTTTGATTCCCTTGATATTCTTGACTTTTTGTTCTTCCAGATAAATTTTATTACTTTTTCTTGTTGTTTTTCAGTGGTTTTTTTCCCCATCATTTTTGAATCTTTAGGACCCCCTTTTGGGGTTTTCTTAGCAAAAATATTGTAGTGGTTTGCTATTTCCTTTTCAAATTCATTTTACAGATGAGGAAACAGAGGCAAACAGGATTAAGTGACTGGCCCAGGTCACACAGCTAGTAAGTAAGAAGTCATATTTGAATTCAGATCTTCCTGACTCTAGGACTAAAACTCCATCCACTGTACCACTTAGTATTATAGATTAAGTTTTTGATAGTTTGACTAGTATGCCACTGAATAAATAAATTTATAATTATCTTTTTTTTTGTTTTGCTGATTCTGCCTACCCATGAGTAGTTAATATTTCTTCAGTGATTTAGATATGCCTTTATTTGTGTGAAAAGTGTTTTATAATTGTGTTTGTCTTGGTAGTTAGACTTCCAAACATTCCAGGTCTAAAATTCTGAGTATAATAGAAGATATTTGGGAAAATAGCCCCCAAATCTCAATACTCATTTCCCAAGCTGGACTCAGAGACTCCACCTATTTTTCCTGTGTGAAAAATGATATTTCTTTCTGGTATTAATAACTTATTATTATATTAGGACTAAAGTTTTTCCCCTTTTCTACTTCTTCACCCAGAAATCAAACAGTGTGATAAATTTTTCTAAAACATCAAACCAGTCAGAATGGCTGAGACCTAATCAAAGACAGCAACAGAGATTCTAAAGTTTGGGCCAATGGGTGCCTCTCTGTTCATTGTGTTTGCTCAGACAGATCTGGAAAGTTTTTGGCCAAGTTTTGGGTGAGCCAAGTTACATACACCATGACCCTCATTGTAATATAGCCCACCCTTTCATTGTAATATTAATTCTCTTATTGTTAGCCAATCAGAGTTGATTGACATTCTGTGAAACACTTGCTCTGCCAAGGGCACATATATTTTGAGTCTACTGCCATGAGGGATCTTTGGTCCAAGAGAGACAGCCAAATGACCATCCTTTTATTAATAAACATTCTGGCAATATTAATAAAATGATTAATTACCCAGAAATTATGCCCCACTTGTGGCTGAGGTTTTCTGAGTCAACTCTCAGTAAATTCTTGGAATAAGTTAATTTTGGTCATACTACCCCCTTTCTTTTTACACTTCTCCGTGTCCTCTTGGCATCCTACTTTCTTGCTCAATGCTTTCATGTTGCTCTCATCTGTATCTATCCTAATACATAAAATCTTTCTCTTAGCTAGCTTAAAGACCAAAATAATTGGATTGACAAATTTACACTAATGTGATAATGATTGATAATGGCTTATTGGGTTATCTCTACTAGGGGAATTTAAATTTTAACAAGACTAAATTTCTTGTGATAGGCCACAAAGCATTAGAGATATGTTGATGAAAGAAACATTTTTGGTCAGAAAATCCCCCAGATTCTTCAAAGTGTAGCTGATAAATGATTACCTACTTCAACTGTTAGCTCTTTTCCCCATAAAAAATCTTAGAAAATATACAGAAGACATTTTGTTCTATTCTGTTTTTGCCATTTCCTAGTTATATAATGTTGGGCAAGTCACTAAAGGCAGTTGGGTGGCATAGTGGACAGGGTGCCAGACTTGGGGTCAGGAAGACCTCTTCTTTTGAATTAAAATCTGGCCTTGAACATTTACTAGCTATATGATCCTGGAAAAGTCCCTTAATCCTGTTTGACTAGATTTCTTCATCTAAAAAAATGAGCTGGAGAAGGAAATGCCAGTATCTTTGCCAAGAAAACCCCAAATGGGGGTCACAAATTGTTGAATATCACTGAAAACAACAGGAAAACAAAAATAAAGTCACTGAGCCTGTTTAAGATCATTTCCTCATTTGCAAAATAGAGATAATAATAATTACTCATGTATTGCTTTGACCACCAAATAAGATAATATATGTTAAAATGTTTTGGAAAAATAATTATTCCAATTAAGGAATAGTCATTATGGTCTTTATGTTGATGCCATTTTTCTGTATCCAGAAATCAAGCAAGAAATATACAAAAATACTGTTAATAAATGACTACTTCATCAATTTAGAGATAGTAAGCAATTTAGAGATCATCCAGTAATCCCATTCCCTTCTTTTACAAATGAGAAAACTGAGGCCCAGAAGGATGAAGTGACTTGCCTTAATTTACATAATTTAGTGATTACAACCAGAATTTGATATCAGGTCCTGAGTACCAGAAAGGCTGGATTTGGGAGTCAAGTATAATCTGATATGTTCTCCCCAATCCAACCCTCTTGGGAGAATGTAACAGATTATAAAAGATGTGGGTCATAATTGTTTGGCATGTTAGAATATTTTTAACATTTGAAAGTTGTTTAAGACCTTCTATTAAGGATAAATGAGGCTCTTTTGGACTCCCAGTTGTTTCTATTTTATTTAGATAATTCCAAGTTAGAGCTTTGATTTAGAGCTTAAAGAACCTCAAAGCACATTGATCCAACCCCCTCATTTTAGAGAGGAAGAAACTGACTTTGAAAATAGAGGAATTATTAGCCCAAGGTCACACAGCAAAGCTAGGATTCAGATCTTGGTACTCTTGTTTTTCCCACTAAATTGCATTGCCAAGTTGAATTCATGTGTTACGCTAATTAAAAAGTGTCAGTCTGTGTAGACATGAATCTAAGCTGTGTCCTAAGCATATCTTTATCTTTCTTTGTACCTTGACTTTTGCCTGGGAATAATTACATCTTGTCTATCCCAGTGATGGACTCAGAAAAGTTGTTTTAGAAATTCAAAGTATTTCATCCATTGTTCATTTCGTTGTTGGCTGTTTCTAGAAAAAGCCACTCCTAGCAATGGAGTACAAAACTCTACTTATTTGTAACTTTTTCTAGAGTACTTCAGTTCCAGGGCAGTATATCCTGAATCTGTGACATTTCAGTAAGGCCATACCAAGTATTTTTTATTTTGGAGGTTTTGAGGTAACATTGAACAATCCCTCCCTACCCAGACAGAAATTTCTGGTAAATGTAGAAGATTACTGCTGTTGGGATAAAATGAGGATTGTAGTGGGTGGTCCCATTTCAGCTTCATGTCTCTCAGTACTTCTGTCCTGGCTTAGGTGGTTGCCCTGGAAACAGGAGGGTGGCAAACAAAATCATTTGGAAGAACTTCTAGGGAGCCAAATTTTTCCTTGCTGCAGTCTCTTTCTGTTCCTAAATGGATCATTCTCCAAAAGCCTTCTTCCCTTGGGAAGGGGTGTGTTCTCTGGATTACCTTGAAAGCTGGTTCACACCCAAGTCCTTGGCATCTCCAGCTGAAGGGTTGTCCAGAGGTTGGCAGGCAACTAGGAAAGGGCTGGTGTTTCATCATTATGTAGCTTTGGATCCTTACACAGATGGTCTTGATCTTTTCCTCCCCCACCTAGGAATTTTTTGAAAATGACACCCAAGTTTTTCTTGGCAGAAGCTGTGATTCCTGGCAAACAGTTCACTCTAGGCTCTAATTATGATGACAGCTTTAATGGAGAAGATAATCATATTAAATGGTTCTTATTCAGTTTCATGTAATGAATAAACAATTAACCATGAAATGGGTTAACCAGCAAGAGAAGGGCATGATTAATCCTTCAGCCCTGGGTTGCTGTGTTGGGGCGGGAGGGAAGTTGGACAAAATGATCTCTAAGGACATTGTCAACACTAAGAATCTATGGTTCTAACTTCTGTTGTCCATCTACTGATAAAGTAATGAGTCCTTCACAGGCTCATAGAATTTTGGAATCAGAAGAGACCTTCCAACCATCTGGTCAAATCCATATTCCCCTAAAGAGTCTGTTTAACTTAGCCAAATGGGCATCTAGCCTTTGCTTGAAGTTATTCCATAAGGGAGAATCTACTACCTTTTGAAATGGTCCATTCATTTTTGAGAATCTATTCATTATGAATTTTACTGTTATATTAAATTCTATTTTGCCTTTCTGAAGATTCCATTTATTGCTTTTAGTTCATAGTATTAGAGATTTAGAGCTGAAAGCAAGTATGTATTGATAAATGTCAAATAACCTGCTTTCAAAAAAAAGTACACATGTCAAACAATACTTTAATCTGCATTATTAACATTCCTCATCACTTTCTTAAGTCTAGACAATAAACAAAACAATAAATCAAGCCAATATTTGTAGCATTTGCCTGTTTCCAAAATGTAAGTACTCACTCTGAAATTCTAACAATTAACTCTCACAAGAGCTGATTCCAGCACACTTCTGATGAAAATAGACCTTGAGATTATCTAGTCTAATTTCCTCATTTAAACTGACAGGTTAAAGGATTTGGCTGTGATCACTATTCTGGCCTCTGAAGCTAAACAGATCAAGTACAACCCCTCTTCATATAACAACCCTTGACATATTTGAAGAAAACTTGTTTCTGTTACTTACTACCCCTGATCTTGGACAAAATCTATTAGTCTCTTTAGGTCTCAGTTTCCTTATCTCTGAAGGAAGGGAATTGTACTGGATGGTTAATGGGGTCCCCTAGAACTGGAGTCCCAATTCTACCTTTATAATCCTATTTCCTTGGGTCTTTTTTCTTCTATACTGAACATTCCTAATTTCTTCCATTCCACTCAGTTTGGTTCAACAAGTACTTATTAGGTATCAACTATATTCTAGGCACTGAGGATACAAAAGAAAAGAAAGAAAAAGAAAGAAAGATAGAAAGAAAGAAAGAAAGAAAGAAAGGAAGGAAGGAAGGAAGGAAGGAAGGAAGAAAGGAAGGAAGGAAGGAAGGAAGGAAGGAAGAAAGGAAGGAAGGAAGGAAGGAAGAAAGGAAGGAAGGAAGGAAGGAAGAAAGGAAGGAAGGAAGGAAGGAAGGAAAGAAGGAAGGAAGGAAGAAAAAAGGAAGGAAGGAAAATAAGAAGGAAAGGAGGAAGGGAGAAAGGAAGGAAAGAAGGAAGGAAGGAAGAAAAAGGAAGAAAGAAAGAAAAGAAAGAAGGAAGGAAAGCAGGAAGGAAAAGAAGAAGGAAAGGAGGAAGGGAAGGAGAAAGGAAGGAAGGAAGGAAGACTTACTTCCCTAAAAAACTTACATTCTATGACACATAGTAGGTGGTTAATAAATGCTTATTGATTGATGTCATTTGAAGAAAATAATATATACTGAGATAAATATGCACATTACATATAGTGAATGCAAAGTAATCTCAAAGTCTTTCATTCCATCCTTACATAACATGAACTTGATATCCTTCATTTCATTAATGTTGTCTGCCCTGTAAGGTTGTTGTGAGGATCAAATGAGATAACATATTATGGCACTTTGCAGACCTTAAAGCCCTGTAAATTCTAACTTATCATTATCATCATAATCACCATTACTATTATTAATTATACTGCTTTTCTTCCTCTGCATGCTCTCTAGCTTACTAAAGTCTTAGAATATTGTGCTGTTCATATTTGTGTTGGTACTCAGTCCTGTACAATGACCTAATGATAAGATCATAAAAGCCTAGAATCGGAAAGAAGTCTTCAATTCTTACAGCACATTCCTTTTAATGTCATCAATAGGAATAAAAAGATGGTCAAAAACCTTGACCAAAAAGAAGGAAAATAAGAAAGCAAAATCATTTGAGACTGGAAAGTAATGACTAATTTTCTTTTGTCACTTGCAAACTGTCACTAAAAGCAGTTATCAAAGAGAAATTCCAAAAATGCTTAAAGAATGGATTTGATTTTTGGACCCAGATAAAAGTAATTTGGAGCCAAGTCTTGTGAAAAATGTGATTGATCAAGCAGATTACTACTTGTTTGGGAACCAAAATAAAGTTTGACTATAAAGGGATAAGCCTAATTTTCTTATGTGGCTCATAAACTCTGAGGAGAATAATTCAAAAAAGAGTTCCAAAAACCTATCAACCAATGATAGTATTGTTGACGAAGGTGTAAAAGCTTATAATTGGACTTCAGGCTTCCATTCTCTTCCTTTTTCTTTTTTTAAATTTTTTTTATTAAAGCTTTTTATTTGTATAACATATGTATGGGTAATTCCCCAGCATTGATCTTTACAAAGCTTTCCATTACAAATTTTACCCCCAGTCCCCTCCCCTTCCCTAGATGGCAGGAAGTCCACTACATGTTAATAATGTTGAAATACTTGACAAGTTGTGCATCTCTTCCTTTTTCTAATCCATCCTCCACACCTGCCAATATTGTTTCTTTAAAACATAAGTTTAACTATGACACTCCTTGTTCTAGAAAATTTACTGGCTCCTAATTATGTATAAGATAAAATACAAATTTCTCAGCATGACATTTAAAGCCTTTTATATAATTTATCTCCAACCTACTTTTTTCCTTTCACCCCCATTCCTACATGCTACATTCTAACTTCCTCATTGTTCCTCAAATTTGTCATCCCATCTCCTACCTCCAGGCCTTTGCATAAACTGGCCCTCATGCACGACATACACTATATCCTCAAAATCTTCCTTCAAGGCTATGATTTTGTGCTATTTCCTAGGGGAGCCTTTCCCAATCCAGTCAGTTGTTGGTGTTTACTTTTCAAATGATCAGGTATAAACTTATTTATGTAATCAATGTTCCCTCAGCAGAATGCATGCTCTTCAAGGACAGGGACTGTTTTTTTTTTCTTTTGCTACATATTCCTTGGGCCTTGGACATAGTAGACACTTAATAAATACTTATTTGGTTGGATTCAATTGAAGTGGATAGGTACTTTAGCATTTCTGTGGATTTGTGTGGCCTAATCAATATGACTATTTTCTCCCTTGGTGGAAAACCCAATCCATCAATGTCTTTGCCTTCTCATTCCACAGAGTTCCTGTACCTATCCTTAGTTTCTTGTGTGAACTTGAGTAAAAACTTAACCACAAAATAGTCCCACTCCAGTCCCATTCCTTTATAGTCACACTTCATATAGGAAAACAAATCCATTCTTTGGTATGCTATAGAAAATGAGCTCCTATTTAGCTTGAAGGTAAAAGTTTAAAATAATGTATTTTAAATTTAAGAACTGAATATTCCCCAAAGTTAAGTCCAAGGAAGTTCATTTTTAAAAATCAAATTAAAGGCATTTATATACCTTCCAGCATGTTTTTCTTTTCATATTAATTTACCTTAGTCATAACTTATTGCCAAATTCCTTATTCTAAGATAAATAGATTGAGTTTTATTGGCAACATAATACCCCCATTCATTCCTCTGTGAATTACATTGTATTCCAACTAATTCACTCACTGAGCATGGTAACCAAAAAGCTGAGAGTGGGGAAAGATCATCTTCCAGAAGAGAAATATCTTTCTCCTATTTTCTATTCTGAAGCATAATTTTATCTCTGGAAGCTAACTGATGATGCAGGAGAAAAAGCCTTGGCCTAGAATCCAGAAGCCCAGAGTTCAAATACAGATATAAGATCCAGTCCAAGTCATTTAAACTTCTGCTTAGGTAGTTTTCTTTGTCTGTAAAGTGGGGTTAATAATAGCACCTATTTTCTAGGGTTGTTATAAGTATCAAATGAGATAATATCTGTAAAGTTCTTTGCAAACCTTTAAGTGCTATATAATGATGATAATGATAAATGATATTCCTTTAAAAGTGAAGTAAGTCAATAATATAAATAGTTACAACATTAAAAGGCAGGGAGAAATGATACTGAAACTCAATTTCATGGTCTTAGTAAGGGATTATGGGTATGGAAAGCAGTATATACTGTCAGGGACGCAGTCACTATGTCAGTATTAATGATTTTCTTTCTTATAAAAAATAATACAATGGGAGAGATTTAGAAGAAATTATTTTTTAAAAAGGTAACATGAAGGAAATAGTGGAAATATATATATCTATAACTATCTAACTCTCTTTCAATATATATCCAATATATATATATATATATATTGGAAAGAATGTTGGACTTGGAGTAGAGACTTGAGTTTGAATTTCACTTCTTATATTTGGTAGCTCTAGGGCAATGTGTCTCTCTCCTCATGTGTAAAATGAAGATAGTGCTACTTCCAGGTTATTGTGAAGAAAGTATTTTGCAAACCTGAATGAGTTATAGCATGATTACTGGAATAATCTTCAGAAGCTTAATTGATTATGTGCCTGACCTTCCTATCCACCCTTTGCCTAAATAATATCTAACTAATCATATGTTGTTATTGAGTCATTTGTGTCTCACTCTTCTTGACTCCATTTGGGGTTTTCTTGGCAGAGATACTGGATTGGTTTGCCATTTCCTTCTCAAGCTCATTTTGCAGATGAGGAAACTGAGGAAAGCCAGATTAAGTGATTTGCTCAGGGTCACTTAGCTCATAAATTTCTGAGTCCAGATTTGAACTGAGGAAGATGAGTCTTTCTGACTCCATGGTCCACACTCCTGAAAATGCTAGATAGTTAAATGGCATAGTACATAAAGGGCTGGACTTGGAGTCAGGAAGTCCTGAATATAGACCCAGTGTTAAAAATTTGATAGCTGTGTAATCTTGAACAAATCACTTAGCCTCTCTCAGCCTCAGTTTACTCAACTGGAAAATGGTGATAATAGTAGCACCCACCTCCCAGGTTGTTTTGAAGATCAAATGAGATAATATTTGTCAAGCATCATGTAAATGCTAGCTATTTTCATATTTCACTATAGGGAGCTCTTGTTTCTATCTCAGGAAGAAGGCAGAAACAGAGTCTTAATGTTCAAATACAAGCTCTGCTACTTAAAACCTCTTTGATATTAGGTCACTTAGACTTTCTGGGCATCTATTTCCTTGTTTGAAAGAGACAGATTAGATGACCTCTAAGGTCCCTTCCAAGTTGGAGATCCTGTAGCGCCGGTTCCAGGAAGAATTTTGAGAAAGGTCTATCTCTGGAGGTGGGGAGGTAAGGCAGTAAGGTAGAAGGAAGTGGGAGAGAGCAATTTCCCCATAGAATGACTTCTTCCAAGGGCAGCAGAGCCATAAGGGAAAAGAGATTGGATATGGAGTCAGGAGAGCTGTTTTAAATTCCTAATTTAAAATTTTAAATCCCTAACTAGCTGGGGCAACTCACTCCCCTTCTCTGGAGCATACTGTCCTCACCTGTAAAACAAAGTGAGTTGGAATAGGTGATCTCTCAAGTTAATTTCAGCTTTAATATGATGGAAATTTATATAGGAAAGAAAGCTTTCCCAGATAGCTTTGATGTCACCACAATATTTATGGACCAATTAATACTTTGCCAAGTATTTTGTGATTTTAGGCTTATTGGACATTACCTTATTGCATAAATACTTGAGTGCATTACTGTCTGAACTACTCCACTAATCTTTTTACAAAAGCCAATACCAGTTTTGATAATTAATGCAGGGTAGATCAGTTTTAAATCTGATCATTCAAGTACCTGTTCCTCATTTTTTATTTTTCATAATTTCCTTTGATCTTCTTGACTTTTTATTTTTCTATTCACATTATATAATTTTTTATCTAATTAGATCATTGGTATTTTTATTAGCATATGGTTAAACCTGTAGATTAATTCAGAAATTACAATCATTATTACTATATTAGTTCAGTCTATCCATAAACATTAAATACTTTTCCAATTATTAAGATCTTTTTGAAATATTTTGGATCCCATTATTAATATTCAATTAGTTAACTATCTATCTATCTATGTATATATAACTATATATTAGAAAAATTGCAAGCATGCCTTCTATGCTCTCATCTAAAACACTGATAAAATGCTGATTAGAATAAGGCCTATTATAGATTTCTATGACAGTGCAGTACACACATTCTTTACCTCTATTGTTTTACCCTTTTCCTCTTCTTCTCTCTTTCCCAATGCTATCCATGAGGGCAGGGACTAGTATACTTCTATCTTTATGTCCAAAGGGCCTAGCACAATGCTGGGTATATACTAAATGTTTACTGATCTTATGTGGCCCTAGTGGTATTATTTAGCTCCTCTGGTTTCCTCATCTATAAAATAAGAAGGGTGGGTTTTATATGATCTTTAATGTCCTTTCCAGTTCTAAATCTAGGATCCTATTTCCCCTTGGATTGATGTGGATGTATTAATAAACATATTTAAATAGATTATATAAAATAAATAGAATGGTCTGACCATTTAGCTAGTTTAAAATCTATCTAACAGCACTAGATCATGTAGCCCACTTCTCACCATCTTATTCATAAGATATGAGAGACTTCATTAAATGTCTTGCTAAATTCAATTCAATAAACATTTATGAAGCACCTACTCTGCATATGCCACTGTAGTAAGTCCTTGGAAT
The DNA here is from genome assembly GCA_023553655.1 of Myrmecobius fasciatus. Classification (NCBI taxonomy): domain Eukaryota; kingdom Metazoa; phylum Chordata; class Mammalia; order Dasyuromorphia; family Myrmecobiidae; genus Myrmecobius; species Myrmecobius fasciatus. The sequence continues at coordinate 203,966 of JAJPUD010000119.1, read as the reverse complement.
GTAGTGATAAAAAATAAGATCATCTTTGCCCCCAAAGAGCTTATTTTCTCTTGGGAAAAGTAAAAAACAATACTTCTACAGTTTTCTCCTGATCCTAACAAAAACAGAAATCAAAGGAAAGATTTTATGGGACTTGTTCTTGATACCAGCCTGTTAAGTAGATGATTATGTATTCACAAAGAGAACCCCTTTATCCAGGGGTTTTTAAATGTTACCTCTGATAATTATGCAAAAGTACTCTAAATGTACATTATTATGAAACCCAGTTAGTCTCCCTATCTACTTGAAGAGTATATCTATTTATAAGATAAGTTACATTCCCTAAGAAATCTCACTATTTTCTCTGCTAATGAACCAAGTATTGAAAAAAATTTGTTGATAACGCATACATTATTCTCACATTTTCTCCAATAACAAATAAATTCATTTTATATGAAGTAAATGAGCTATTTATTATCATTTTATATAAATTAACTTAATTATTTTACATCATGGTAAAAAAAGGAGATATGCTTCCTCCTTTCCCATTTCTATTCTAATGATGGCTTCTTACCTTTTCTGATGGTGATTTAAGAATAAATAGAATGAATGGATCTACCTGTTACAGATCCATTAATGTATCAGAGAAGAACAGATTATATTTCTCAACTCAGATATCATATTGTCTATAGACAACATTCACCAATAGGACTACTGTAATACTATAGGATCTACGGCTATGCTACTTTGGGCTTTTTCTCTTTTGTTACTCAGAAAAATTATGATCAGTATAATAAACATTCATGATTCCAGGGATTGATGATGGAACATACTAGCTGTAGCAGAGATGATAGACTGAGATTGCAGAATGAGAAATATAAATATATATATTTGCAAACTGACATTGAGAGAATGTGTTTTGTTTGACTATGCTTGACATATTTGTTACAAGAAATTATTTTTTTCTTTTCTTTTCTTTTCTTTCTTTTCTTTTCCCTCAGTGTGGGATGGATGGATGGATGAGAGGGAAAGAAATTAGCTTTCTTTTAGTTGGTTTTCTTTTTAATAGAAAAGGAGATGCTATAAATATGAAATATTGCATGCACTTTCAGATAAGTTTACTGTATTTTTAAATTTTACTTAGTAGTATTACTCTTTACAACAGAACTGTCAGGAAGTGAACATAATCTGTAATTATGTGTAATATTAAAAAAAACACCAATAAATTTTAAAAAGAACTACATAGTAAAAAGAAGTAGATAATAATGACAATAAACTACTTATCTTCCCAAAGTAGTACCTCTCAAAGTTTTGGAGATCAAGGACCATTTCAAGGAGCAAAAGTCACTTCAAGACCATTTGCTCCATCCACTTTTGATTGTTATCCAAATTAACTTTCTTCAGGGACAGCATACTTTGCCATAGATAGCTCTTAGCTACCTGACATGGTCATTTCATATTTACAAAGGGGCAGTATCTAGCAGTGTGCTTTTCCTCATAGGCTCTAAATAAAGAAATTGGGTTGGATTGGAATGGATTGAATTAATTGAGAGGCAGAGGGTGAAACCTAGGGCTTTGGCAGGAATAGGTAACCAGTCCAAAGTATTAGATATGAGCCATTTTCCACACCTTTCCTTCCTGAACTTCCTCCCTCCCTGTGCCTGCAGGTGTCCTCTCTTGCTTCATTTCAGAGCCAAGAGACAGTTGAACTGCATTGCTTAATCTCCAAATTGGCAGAGTTGGCAGCAGCAGCGCAGTAAATCTGCCCAATGTTCTCAAGCTGTAGTTGGTATATTTCCAGAACTAAAATTACTCAGAGTAAACAGTTTTCCATCTTTTTTATTTTCTTCTAGTGCTGGCTGGGAATGTCCCCAGATGCCAGCACCACCTTCTCTTGCATTTTGGACCAGTGTACAATGTGAGAGAACCTTCACAGATCACACTTTCTTAAAATGATTTCAAATGAATAAAGCATAATAGCTATACAACAGTAACTTTTAGCTACATTGTTGCCCTATTAAAGTTTCTTCCATCTTTTGAAACATTAGAATATAGAATTCAATTCTATAAGCTGTTATTTAGTCCCATTGTGATGTGGAGAATATGTGACAGTCTCTTTTTTCAAGGAGTTTGTTAAATTGGAAGGTAATAATTCTATAATGTATAATGGAAGGAAATCTCTATGTGGAAGATGTTATGGAATCCACTTCCAGAAAAGAATGAAGATATGCAATAGAAATGCTAGAATCCCTTGACGTGAGAAGACATTCTATAACTATTTCCATTCCAGTAACCATATGACAAAAAAAAAGAAGAATCCTTTTGATTGACTTTAGATTGAGATGCATTCAAAAAACAAAGCTAAGTAGACTGGAAAGAGCCAGAATCAAGAGGCTTGTCCAGTGTGATAGAAGCAATAACCTATCCTCTGCCCCCATGATGTTAGGCTTGTTTTTCTTTTAAAGATATTGAGGACATCCTTGAGACTTGGTGGGCTCAGGGGACAAAAGGCTCAGGTGATTGACATTACTTCTTTCCATGAGTAATTCCTCATGTTGAGGCTCTTCTGGAAGATCACAACAAGCAACTCAGGCATGAGAGTTTACTTAGCTGAATCAATGAAAGATGTCCTCAGTGCCTTTCCTTTTTTCAAAATCCTTTTCCCTGCTATACCTAAGCAAATATCCTTTTGTGAATTATTGAGTGACCTATAAACATCTTATTTTGTTTCAAAATTGAACCTAAGTTATCAAGGGACTTGTTTGAGTCAAACTAAGTAATCCCAGAAGACCTTGATTAGCCAGTGCCTTTAAATGTATCCCAGTTTCAACTCCACAGCCAGTCAAAAAGCATCCTTTTCATCATGTGGTTACTGGACTAGAGTCAATTATAGACTAAGCATGCGCAATATTGTAGACTAGGACTTTTCCAGTGAATGGCATTCTCCTATTCCATGAATTCTAAATGCTGTAGAAGATCAGCAAAGGGAGAGAGATCACTGCAGGTTGGAATTGATAAAAAAGGCTTTATGGATCCATGTAGGACATGATTTAAGCCTTAAGGTATAGGTAAGATTTCTTATAAAATTATTTTAAATCTGATATTTAAAGAATCAGCAACAAACTGATATTTAATATTTCATTACATCAAAGAATCTGTGGTTCCATTAGTGTAGGTGCAGAACACATCATCCATTTTCTCTTATCCTTTGTAATTCTTGTCTGTTCCTTGCATAAGTCCCCTGTAGTTGATCTACCCAAAGTACTGAAGACCTTCTTGGTTTGTTTGTTTTTTAAAGCATTTTATAGGTCCCAGTGCAGCATGTACATTGTCTATACATTTTCACTAGCTCTAACTACATGATTATTCCATCTACTTTTTTAACATTACATAACACCCCAAATCCAGCTTCTTTTGTGACAGCCATTGTTGCTAACCTGATTGCCCACTTGTGCCCACTATGCATCTCTATATTGTTAAGTGTCACGGGCAATTTGATTCTTTGTAAGCAGTGGTGTTCCTTAATTCAGAAATATTCAATATCATCCGGAAAATGTTGGTGTTCTTAAAAAATGGGATTTTGATATCAGAGAGCAACTTAGGAATATTGGAACACTGCCTAATAAGCAAAGCAGCCTTTTACCTTCCTCATTATCTATCACCAATGCCTTTCCAAGATATATGTACTTGGTCAAGAAACTGGCCATTTAATTGTATATTATAGTTCAGTTAAAAGGCATTTTAAAGTGGCTGTATGACAATTAGAAAATGGTTAAACAAATTATGGCAAAAACCCTGCAATAATATACTGTTATTACACCTAAGAAATGATAAATATAGGGGCATCTGGGTGGCCCAGTGGATAGAGTACCAGCCCTGAAGTCAGGACCTAAGCTCAAATCTGGCCTCAGACACAACACTTCCTAGCTGTGTGATCCTGGGCAAGTCACTTAATCCCAATTGCCTCAGCAAAAAAAAAAAAAAAAAAGACAAATATGAGGAATTCAGAGAAACATGGAAAGAGCTATTTGGATTGTTGCAGATCAAAGAAAGAAGAACAAAACAACGTGCAATAACTACAATAATTTGAACAAAAATAATACTAAAAGTGCTGAATTCTGATTAATTATAATGCTAAATCTTGTTCACAGAGAACATCTGAGGAAGCACCCTTCCCTCCTTTCTGAGGGGAACTGTGGGTACAGAATATTTTATCATGTTATCCTTCACTTTTGCTGAACTGTTTTGTTAGAAAGAAGGGCTAATTTGTGGTGGTGGAATATATTGAGAAAACTCTGTGGTGGAAAAAACAAAAGAAAATGAATCTTAAAAGAACTCAAAGTAGGCATATGAATCAGCAATTTTCCTCTTGACCACCTTTTTTGATAATAAGACCAACTGTGATTCCACCCCCCACATTTGATACCATTTTCTCAAGTATCTTGAAAATGAATTCTTCAATACTTTTTAACATTGTATCCCTTGCAGCATAGATTTCTTTTTTGTCCAGTTGTTTTTCTTAGATTTGCCTTTTCAACTATCATTTTGATTAAATGACACGTAGCTCAGCAGAAACTGAGGTGGAAAAGTTTAACTATGGTGATTTTCTTGACATTGATGGTGAAAGTTGTTCCAGCAATGCTGACAAATGTTTTACTTTTCAATTATACATTACACATACATAAATTGAACCAATATGGGATAAATTTCTAGCCTTAAAATTTTGAAGCATTTATATCTTGATCAAATAGATATTTTAAAAATTATAACAAATATTTAATACATTTGACACAAATTAAAATATATTTGCTTTTGTCCCCTTCTGAGTCTCTCTGTTTATAAAAAAATTATTACCTTTGGTTTGTTTTCTTTTTTCATATAGGCTCATATATGTGGAATTTCAAAGAATCAGAGAGTCCTTAGTCCAATCCCCTCATTTTCCAGATGAGGGAACTGAGGTCCAAGTAGTTTAAGTAACTTGACTAATGTCACAAAAGTATTAAGTTCCAGAGGCAGGATTTGAAGCCAGGTCCTCTGACTCCAGAGTTAGTGCTAATTATAGTCAATATGTATATTCTTTTGATTTCTCTTAATCTTAATTTGCATTACTTTAAAAACTGTTATGTAGACCCTTGAATTCTTCATGTTTCCTGAAGATTTTTTTATGGCAGAAAAGTATTCCATTACACCAATGTACCAAAAATTGTTCAGCTTCTCTTTAATTGTTGAATGTGTAAGTTGCTTCAATTTTTTTCTAATTATAAGTGAAGTATTTGTGAATATTTTTGCATAGATAGGTCCTTTTGCAATTTTTGTGAATCTTTCATAAATAATTTTAGCAATGGGATCATTGAATCAAATGGTATGATTTAGTATTGAGACAGATAAAGTGGGCCAATGTAAGTGACTTATTAGAGTTGATTATTCTATATCACCTGGAGAAATTGAATCAGCCTATTTGAGAAAGAATTTGGAGCAGAGAACTAGCCATGAAGAACTGATCTGAGTGCTCATGGCAATAGAATGTTGAAGAGATAGAATGGAAAAGAGATCTAGATCTAGAACTTGATTTTTTGGATTCCAGTCCCACATCTATTACTTATTACCTATGGGACCTTAGATAAGTTATTTCATCTCTCTGGGTATCAGTTTCCTCATCTGTAAAAAGAGAGGGTTGGACTAAATAGCCTCTAAGAAGATCCTTGAAATTCCACAATTGTACAGAACACAGTTTTGATAGATGTTGGAATTTCCTGCCTCCTTCCTCTTTTCCTCCTTCTCTTCCTTTTTTCCCTTCTTCTCTCCCTTCCTTCCTTCCTTCCTTCCTTCCTTCCTTCCTTCCTTCCTTCCT
>JAJPUD010000119.1:77591-192414 GCA_023553655.1 Myrmecobius fasciatus | reverse complement strand
TCTTTCTCATAGATATATATTTATATAATCTCATGTAAACAAATACACTGGTGGAAAGCATATTCCTTGTCTTCCAGGGACACAGAGACCAAAGTGAAATTGCAGATAGACTATGGGTCTCAGAAATGACGGTACCTTAGAAATGAAAAAGAAGCAGTCGGAACAACCTCCCACCTTTTTCCTTATCTCAATTCCTAGATCTTTTCATTGCACTATTTGGTTTTCAGTGGGTGTTTGAAATGTTTAAATTGGGGAGAAATGAGAGGATTTGGAAGGCATTTCTATGCAGAACAAAAGAGTCTTCTATTCTTTCTTTCTCAGACTGTTTAATTTTCACTGGGATTTCGCAAATGAAATGTGCATTACAAACATCAGGCAATATTTTCTTATAAAGTGACTGTTACATGAGCAGGAAAAAGTATTTATTGTATCAGATGATTTGTTGTAATAGGATTCTGAAAAGACAGATCAACACTTTGAGTTGCAGTAATTATCTTTAAAGCTGCTCTCCCTGGGTTCTGTTTTTATCTTACAGAATCCTGTATTTACTTATCTATGTGGCATGGGTGTTCAAAGGACTCCCTGATTTGCTGGACTGGGGCATCTCTTATGGAGTTAGACATACTCTGTAGAATTTTACTGAGCCATCCTAATAAGATACAATTCCTTTAGCAATGGACCAAAGAACATTTCCTATGAATGCATATCCAACTCCATGGAAGATGGGCCAGTCCAAAAAATCAGAAATTTCCTTAATCTCCCCTGATACATATAGGCATATGTCATTTTCTCCTAATAAAATGTAAGCTCCTGGAGGACAGGCACTGTTTTTTGTTTTGCCTTTATTTCCCCAGTATTTAGTACAGTGCTTGGCACTTAGTAAATAGTTATCTATTTATTCTTCTCAAATGTTTATAAATATTTGCTGTTAGACTAGCTGAATGGAATGCAGTAGCATAAATAACCTGCAAATATTATCAAAAATTATGTAGAAAATGTCAGCAAAGAAAACAATGACCTGATATGAGGGCTGCCTAGTCACATAACAAGAGAAAAGATTGACAGAAGAACAGTCTGTGAGCTGTACTGGTAACCAGTTATGTCAAGGGTCCTATAAGAAGATTCCTAAAGACTTTGGATGGACCCCACAGTGGCAGGTAAGTAGTAGGGGCAAGAGTTGAATAGCATGAAAAGATGTGGATAGGTTGCTATTTCCATCACCAGAGGGAGAGCCCACATGGGTGAGGTCTCAGATTCATGGAAGTATTCCTCCAAAGTCACAAATAGTCATTTTTTGTTCTGTAATAGAGAGCACTGTTTAGTGCCAGCAACTCTTTCTCAGTTGTTCTTGGTCCAAAATTACAAGGTTGACCTAACAGGCAAAGAGATGATTTTTTACTAGTTTCTTGCTTGATGATGATTTACCTACCATCTAAGGAGTTTTGTTCTAATGTCTGGGAGTCCTCTCATAATATTGTGGAAAAAACTCCTTTCTGAAGTTTGGGAACTGAGAATAGTTTGCAGTTTGCCCAAGGCCAAAGTCAACAAAATATCATAGATTCCTGCAATAGAAAGACACTGGAAGTGACTTGTCCAATATCATAAACCCAATGTGCTAGCATGTTAAAAAACAAAACAAAACAAAAAACACCCTTCCTTTAGTTCAACTGAAAATATAAAAAAAATGATTATTTTCTTTAGTCAAAAACCCTTTCCAAGCTTTTTCCTTAGAAAAAAAGGTAGAATGCAGGCTAAGATCCCAGGAAATGTATCAAAGGTGATAACCAAATTTAATTCTCTTGTCTAGACAAGATCATTAGTTGCCTACATTCCAGAAATGATCCACTGTGTGTTCTACCTGGGGGCAATCTCCTCTTTTGCATTCAAGATTCAGATATTGATTACAGGAAGGAAATTCTTTCAATCCTTGAAAGGAGTGATACAGGAAGGAATCCAGTAGTTCCAGTAAATTTAGTGGATTAAGTGACTATTGTTCTGGAATGTTAACTTCAAACTGTACTTTAACATGTTATGATATTTTTCCTGTTCAAGAGTACTATAAATATTGCTTCAGATGGTCTTGGGGTAGAGTTGTTATGAGGGCATAGAGGGAGAGGAATTATGCTAGTTTGAACATTTTCATCTCTAGGCTGAAAATACTCAATTATAAAATAACGTTAAAATAAATAAAATTGATTTTGGAAGACTTGGGCTTAAAACACAGTTTCTAGTATTAACATTTTCCTTCTCCCATACTAGTTAGTAACAAAGCCAGGACAAGAACCCAGGTCATTTGACTTTTTGTACAATGTTCTTTCCACTATATTAAGATGTTTTTTCTTTTTAGAGATGTTTATCTGAAGAATGCCATTGACCAGAGACAACTAGGTGGTTCATTGGATTGAACAATGGACCATGAATCAGAAAGATCTGAATTCAAATATATCTTAAATATTTATTAGCTGTGTGATCTGGGGCAAGTCACTTTGGTCTGCTTCAATTTCTTCAACTATAACAACAAATAAGGAACTATGAAGAATTGGAATAAAAAAGGTCATCAAAGGAAAGTATGAATAAAAAATAAGGTAGGTTGTCACATAGATAAAGTGAGGGATAATCAATGGGAAGTACTTCAATGGTATTTTCAGTGTCAAGAGAAATTGAAGAAGGCACCTCATAAATTTGGTGAAACCCATGTTGTGGAAATTATGAAAATTCCTGGTCCAGTGGTCTGTGGTTATAACCATGTTCTTTGTCAGGGAGATCTGTAATACCAGCCAGTCCAATATAAGATCCCCTAAGGCTGATCTTAGATAGTGTCAAGTGCACTCAGAGGGAATAATGATTTCCCTAATAGTTATCAGAAGGCAACTGAAAGGACACCCATGGAAAGATCTTGTGAAGAGGCTGCAATAAGAGTACACACCAGTTGGGGGAAGTAGAGAACTGCTGCTGAGGTCATCAGAGGGCTAGGAGTAGGACTGGCATATATTATCTCTAGTTTGTGGGGCACACACAGTAGGATCACAAATGATATTGGAGAATGCTCAGTGTGAAACTTGTGGGAATTAGTTGTACTATAATTCATTAAGAACAGGTTCTTAACTTGGGACTCGAATTTCTTTAAAAATATTTTGATACAATGAGGTGATTTAAGGTAATTCCAATAACCTTGGGATGGAAAGTGCCATCTGCATCCAGAGAACTATGGAGACTGAATGTGATTCAAAGCAAAGTATTTTCACCTTCGTTGTTGTTTGCTTGTTTGCTTTTTTTTTTTGTTGTGTTTTTTTTTTCCTTTCAACTTGATTTTTTTTTTTTTTGCACAGCATGATGAATATGGAAATATGTTTAGAAGAATTGCACATGTTTAACCTAAATAGGATTGCTTGCTGTTTTGGGAAGTGGGGAGGAGAAAGAATGGGAGAAAAATTTGGAACACTAGGTTTTGCAAAGCTGAATGTTAAAAACTATCTTTGCATGTATTTGGAAAAATAAAATACAACTGAAAAATATTTTGAAAACTGCATTTCAATATAATCGCTTTCCTTTGTACTCCTATGTATTTTATTTAGTGCATTTAAAAACATGATTCTGAGAAGGGGCCTGCAGGTTTTACTAGATTTTCTGAGGGTCCTAAAAAAATTAAGAACCCTTGAGTTAAAGAATATGAAATAAATTCTTGACTTCATCACAGTCACTGTGATATTGATGCTCTTATACTGGATTGAAGAGATAAGGGATTTACTCAAGTTTTTTTTTTGGATCAAGCCTCATTTAAAAAAAAAGTTTTATTGATAATCTTTTGAAAAACAATGCTGTCACTTTGTAACAAATTCGACTTTCCCCTCCCTCTTTTTAAACTAAGTATCATAGATGAGCAAAACAAATCAAAGCTTTGGCCAAATCGGTCATTCAGTCAGCAAGCATTTATTAAATGCTTAGTGTGTTCGGGTCATTATGGTAAATGCTGAGAATACAAACACAAAAAGAAAGATAGTACCAGTCCTCAAAGAACTTATCTCCTATTGGAGGCAGACAACACATAAAAGGAAGCTGAAGGGGGAGGGGTTTAGGGAAAGGAGTCCAGAGCCAGAATCCAGCCTAGAGATGAAATAGTTAGAAGACTCACAAGCAAAAAAGTTTTTGTAGCAGCTTTCTGTTGTGATAAAGATCTGAAAATGAGGAAGGTACCTATCAGCTGGTCAACAATTGAAAAATTATGGTAAGTAAATATAGTGGAATCCCATTGTACTGTAAGGAAGAATGAAAGGGATGGCCTGGGGCGGGGGGGGGGCGGGGGGGGGAACTGGGAAGACCTGCATGAATTGACTTGAGTGAAGTGCATAGAATCAGAACAATCTACACAACAACTATTCTGTAAAGATAAATAACTCCTTATCTAATGATGCAAGTTTCATTTTATATTCATATTTTCCCATCTTTTTCATGAGAGGATTATCAGCATGGAATTTTAAGAGAAAGGCAAGATAAAACCACTCCCACAACCTTGACCACCATCTCCCTTCAGATTCGAGTGGAAATCATCCAGGACCTAGAAGTAAAGAGTTATGGGAATTCTAGCCACCCATTCTTCCCCACCCCCAAAAAATATAGCTCCTCCCCTCCATCATCAGCAGTTTCCAATCCTGCCCTGCAGTCATCAGTGAAAGGAGCAATCACTGTGAAGCACTTTATAAATGCTTTTTTCATTCATTCATTTATTTTAGTTTTGTCATTGAAAAGAGATGAGTGCCTAGGAGAAGTAATTCACCAAATGGGATATGCAGGAGGCTAGAATAGAAGACAGAAAACTAAGTTATTAGAGTGAGGTGATAGGATTTATCTATCCATCAACTGTACAGATATTGATACACACTATTTTTATCTTCTTTTTCAACACTGATTCAGCTACTCTCTCCCTATTGGACCTAAATTCAAGAAACCTTGAGTTCAAATTCTTTCTCTGATACTGACCATGTGTGATTCTGGGTGAATGACTAAACTTCTCTGAAGTCCAATTTCTTCAGTAACTGCACACTGGACTATTATGATGTCTTTTTTATTTAATAGTACTTTTTTTTCCCCCAATTACATGCAAAGACAATTTTCAACATTCATTTTTTGAAATATCTCTACTCCCCTCCCCCCAAATAGCAATCAATCCAATATAAGTTAAACATATACAATCATGTAAACATATTTTCATATTAGTCATATTGTAATTAGTAAAACAGAAAAAAAGAAAAAAAATGAAACAAACAAGAAAAATGAAAATGGTAGACTTTAATCTGCATTCAGGCTCCACCAGTTCTATCTTTCTCTGGATGTGCATGGTATTTACCATCTCTTTTTGAATGGCCTTGAATCATATATTGCTGAGAAGAACTAAGTTTATCATAGATGATCATCACACAATGTTGCTGTTACCATGTACAATGTTCTTCTGATTCTGCTCACTTCATTTAGCATCAGTTTGATGAGGGACAGATTATAGGGGAAACATAGCAGTGAGAAGGTCCCTTGACTCTAACAATCTGTCAATGATTCTAAAGTCTTCTGGCTTTAGAATCAATGATATCGAGGTCCCTTGACCTCAGAGTGCTATTGTTCTGTCCATCAATGATTGTAAAAGTCTTCTGGTCTAGGAATATAATAAATATTTCTTCCCTTAGACTTTAGGGAAGATATATTAATGATCCTGAGGCCCTCTGACCTTAGAGTACTATTGCTCTAACAATCTGTCTGTCAATGCTTCTAAACTCTTCTGGCCTTGGATTAGTCCTACAAACATGACTGTTAGATAGATAATCTGTCAGTGATAATCAAGTTCCTGGGGCAATAGTGAATAGGCCACACCTTAAACTTACTTGTAAGTCATAAAATTAGCAAATAAATAACATGAAGCTCTGATCTAACTTTGTCCTATAAATCTATCTCCTTTCCCTTGGTTCTTTGCTAAATTCTTTTGGAACTTAGCCCACTTCAATTGGTGTTACAATTACAATAAACTTTGCCTTCTGACTGGGAGGTAGGTTGAAGCTTGAAAATTCTTTTGAGATACTTTGGGGTCTGCTTCCCCAACTTCTTGAGGTCCCTTCTGAACCACAAGTTCATATGTCTTTTTAGGTTTTCCTAAATCATCCTGCTCATCATTTTTTATAAGATTTCTACTGTTTTAAGCCTTCATCCTAGAAATTCACTCCATTCCTGGAATTCACACATTTATAATACAAAATGTGTCCCAAAGTAGGCTCTCCCTCTAATTGGTTGGCTCCTCTCAGAATCTCCATTTAGGGAGGGTACCCAGGTCAACCAGAACTCATTCCTTTCTAAGCTATATTCCAGACTTTTTTTCAGACCACAATCCATTGTTAAGTACTTTTATAGTGTGCTCTCCTCCCCTAACCTTTCTTCTTCCCTTTATGAATTATCTTCTTCCATTACAATGTAAGCTCTTTGAGAGCATGAATTGTCTCTGTTTCTGTGTTTGTATTCCTAGTGTTTAGCATAGTGGCTGGTTCTTATAAGAGTTTAACAAGTGCTTTATAAATGAGACTCACATGAGATATGGGAAAAACGCTCCATAAATGTCAATTATTATTTTTGTTTTTCATTTGTGCATGAGCATCATGAATAAATGTACAGACAGTACTAGTAAATCAACTATGTTGAGGAAAAGAGAAATTACAAATTAGGACCAATGCTATGAAACCTCTGACACCCTGCTGAATCTCCACACTTCTTAATCCATCTCTATCAACATGTTTTTTCCAATAAGTACACATGCATCATAAATGCTAGTACTTCAGTACAAAGTACTTTCCTTTCCCCCTTTTTCTTTTTTGGAGGCAATTAGGGTTAATAACTTACCTAAGGTCACACAGCTAGTACAGATCTGATGCCAAATTTGAATTCAGGTCCTCCTGACTCTGAGACCACTGTTCTCCTTGTTGCCCTATGTATCCTATGTCTTATGAAAACTTTTGGGTTTTCTCTTCGTCAGTGTTACATTAGAGATAACAGGGCAATCAATATACAGAAGGTGACTTGGAGTTAGCAAACTCTACTTCTGTCTTACTTCTGATATGTATTAACTGATATTGTGACACAGTCACTTAACTCATTTCTCAAGGAAAGAAGACTAATAAAAAAGCATTATAGATCTGCTTTAGTAAAAGAAGTTTGTACAAAGAGTTCCTCTCAGCAGTGGTATCACAAAAAGTAGCCCAATAAGAATACTGCAAAAGTATTGTTTTCTGTTATTCTTCATTTTACAGTGTCTGATGCAGACTGGCATCACTGATAGGAAGCTAGGCTTAGAGTCAGGAATGTTGAGAGCCTTATCCAGCTCCACACTCACCTGATCACTTAGAAACTCTCCAAATATCAGTAAAAGAGAAATTAAAAATAACCACTTGCTCCTCAGGGTTGTAGTGAGAATTAAATGAGATAATGTATGGAAAGCACTTTTCTAAGAGAGTTGTCTAGAAAGTTTAAATGATTTGTCCAGGATGGTGAAACCAGGTTGTGTCAGAGGTGATAAACCCAGGAAATATCAGCTGTTACTAATATCTACTCTCATAGAGAGGTTGTGATAGGTATTGATAGAGGGAATCCCCATATGTGAGTTCTCCACGTACTAAGAAATTCACAGATCCTTCATGTATTCCTGTTGATTTTAACTGTACCAAATTTCAGTCATGTCATGGGTTAAATCAGATCTTGTGGGCTAGTCCAGGAATCTAACTTCCATCTATAACACATAAATAAGAGACTGTCTGGGATAGAATTACCTGAACTGTGAGCACTGAAAGACTTCTGGAAAGGGAAATGTATGGCACTTGCAAAATCTCCCTGAGGGAATAAATTTGTTAAGGAAGAAAATTTGTTGGATCAGCTTGGTTCCTGTCTGGAACAAGTGCCTGGGGGTGGGAATGGGGAGTGGGGGTGAAGCAGTCTTGAGAGAAGGAGAGTAGAAGGGGAGACAGAGTATATCTCTTTGCATGTAGGACATAACAAAAAACATTTAGAGATCAGGGGTCTGGAATTCAGAAGCTGTCAGTATAGGTAATAAATGGTTTCCTTTGCTATACACTAAAATATTCTGTGTACTTTGAATGGATGACTTCATATGCTATGCTAGAGTAGTCATGATGGGAAGAGTGATACAGCAAGAGAGAGAGGCTTGTGATCCCAAGGGAAGGGTCTTGGGAGAAAAAAACCTTGATCCTTTGAAATTTTAGCTCTTACCTCTTGAAAAGCTAGACAAAAAAACAGAGAAATTATTTTGGGAGATTTTCTGCTGTTGTTTGGGAGCTACCCTGGAATCCAATTAGTCACATGGTAAGTTCTTAAAAATGTCCTGACTTAGATGTTGTATAAACTACCATTTTGGAAACTGCAGTGTATAACAAAAAATTGGTGGCATATCAAATATATCATACAGGGTTATGGCATACCCTCAACTCCAAAAGATAGTGATCTATGTTGCCTCCATTATACTAAGGAAGGAAATTATTTAACCAGAACACTTTATAAGAGCAAAAAAAAAAAAAAAAACAACCCAGAGACTTTACACTCCAAAACACATTAGGCAATAGAACTTTAATATTGAGGTAATTTTCTACATCTGCATTCCTTACCACAATATTTTGATTTTGAATTCCTTTCTCAACAAGTGCACTGGTCCAAGCCAGTACATCTGGAGCCTCTCGATACAAGTGTGATTAATTTCAAACACTGGGAGATTTTTAGTACTAGAAAGTAAGTCATCTGTTCAATGCTCAGAGATGTACTGTGAAAGCCTGATTTTGGTGATTAGTTTCCTATACCTGTTCTTAGTTGAATAGTTCATTCTTTTCACAATGGTTTATGTAAATTTTGAGTTCCAAAATTTAAAAAAAAATTATTCCCTGGAGCCTTCACAACTCTCTCTGAGGAATATTTTAAGTTTTTCTTCCTCATAGATAAGACTAATGTAGATATCATCTGTCTGGGACATTTTCTGTGGCGCACTTGGATTTAGGGGTAAAAACTAAATGACCACTTGAGTAGCCCCTTCCATCTTTGTCCTGCCATTAATTCCCACTAGCCAGTCCTGATATGATTGAATTTTTACAGTGAGTCTTCAGTGATAGATTCCTTTAAATTCTTTCACTGAGAGGGAAAGGAAACTTTATGTAGGGGATTTAGAGATGATGTGTTAGATTTAAAGTAAAATAAAACTAATGTATGATAAAACAACATGAAACTTGAGTGTATCCTATACTAAAGTAGTGAGAAAGGCTTTTTCTAACACTTCTGCATATTTTTGATGACATATTAAGTTCCTATTCCTTATCTTGCTTTGAAGAACAATCCTTTGCTGTGTATGCAATATTTCCGGTTTTACCTACGGGTTGAGTGGTATGAGGTTTAGTCCATATGTTTCAGGCCTGTTTCTTTTCATGACTTAAATCTGACTTCTCTCACCTTCTCTTCATGTGCTTTTAGAAAGCAATCTATTAATAGTCTCTCTTGTTATTTTATTGTTATTGTCCTTGGTTTTTGTATTTTTTTTGTATTTCTGTTGTTTGGGGGTGTTTAAAAACAAATCGTTTCTTCAAGTTCTGTTTCTAGGAATGCTTTGGAAACAAACCTCCCCTCCCCCCTTTTTGGTTGGATGTCCATCTTTTAAAATTAATATTTAGGCTCAACTTTATAGGAGTGTCACCTTGAGTTTTATCTTGAGTTCCTTTACCTTTCAAAACATATTATTCCATTCCTTCCTGCAGTTTCTGGTAAGTGCAGTAGAGTCTTGTGTTATTTGAATTTCTTTTTTTCTTTTATATTTGAAGATCTTTCTCATAGTTATTTGGAGAATTTGTTGTTTTTATTTGGAATTGACTTTAACCATGATGTGTCTAGAAGATGTCATTGTTATTTTTTCCTGGAAGTGATATGCATATTCTTTTGATTGATATTTACTGTTTGTATTCAGAAGTTTGGGATAATTTTCTTGTACTCCTGATGATGTTCAGATTTTTTGAATCATTGTGTTCTTTTAAGGATCTTGAATTGTCTTTATGCATCCTGTTTATGAAAGCAATCTGTTTTGCTTGTATAGAATTCATGTTTTCTTCTGACATTATTACATATTGTTTTTCATCTTCAAGATTGTCCTTTTCTTCTGCATATCTGTATCCCTAATTTCTTAATCTCTTTTGTTTCTTTGCTGTGTTTTGCCACTGTGGATTCAAGTTTTTCTATTCTGCCGATTAGTTCTGTTGTAAAGGTAAAAATTTTACTTTTACATGATTATTTCTCTTTTTACAATTTTAACTATTTTCACATCACCTCCATTTCCAAACATATCCTTTACCTTCCTTTCCCCTTTCTAAAATGGTAGGCAATTTTATATAGATTATATATGTGCAATTATGTAAAATATATTTCCATATTAATCACAGTTGTGAAAGAAAAAACATCTCAAAAGGGAAATAACATGAAAAAATAAAGTGAAAAAATATACTTCAATATGTGGAGTCATTGGTTATTTATCTGGATGTAGATAACATTTTCCATCCTAAGTCTTTTGTACTTGTCTTGGAATATTGTGTTACTAAGAAAAATTAAGTTACTCATAGTTGCTCATCACACAATTTTGCTGATTGTTTTTCCTGGTTCTGCTCATTTCACTTCACATCAATTCACATAAGTCTTTCCAGGTTTTTCTGAAATCTGCCTGCTCATTATTTCTTATTGTATAATATTATTCCAACACATTCATACACCCCAACTTGCTCAGTCATTCCCCAGTTGATAGGCATCCCTTCAGTTTCCAAATCTTTGCCATCACAAAAAGAATTGCTATTAATATTTTTATACATGTAGATTCTTCCTCCCTTTTTATGCTCTCTTTGGGAAACAAACCTACTAGTGGTATTGCTAGATGAGAAGGTATGCATAGTTTGCCTTTTAGTATTTATTCCAAATTACTCTTCAGAATGATTAGATCAGCTCACAACTCCACCAACAAAGAATTAGTATCCCAGTTTTCCCACATTCTCTCCAATATTTATCATTTTCCTATTTTTTAATATAAAATCTGATAGATGTGAAAGTGATATCTCACAATTGTTTTAATTTGCATTTCTCTAATCAAAAGTGATTTAGAACACTTCTTCATATTACTATAGATAGCTTTGATTTTTTTCATCTGAAAACTTCCTGTTCATATCCTTTGACCATTCATAAATTGGGGAATGTTTTTTATTCTTATAAATTTGATTCCATTCTCCATGTATTTTAGAAATGAGGCTTTTATCAGAAACACTGACTGCAAAAATTATTTCCCAGGTTTCTACTTGCCTGATAATTTTGGTTGCATTTATTTGTGTAAAATCTTTACAATTTGATATTAAAAGAGATATTAATATTTCTTTTATATTTTGTAATGCTTTCTGTCATTTGATTGTTTATGAATTCTTCCTTTCTCTAGAGATGATAGGTAGACTATTCCTTGCTCTTCTAATTTACTTATGGTGTCACCCTTTATGTTTAAATCATGTACTTGTTTTGATCTTATCTTGATATGCAGTGTTATTTTTCTTTTTTAATCATTCAGGAACATTTGGCTATGATTCTATGCTCTCCTGAGACTTCAGAGAATCATTTGACTCCTTGGTCATTTTTCTTTATTTTGCAATATTTATTCATGGATATCTGGATTCACTTAATTGCTCTGTTATTAATATCTTCCTTATTGTTTTATGTGATCATGCTCAAGATCTTTTATGTTTTCTTTCTTCTGAGATCCTTGGTAATTTCAGTCTCTTCTCTCCCCCATTTCCCACCTTGTGTTTTCCTATTCTTCACTTTCTGACTCCTTCCCCTTTGGTGGTAGTTTCTTTGGAGGCTGGACCACAAAGCCCTCTCAGTCTCCACATATGATTAGAAATTCATGTTTCACACACCTCAGTCTGTTCCAAGTTATTTCTGGGCAGAAAAGAAATGGGCCTAGTTTTATGTGCTCTATACAGCTATGTCCTGTCCCAGTTCCTTGTTCCACAATTCTCCAGCTCAGCTTCTCTTGCAACCCAGAACAACAGGGATGCTATCTCAGCCCAAGAAAGCTTCTTCTTTTTGATTTTCTGCCTCTGAGAGGAGGGAAACGGGTAGAGTTTAGTTCTTCTGCAAGCCCTTAGGGAGGGAAGGGAATGAGAATACACATGATGCTTACTTTGTGGCATGCACGAAGCAGGGACATTTGTAAAATTAATTACTTTACAAATATACCTCATTTGTTCCTCACAATGATCCTCTGAGGTAGATGCTATCATTATCCTTATTTCAAAGTTGAGAATTCTGATACAGGGGTGAAATGACTTGATTATGGTCACATGGCTAGTAATTGCCTGAGACCAGATTTGAACTGGGGTTTTCCAGGCCCAGGGCTCTATTATCCCTGGCAACTAGCTTCTTCTTATGCAGCCAGACTGCCAGGGCATGGTAGATGATGAGGAAAGACGTATTGAATGACAATGTTACGGGTTAAGCATTGGCATTTACCATTAATTGACTGAATTATTTCTTTGTTTGGAGTCTTAGAGTCCAAGACAGGTGAAACTGCTTTATTTCTTGCACATAATTCCCATCATGGAGAGGTGTGAGGAGTAATAAGACCAGAGGAAATGTCTAGTT
This sequence comes from Myrmecobius fasciatus, assembly GCA_023553655.1. NCBI lineage: Eukaryota > Metazoa > Chordata > Mammalia > Dasyuromorphia > Myrmecobiidae > Myrmecobius > Myrmecobius fasciatus. Next base: position 179,730 of record JAJPUD010000119.1, on the reverse strand, counting down.
TTCTATCTTGTTGGTCACATGATTCAGAAGTTTGCATGTCTTGTTATAATGAGAGCTTAAGGTGAGGTTTGGCAAACATCTACTCTCTTATTCTTCTGTTGCCTGACCTTCCATCCCCACAACCATATTTCTTAACTATATCCTCTCACTCTCAAGCTTTGAAAAGGATAACAGAAGAGGAGAAGATAAGAGGAAGACGGAAGAAGCGAAAAAAAAGAGGCAGAGGAAAAGGAGAAAACAGGAAAAGCTTTGTACAGTTGTTTATGCTCAAGGAGAAAATATAAGGGAATGAAATGCTTTTACCAAGATCCTATTCCAATGCCACATCATAGAATGGAGGTGACCATGAGGATTCAAAGGCTATGTCACTAAAGTATATGTGCCCTGGATTGTCCTTTACAGGTTCTGAAAGTTCAATTATAGGCCTAGTCATAGACTATATGTTTGATTTGTGAAGACCAACTCTGATAACTTTAGAGAGGCTCGTCATTAAAGATCGGCCAAAACAACAACAAATAATGTTGTTGTTGTTTTGTTACTACAGCTCCTAAAAAACAATTATTAAAGGTTGGAAGAAACACAAGTTATGCTGATGGAGACAAGACCTACACTAATGAAGTCGTGTATTCTAAAAGATTTATGGACTATATGAGAACCAAATCATCGTGCTCCTTTAGTCCTTGTCATCTAGAAAAATATCTAAGCAGTGCTCTAAGGAGTATCCAGATGGTATTTGTGCTTCCCTCATTAGCCTTTTGGTATTGTGATATTAAAGTTCTGTTGAACCAATAGCAAAGAAACTGCTTTTTTCAATGTATAGCCTTTCCACTGAATTCTACTCCCATGTGTAATGCATTATGTATGTGTAAAACCAATTTACTGTTCCATATACTTAAAAGGACTAACTGTACTATTAAGATTGAGATTCATGAATGCATGGAACATAACTTTATAGACTATTCAATTATACAAACATTAAACTCCCTAAGAATAAGAAATATTTTTATCCAAAGCATTTTCCATACTCCTGGGAGGAGTGGGGATGGGGTGAGGGTGTGTCTCTGAAATCCTAGACAAGGTGATGAAAAAAAATTTCTTTGGGAAATGGAATAATGTTGGGTAATCAAATTGAAATCTTATCTAGATAAGATAATCATCTTTCTTATCCTAATAGAGACAGGATCCATTCTCAATTAGTGTCCACTTCCTTTTAAAGTAGGGGACTTTCTCCATCTCCACATCTATTTAGATTCTTATGTAAATCTCTAGAATGAATACCTTCAATTTCTCTAGGGGAAAAGTCCTGGAAGAAAAGGAGAGTTATTCAGTGATTCTGGAATGCTAGCCTAAACCATAATTTACATATCATGATTTTTTTCTTTCTGGTGAATGCTATAAAAGTCACCTGAAATTCATATTGGGACAGTCATGTTGGAGGGCATCAGAGACTTGGATATTTGGATATCTTTCCCTCTCTTCAAACTAAAAAATAACTTAGATATAGATTAATGTTAAATTAAATAAAATTGTTTCTGGCAGACTTGAGCCTTAAAAAATCAGACTACAATATTAGTATTAATCTTTTTTTTCTTTGATAATATTGAAGTGGAGTTTTTTTCTTTGTATACTGATATACTTATTAGGAAAGTTCTGATCTATTCATTAAAAAAGAATTTAGATAAGAATGATTGAACAATATCCAACCCCAAGACACGTCTGGAACAATGGTGAATTTTCTCTCCTCTGTTTCTTCCTTTTGTTTTGTCATGCTAAAAGTACAAGGTTGACATTGCATGCTACCAAGTGTTTCTCTGATGTTTCAAATTTGCTTATTTCTTGCTTTTATTTTTGATGTTTCTTTCTAGATAAAATAAGATAATTTTTATTCCATCCTGAATTAGTGTTTTTGCCATAGAGTGTGTAGATAAGGGGAAAGACAGTGAATCATTAATTACCCAGCATTTAAATAACTGGAATAGTAATCAAAGGATTTCCTGAGAACTTAGAGCTTTTATAAATTTTATTAATAAGTTGTATTTTTAAGCTTTATGACTTTGAAGGGGAAAAAAGAAGCCAAATAGAGACTCTTACTCTAGGCTAGAAACTCCCAAACTAATTAGAACATCTCTAGCTAGAAAGGTTATTTCTAGGTGTCTTTGGGCTTACTCCACTGAAGTGGATAAAGGGTGAGGTGAGAGATAGTGGAAGAGTAGAGTGGGAACTTCCAGAAGTCATGCCCTGAGTCAAGCCCATTCAAATAGGGGGAAACAGACAGATCAAGAAGAATCAACTTTTTTTTTTTTTTCTCCTTCTCTGAAGGGAGGAGAGGAAAAAGTGATCCTTGATTAAACTTCATTCTACACTAATATTTGCTGGATTATGTTGGAAAGACTTCAAATATAGTTCCAAAAAACGTATGAAGCTTGCTTTCTGAGGACCAGCTTCAATTCCTATGGAAAGGTTTATCATTAGTAGACTGACCACTTGGTGATGAGTTCAACCTATGAAATAGAGAAAAATGCAAGACAATCATCAATACTCTCTGTTCCCCTTCCACTACTATATTGATGGTAGCTGAGTGAGAAGTGCTCAGAAAGTGTTAAGAACATTTTTAGACTTATATAAACTTGATCTTGACTGTAGACACTTTAAGTGATATATTCTTGTCCAATTGGCAATGAACTGACATCTTGCTAAAGGAGCTAAAACATATTGACATTGACCTCACTCTCAATGAAAAAAGAAAAAAGGTTTCAGCCAAGTAGAAGGATGACTAGCAGTACCATATATGTATTTGCAAAAAGATTATTGCAACTTATGTACTGTGGAAGAAAAAGAGGTAGAGAAATTCTACAAGGAATTTAATATAAACCTTCAGGTTAATAATTATTACTAGTATTTGTGTGGCATTTTATGGTGTGCAGAATACTTTACTTATATTATCTCATTTTATATGACCCAGTAATAGATGCTATTATTAGTTTTATTTTATAGATAAAGAAACTGAACCTCACAGACCTTCCTATACAAAGAAAAATGGGTTGTGCAACCTCTTTTTTATTTTAAACACGTTAATGTAAAACTCAGAGGCTTTTAGCTGCAGCACTTTTACAAAGCTAGGGTACTCCCACATCCAGTCACTTAATTTGAGAAAAGCTCTCAGCCATTTTTACTCCCAAAAGAGAGAACATTTATTCCCATAGCTATGGTTGTAAGGGGCATGTCTGTTCAGAAGGGAATTTCTCACGCCCTAGGCACCAAATTCATTGGAATACAGAATTATTCCTAGCTAAACCAGTTCCCTCAGATAAGTCTATGTTTTAACCTCTTTTTCTTGCTAAATAAGGGCAGAAGTCTTAGTCTGACTTAAGGTTAGAAATTTTTTGTGTCTCCCTGCTTAATCTTTAGTTACTCAACTGTACATCATAAATATCAACTTCTAATAAATTGTGAAAAGTTCTCTAGGTACCAGGCTCCTTAGTTTTCTCAACTCAAGATGCTTTTGAATCTTTCATGCAAATAATAAGAGGGGACAAAGTCACAAAAACAAAATTAAGCCCGGAGTGGGGGTGGGGAAAGTAAGGTCACATTTTTGTCCTGCCTAGCCACATTCTTGCCTTTTATACATGTTTATGGATGGCAACAAAGTAACCTACAGATGTGTGTAGTAAGAAATAAGAAAAATATACTTGGAATGTATTCACAATTATTCCCTATAAGTATTAATCTGATTATACACAAATAGATAATGATGGCTAACATTTTTTATAATAGCTAACATTTATATAGCACTTTAACATTTTAAAAACACTTTATAAATATTAACTCATTTGATCCTGACAACCCTGGGAGGAAAGTGCTATTACTATCTCCATTTTGCAGATGAAGAAACTGAGTCATGCAGTCAGTATCTGAAGGTGGCTGGACTTGAATTCAGGTCTTCCTGACTCTAGTATAGCATTCTTTCCACTATACCATCTAATTGTTTCTAGGCAGTTCTTAGTTCCTAACTGAAATGTGATATTCAGTCATTCAAAATTTATTCAGGACTGCTATATCCATAATAACCGAATACAAGACATAGATTACTATTTGTTTGCTAAGTATTGTGAAGGCTGCAAAGAAAAATAAGCCAGTACCAACCCTCAGGTACTTATAGTTCATTTGGGAAGGCAAAACAGTGCACATGAAATAGTTAAGTAATAACAAGGCACTATCTGAGTGCCAAAATAAGTAATACAGGTCACAGGAACTATAATAGTTCAGACAAAGGAGAGCAGCATATGCAGAATATTGATGTAAGGGTATAAAAGTTTGAGTTTAATTCTTCTGTCACAGGGAAGTTGTGTAGCAGAAACTCAAAGTGCTCAGAAAGAAATATTGCCCAGTTTGACCAGTCTTGTTTCAAAAGTAACAAAATTTGGGTCGAGTTTTTGTGTTACAGATTCACTGATTCACAGGCAAAGCACATTTTTAACAGAAATATATCAAGTTTTCAATTATTCCATGAACAATCCAAGTTTCTCCTTCTCCCTCCTGGTATGTTGACCTTTGGGGGCAGTTTTCCTTCCTTCCATATGCATGAATTGCAGGAGGATTTCATTATATTGCATGGGTAAATGAAACATCTGTGATATTTAAATAGTGGAAAGGAACCCAGAAATCCAATACCACCTGTATGTAGTTTCTCACTCTATTAAAGGCCATAAATCGTGTCGAAATAAAACTGTCATGGCACTCCCAACTCAAAGACAATTTCGTGAAGTAGTTCATCAGAAAACAATTTTTCTTTATGCCAGGCAAAGAAGGAACCAACTGAAGCATCTTAATTATAGTAACAAAAGATTTATCAATTCAAGTTTAAAATTGCTTGTATACAGATACAACAGAATCAATTGCAGTTGAAAAACTTTTTTTTTTTCTGATTCAGAGATGGCATATAGTTTAATGGAAAAGAAAGCTGGACTCAGTGTTAAGAGATCTAGGTTCTTCAAATCCTGCTTCAGACAGTTTGACCATGAAATAAGTTATTCAGACACTGTCTTGGGCTTTTCATCTATAAAATGGAGATTAAAATATTTGCATTACCTCATAGAATTATTATGAGTTTACAAACTCTAAAGTACTATATAATTGTGAACAATTATTGTAGCACCTATCCCCTAAGTACTTCATGGGTCAAAATCTTCTTCAAACCATAGTTCACAAGCCTTTATCAATGCATTTATTTTTACTAGTTAGCCAAAGAATTAAATCAAAGATAATGATATGACAATATAGTAATAATAAAATACCCTCCCAATAAAATTTGGATTCACTCATCTATGAATGTACATACAGTGGAATGAATGTACTTGTACAAGAATCACATGTGGGAAATACTTATATGTAGAATACACATGGCAAGGACACTTGTACATGTCCAGAGGACCTGTGACCATAGTACATGCATGAAAGGGCATTTTGTATCTGTTGCTGTAAAGCAGCTGACATCCCTTAGTGATATCATTGCCTTGTTCTCTTTTGGACAATGCATCTGGCATAACTCTTAACTAATCCCTGCCAGGGCTTACATTTCAGCTGCTCCCCACTGAGTGTCATGTTTCTGTTCCAGTTGTTTTTATCTATTCAGCTATCTTCAAGGTCATCTAATACCTGCCCTACATCCACTAGGGATGCTATAGTGAATAAACCTTTTTCCTTCAGGGGGACAAATAATGCTCTGTTAACCAGCTCTTTTGGTCCCCTATACTAGGGAATACTATAATTAACAAGCACCTCTCCCTTATAAAAAGGGCTACAGCTCTATCAGCCTGCTCTGTTAGTCAACTTTTGTTGTTGTTCAGTCGTGTCCAACTCTTCATGACTCTGAAGATCATACTGTCTGTGGAGATTGGTGGTTTGTTTTTGTTGTTGTTGTTCTGGGGGGGGGGGTTGGGCAAAGATACTGGAAGGCTTTGCCATTTTCTTCTCCAGTTCATTTTATTAATAAGGAAACTGAGGAAAACAGAATTAAGTGACTTGCCCAGGGTCACATGGCTAATAAATATATGAGACCAGATTTGAACTCAGCCCTCCATCTACAAGGCACCTAGCTGCTTTCTGCTAGCCAAATTCTGGGAATCAGCTATGATCTCCATCTAAGTGCTGTCTTTGGCACAACTGACCATTTTCCCATCCATCTAATGAAAGAAGTTAAGTCTCTCTCTTGAAGATGAAGTTTATGATTCCCCTTAGGCAGCTCTCTCAGACAATGTTACAAAACTGCTTGTCTTTTCAATCCAATGAACTCCCTTTAGTTCAGTACCAAAGATGACAGAAAACTTGTATGAAGAGGTAGGATCTTTCTTCACCTATTCAGTTTGACTTTTCTCTGAATTAGACTTTGACCTTGACTATTTCCCCCTTTGCTATCTCCCTCAAGTCCTCTTCCTATATTAAACTGGCATCTACATTATGGTAGATAACCATTTTTAATTCTTGCATAGTATCATTTTACTTTGACTAGGAAAATATCCCTAGGACCTTGCTTCCCTAAACAGAAATGAAGCTAAGTGAATCTAGTTGAGGAAATTTTTCTAACTTTCAATCAATCAGTAAGTAAGTAGTTGTTAAGTGCCTACTGTGTGTCAGGCACCATGTTAAACCCTGGGGATAAAAAATATAGGCAAATGATAGTTCCTGTCCTCAAGAAGTTCACAATCTAACGGTACATTATCCCATTTGATCCTCAGAACAATCCTGTGAGTCAGGTGCTATTATTATTATATCCATTTTACAGATGAGAAAACTGAGACTGATGGATATTGAGTAACTTGCTCAGGGTCATTCAGCTAGTAAGTGTCTGAAACTGGATTTGAGTTCAGGTCTTCTGGACTCCAAAGCCAATATTCAATTATACCTTCATCCATCATACTCAGTTCTATGCGAATAGATAGGATTATGTTGTCTAGAAAAGGGATAAAATCCATTGACTTTTCCCTACTTCCTCCTCTTCTAGTAATATATAATGGCTTGATTTTTTCCCCATGTCTTTCCACATTACTGTATTTTCTTATGTTACAGATAGCAGTATATTAGAGCTGGTTCTCATAAGTTTATAAGAGCTAATTGTTAAGTTTTCAAGAATTTTCAAGCTAGTTATTAAACACAGCCAGTATTCAGTTCCTTTAGTCCTTGTATGGGTAACATTATTTGTTCTATTACAAAGAATATATTCTTCCCAAAATGTGATTTCTGTCACTGAAGCCATGAATCCATACCACAAACAAACAAGTATCATATTATATATTTTATATTGATTTTTTTTGCAGAGGCAATTGGGGTTAAGTGACTTGCCCAGGGCCACACAGCTAGGGAATGTTAAGTGTCTGAGACCAAATTTGAACTCAGGTTCAGGGCTGGTGCTCTATCCACTGTGCCACCTAGCTGCCCAATTTTATATTGATTTAAAAATACACAGAATGTTAATGCAAAAAAAAAAGAATTAGTATCAACTATAGCAGAAGGATTAAATTTGGTTGCATTTTGTTCTGATGATGCTAATAATGTGATTCTGGGAAGAAAGTCTAGAATAGCTACATTTGGCACTTTGAAAATCATTAATTTGTAACTAAGTGGCATAGTAAGTAGATAGAGTGGCTGGACCTGGAGTAAGAAAGATTCATTCATCTTTCAGAATTCAAATTTGGCCTCAGACACTTATTAGCTGTTTGACTCTGGGCAAGTCACTCAACCCTATTTGCTTCAGTTTTCTCATCTGTAAAATGAGATGGAGAAGGAAATAGCCAACCGTTCCAGTATCTTTGCCAAGAAATTCTTAAATTTAGTCATGAAGAGTCAGACAAAACTAAAATGAATCAACAACAGCAAATCACTAATTACAATTATTGTTAGGATTAAATATCTAAAACAATTTAATCATTTAAAAATAGCCCTATAAAATTCATTCTATTCACCAGTAATCTAATAAAAATAGGTAAAAACTAGAAAGAGAACTCAAAATTGAAACTATTAAAATAGGCTAAGTATTGCGATTGACATGGGCAACATGGATTTTACAAGCTGCTACCATTTTATGGCATGTATATCCTGAATTATATATGCATTTTTCTCATTTTTTATTATTTTGTCTTGGCATAGAAATTAGCTAGCATTATTCTTGTGCAAGACTTGAAGACTTTTCATTATTTTCAACTGATTAGTAGTCAAGATCAACTAACATTCAAAAAGTCCAAAAATCAATCAAATGTACCATAAGAACTTTGGAGAATTTAAATATTGGTACTTTTAAGCATTAATCTTAATTTGAAGATTCAAATAAGTTAGATAAATCTTGTTATTCCAATTAAAAATAATAACTCTAATGCTTTTCCTATGAATATATTATTAGAAAATAGAATAACACCCAAATATACATCTTCTATTGTACAGAAACAATGATGAAAGCATTTTTAAATTACTTTGATTTATTCCTTATGAAAAAAAGATCATATCATTTAAGAGAAAATTTTTAAATGCAGCTAATTTATACAATTTTCAGAGATATGTAGAGTAAAAATGATATGCCAACCCTTTGAGTATATAAAAAAGCTGAAAGGACTACAACCTTATTGAAATCAGGTATGCTGAAACTGAAAGAAGTTTCTGTTTAATGAATATAATTTATATGATGCTAAGAAATAGTTTATCAGTCGAACTAATCACAGATTTAATTTCAATAAATTTATTGGGAAAAGAGGAGACTGAGATGCAATCCCATTTGCCAAATCATGGTCAAATTGCAACCATGGGCTTGCATAGAATTTAGCAAAAATCAGTGAAAGCATTCCATGAGAATCAATTGGCTATGTGGAATTTATAATAAAGAGCATCATCCTTTTTTAATTTGTAAATTGTATGCTATACGTCCTTTTTAACAGTAAAATTTATGATAAACTAGAGGATATATATATAAAGATATATAGATATATATACACACATATGGTGTGTGGGTATGTATATATATATGTGTGTACATTTTTTTTGAGAGCTGGTAGTTCAATATTTATCACTATATTATTGATTATAGTTGATAAAACTGAAGCACAGAAGGTTACAGTGACTTGTTCATTGGAAGAAAATAGGTAGCAAATAGCTCAGTTATGATTCAAACTCAGATCCCCTGACTCAAAAATCCAGGACTCAGCTGATGCCAGCATGGGGAGAATGATGAAATTAATTATTTTTGACGTTGTACCACATATCCAAATCAGCGAATTTATGAGCTTCCCCTAAGTCTTTGTGAGAGAATAAAGTGTGCTCAGGAAGACAGAGGCAGTTTTGGGATGAGAGACAAAAGTTACCCAGGGCTTGGGGTGTGAATGTGTAATTCACAGCCTCTCTGATCCCAGTCACTTTTGGAACTAAGTGATGAGAGTTTGGAGCAATAACTACATGAATTTTAAAGGCTTATTTTTGAGCTCTTGGAAGAGAAAATTTACCATATTAGTTCATTTTTGATACCTAGTCAATATCTCAAGAATTCAATAAGACATGTAATCTTTGCTTGGAGTAGATGGGATGCAATGATAATAGACTCTAGGCAGTAACCAGAATTACTTGATATTCTCTGTCTGTCTGTCTGTCTGTCTCTTTTTCTATATCTCTCTCTGTCTCTGTCTCTGTCTCTCTCTCTCTCTTCCTCCATTCATTCAACCCCCCCCTCTTTTTTCTCTTTCTTTCTCTCTCTCTTATCTTCCTTGTTTCCTCTCCTTGGCATTCTCTTCCCTTTTTCTTTTTCTCTCCTATCTTCCTATTAGTGAAAAGATTTCCCAAATAAGTAAACTACCTTTACTAATATACACAAGAAACTTCTCTGCAATTTAATCTTACTTATCTTGTAGCCAGGAGAACTTGAATGGCTTGCTCAGATCCACATATTTGGTACGTTCAAAGGTGAGATTTTCCTGATTCCCAAGCTCACTCTCCAATTTTCTATCATCTTTTATCTTGCTTCTTTTATTCTCTTCTAAATGTTTATGGGAGGGGGGGTCTCTAGACTATGTAAACTGAAATAAAAATGGCTAACAGGAAGTTAAAACAAGGCGAAGTATAAAGATGATAAGAGAGCATATAGCTGATCTTGATGAGTTCTGGTCACCAGACCCCAACATTATATTCTAGGAACTAAAAGAACCAGCAGATGTGATTGCCAAGCCACTATCAGGGATCTGTGAAAGATGGTGGCTAACAAGAGAAGCCATTCAGATTCTACCTTAGTCTGGAAAGGCGCCTTCAAAAACACCCTTGAATTCTGTGGGTTTTTTTTTTTTTTTACTGCCTAAATTATCTATATATATTTTTGTGGAGCAACATGGAGGTGGGAAGAATCATTTATATAGCACCTACTACATGCTAGGCACTGAGCTAACCACTTTACAAATATTATCTCATTTGAACCTCACATAATGGTTTTGGGAGATAAGTGCTATTATTATTCCTTTGCTATAGATGAGGAAATTAAGTCAACATAGGTTAAGTGACTTGCTTAGGGTCACACAGCTACTTAGTGAAGGCAAAATTAAATTCAGGCATTCTTAACTGGAGTGCAGCAACTTCATCCCCTGTGCCACTTGGGAGAGTAGAACAAATACTGAATTTATGAGTTGGGAGAGCTGGACCTAATACTTAAGACACATTGTAATCCTATGCAAGTTCTTTAACTTTTTAGAGCCTCAGTTTCCTCATCTGTAAAATATGGGGTAATGATATTTGCAATACAAAATCCACAGGATTGTTGTGAGTCAAATGCTTTGCAAATTTTAAAGCACTGTATAAACATGAGCAATTGTTATTTTTGCAAGACTGCTTCCTGTCTCAGAGCAAAAAATATCTCTCCTTTTGAAGGCTATTCCCACCACTCATCCCCTCACCCCCCCCCCATATATACACCTGTGTGCTTGAATTAATTGCTTCCTGCCTCCTCTGGGACCTCTATAGTGGAGAGAGTGCTGAAGATCTAAATTTCATATCCAGCTCTGACATTTACTAACTGCAACTGTGAGTAAGTTTTGCTTAAGTCCTCAAAGTCTCAGTTTCCTCATCTGCGATGTGAGGATAATAATTCAATACCTACTTCACAGGGCTATTTTGAGAAAAATTTTGTCAGTGTTTTTTTTAATTTTATACAATGTAAATACTTTAATATTCCAGTAGATTTGTAATCTCATTGGTATAGGGGTTGCTTAGGTGGACATAGTGAATAGAGTAGACTTTACTGAGTGAAGGAAAAATGAATTTAGATATTGTTCAGACTCATCCTGGCTATATAACTCTTTACTTGCTTAATCTGTAAAATGGGGCCAGTAACAGCACCTATCTCACAGGATTATTGTGAGAATCAAATATGTTAATCCTTAAAGCACTACTGTAAATGCTATTATGATTATTATAATTAAAATGCAGATAGTAATCCATCAATTCTTTTCTATCCTGTGAGATTCTTGTTCATATTCTTCTTTAAATATGTCACCCAATATGCTTTGTGCCTTCTCACTCTTGACATTGTATGGATGTCAGTAGCATGCAAGAGCAGTCTTATTATCCCTTATTCATTTGGTTACTGGCCTGTTTCCTCTTCTGAGCATATATTTCTCTGGTGATATTCTCTAAACCATTTCTCTTCAGTCTTTCTGTTGTTATGTATGGCATTCTGTTCATACCTATCATGCGTTTCTCCACTGCCCTTTGGGTAATCCTCAATTTTAGTTCATTTTTTAAAAATACATTGAATTTATTTTTAGTTAATAAGCATTCATTTCCACTCTTATCCAGCCCTTTTGGAAAATTAAAAAAATCAATCTACAAGTATTTATTAAGCTCTTATTATGTGCAATGTACTGCATTGGGTATACAAATATAAAGAATGAAATTATCTCAATTTTGATTAGCTAATATTCCAATAAGGGAGACATATACATATAAAAATACATGCAGTATAAATAGAGTTAATCATTTTATATACATACACACACATAAATACATATATACAAATACATGTAGGTACATAAATATTGTTGTATACAAACTAGTACATGGAAGTTCAGAATGAAGGACTAGCAGTTTGTAACAAATATACAGTCAAGCAAAATAAATTCCCATCTTGGTCATGTTTAAAAACTCAGTTTCACTTCTTCAGAAATCATAGTGTCTCATGACTTACAGCTAAAGACAAATATTGGTATTAGAAAGATGGGTCTTTATTTCTGGGAGAAGTTTGGAGATCATTTAAAAAATCTTGCATTTTTTGAAAGTAAATCTATTCTTCTCTGCTTCCCCTTTTCCGTTCTAGACCCAGCTCATCCATTTGTAGTCTGTCCAATGTACTTATAGCAATGTACAAAGTTTGAGCATTATCTATTCAGCTGTATATTATGGTTTGGATAATAGGAAGTCTTCATTTATTTCCTCCCCTCCCACTCCTGATATGATTAGTTAGATAAAACTCTATGAAGTGATTATGGCTCTCTGCAATATTGCAGGCTTGATATAATCAGCATAATATCATTCATAAAAAAGAGCATTTGGATCATTCTTACACATGGCTTGGACTTCAGCATCTTTAAGGGTAATGTCAAACACCTTGGTGAGCATATCATCTTGTTTTAGGCCTTGCTCAATATTAATAATCTGAAAATTGAATAACAAAAATATGAATGTTATTACATATAGCCAAGAAATTGATTTTGCCATAGGCATAGAAAAAGTTGATTGGTGTTGAATAAACTTATAGATATTAAAAACTGGGTAAAGGAATTAATTATTCAATGAGTATAGCTGAGAAAACTATCTTGCAAAGTGTTGAAGAATAAATCTCATAGGTCAAACCACTGTGAGACATTTCTGAGATATTCTGAAAAAATCCTGATGTCATTGGTAGGAATACTCTATTATTATAGATCATGTTTAATCATGTGTAAATTATTGTTAATGTCTCTTTGTAAATCCATACAGAAAGGGTCTACCCAACACTGAAAGTTTTCCTATCTTACTTTTAATATTTGGTGCTCAGGTTGTTATGTTGATACATAATTGAGTTATCTACTTTTGTAATTATATGCATCCTTGATAATGCCTTTTATGGTACATCATGCAAGTCCTCATTGGCATTACATTTATAACCATCATTTATATTTCCATTGCCTTTTGGGTTATCTGGAGTTTTGCTTCTTTTGAAATTATGTTGCTCTATGATTCATAGTCACATGGCATTGTTAGAATATTATTATTAGAGAATCAAGAAAACATTGCACACAGCAACAGCAACATTGTGCAATGATCAACTATGACAGGCTTGATTCTTCTCAATGGTTCAGTGATCCAAGGCAATCCCAATAAACTTTGGATGGAAAACACCATGCTCATCCAGAAAGAGAAATATGAAAACTGACTATAAATCAAAACATGCTATGTTTACTTTCCCCCTTTCTTTCTTTTTTTTTTCTTATGGTTTTTCCCTTTTCTGATTTTTTCTTTCCCAATATGATTCAAAAGAGAATATTATTGCTAGAATGTTGGACTTTTGTGATAGTGAGTGACTTGGGGGGTCAATGAAATCACTGAACAATCTCTTAAATATGATTTTCTATATAACATAGTTTCATAGATTAAGAATTGGGAGGGACTTCAAAGTCATCAAGTCTACTCTTTTCATTTAAAAAAATGAGGAAATAAGGGTTTGAGAGAGTTAAATGACTTGCCTAGAGTCAAATAACAGGAAGTATTTGGAATAAAATTCTCCCTGAGGTCTTGAAGTCCAACTCTCCATCTACTACACTACATCATGTTTTTTTTGCATGCTATCCTCCTCCTGTTCATTTCATGAAGTGTTTACCCAAGACATAAAATAATATTATTCCTAAACACTCCTCTATGAAACCTACAGTCATTTATTAGATATCAACCTGGTCATCTATATTGGATAAAAACATGTAAATGAAAAAATGTTCATTGTTCATATAGATGTAGATGTATTAATATCTATGAATTAACATATCCTAGAGCAGAGGTCATGATATAAGAGCTAGCTATATTAGCTAACTATTAGAAGGCCTATCTCATGGGTAAGGGATTAAACTTGTTTATTTGAGCCCAACGGACAGAACTAGGAACAAAAAGTGGTGGTGAAGTTAATTTCAATTCTATGTAAAGAAATCCTTCCTAAAAATGAGTTATTCATAAATGGAATGGACTAGAAGTTGCTGGTGGTATGGTAGATATAGTGCTAGACCTAGAGTCAAGAAGACCTGAGTTCAGATCAAGTCTTGACATGTTCTAGCTTTATAATTTTGGGAAAGTAATTTAAATCTGTCTGCCTCAGTTTCTCCTATTGTAAAATGGGACTAATAATAGCACCTACCCCCAAGGTTGTTGTGAGAATCAAATGAGATATATTAATAATGTACTCAGCAAAGTGTTTGGCATAAATTTTTTTGTAATTATGTTCATATATTTCTGAGTTTCTCTTGATAGTTATATGTGATTCCTCATTATGTGGAACTTTTTAAGCAAAAAGTTGTTCAGGAGTGAGTTATACTAGATGGCTGCTACATCTCTTTTGAGTCTTAGAGCCCTCATATCAAACATTACAATTAAGTTTTATCAGGATCAATTTTTTTATTATTAAAACTTTTTATTTTCAAAACATATGCACAGATAATTTTTCAGTGTGTTCCAAGTTTTCCCTTCCTTCCCCCCACTCCTTCCCTAGATGGCAAGTAATCCAATATATGATATACATGTTAAAATATACATATTTGTACAATTATCTTGCTGCACAAGAAAGATCAGATCAAAAAGGAAAGAAAATTAATAAGAAAAAATGTAAACAACAACAAAAAGAATGAGAATGTTATGTTATGATCCACACTCAGTTCCCACAGTCCTCTCTCTGGGTATAGATAACTCTTTTCATCATGAGATCATTGAAACTGGCTTCAATCATTTCATTGTTGGAAAGAGTCACATCCATCAGGGTTTTATAATTATAATCTTGTAATATTGTTGTTGCCATATACAATGATCTCCTGGTTCTGCTCATTTCACTTAGCAACAGTTCATGTAAGTCTCTCCATACTTCTCTAAAATCAAGGGATTAATTATTGAAATAATGAAAAACACAAATGGAAATAACATGTAGTCTCCCATGGATGTTAATATCACCCAAAATTTCTAAAATGCAACAATAGAAATAATATTACTTTGCTAAATGGTCTTTTGTTTATCAATCAGTTGAAGCATAAAGCCAGGAGACAGTTCTGTCTGGCTCAGCACCTTTTGAATTTTCAATTCTCTTGGCTGCAACCAATTAAAAACCATTTTTATCATTTCACAATACCAGTGTCTCAGTCATGTGTGACTAAAAATAACTTTCTAAAGTTCTATGTGTTTGGCAGAGACAAAATGGTGTAGAAAAGCTATGAATTCTGGAATGGTAGAACCCACAAAAAAGATGGGGGAAAATAATTTTCCAACTGAGAATAACTTAGAAGGACTGATGGAAATGTCTGTCTCACTTAGGCAAAGACCAGTGTAGGGAGTGTCTGGATAAATCAGTGAGAGGTTTTTAGTCACAGCACGGATCAGCAACTAAAGACCCTCAGTTCTAGCTCACGAGGCCAATGGCACTGCAGGCCAACTCTAAGGCTCCAGCACAGCACAGCAGGCAAATTACCAGTCCCAGAACCCCCAATACAACAGACATGGCTAGGCCAGGTTAACCCAGTGTAGTCCCCACCAAAGAAAGCAAAGGACTTGTTTTCAGCACAAAAACAAGAGGAACAATGTCTTCTCCTCCAGGAGCAAAGCTCAACTTTAAAAAGTAATGAAATAAGCTGGAAAAGGAGCAAAAACAAAAACAAACAAAAAAAATCCCTGACTATTAAATTATTATGACAATATGGAAGATCAAAACACAAACTCCGAAGACAATAATGTCAAAAGGCCTATACACAAAGACTCAGAGAGGAATATGGATTGGCCTCAAGCACAAAAAGTTCTTTTGGAAGGACTAAAAAAGGATTTAAAAATCAAATAAGAGAGACAGAAGAAAAATTAGGAAAGAAATGAAAGCAACGCAAGAGAATTATAAAAAAAGAGTCTCAGCTTGGCAAAGTACACACAAAAAAATAGAAAAATATGTACAAAAATTCATTAAGAAAACAAGTCCTTAAAAAGTAGAATTGGCCAAATGGGAAAGGAGATACAAAAGATCACTGAAGAAAATAATTCTGTAAAAATTAGGATGGGGCAAGTAGAAGCCAATGAATCCATGAAACATCAAGAACCAATCAATTATCAAACAAAATCAAAAGAATGAAAAAATAAAAGAAAATATAAAATATTTCAGGGAAAACAACTGACCTAGAAAATAAATCTAGGAGATATAATTTAAGAATTATTGGACTACCTGAAAGCTATGATCAAAAAGATCCTGGACTGCACATCTTTCAAGAAAATTTCAGGGAAAACTGCTCTGATATCTTATCAATCTGCTGAAAGAGATTCCCAAATGAAAACTCCAAGGACTATTATAGCCATATTTCAGAACTCTCAGGTCAAGGAGAAAAAACTGCAGTCATAAAGAAACAATTCAAATATAAGGAGCCACAGTTGGAATTACACAGGATTTAATATTTTCTACATTAAAGGATCAGAGGTCTTGATGATATTCCAGAAGGTAAAGGAGTTCAAATTACAATCGAGAACCAACTACCCAACCCACATACACAAAAATGTTTGTGGCAGCCTTTTTTGTAGTGGCAACAAGTTGGAAATTGTGTGGATACCCATCAGTTGGAGAATGGCTGAATAAGTTATGGTAAGTGAATGTTATGGAATATTATTGTTCTATAAGAAATAATTAGCAGGATGATTCCAGAGAAGCCTGGAGAGACTTGCATGAACTAATGCTAAGTGAAATGAACAGAACCAGGAGATCATTATACATGGCAACAAGAAGATTATACGATGATCAGTTCTGATGGACATGGCTCTCCTCAACAATGAGATGATTGAGGCCAGTTCCAATGATCTTGTGAAGAAGAGAGCCATCTATACCCAGAGAGAGGACTGTGGGAACTGAATGTGTATCACAACATAGCATTTTCACTCTTTTTGTTGTTGTTTGCTTGCATTTTATTTTCTTTCTCATTTTTTTCTTTTTGATTTGATTTTTCATGTGCATCAAGATAATTGTATAAATAAGTATGTATATATTGGATTTAACATACATGTTTAACACAGAGTGGATTACTTGCTATCTAGGGGAGGGGTGGAGGAAGGGGGGGAAATTGGAACACAAGGTTTTGCAAGGGTTAATGTTGAAAAATATCCATGCATATCTTTTGAAAATTAAAAAGCTTGGGCAGCTAGATGTCACAGTGGATAGAGCACCAGTCCTGAAGTCAGGAAGACCTGAATTCAAATCTGTCCTCAGACACTTAATACTTCCTAGCTGTGTGACCTTGGGCAAGTCACTTAACTTCAATTGCCTCAGCCAAAAAAAAAAAAAAAAAGAAAAAGAAAAAGAAAGAAAGGGAAAAAAAGAAAATTAAAAAGCTTTAATTAAAATAATAAATAAACGTGAAGAGACAGAACCTTGATTAAGCACCAAAATAAATATTTTTCATTGAGAAAAAAAGAATCAACCACTTAGCAAAACTGAACATAATATTTTAGAGGGAAATGGACATTCATTGAAACAGGTCACTTTCAAATTGAAGTTCCATGTGTTGGATTGGAATCAAAGAGAAAATATCTGTGCATAGTATATATTTACCAGATAGGGTAAATCTGATAATTTTCTTGACCTTAATTTTTTTTTTTTAAATACAGGGAGCAATTTGATGAATCAATCATCTGGGTATCCAAGCCATGTCCCTCACCTATTCTGATAATTTTCTAAGAACTGGGCTCTCATTGGCAAATCCCAGGAAACATGTCAAAGGATGCAATTTTTAAAAATACATGTAGCTTTAACACTGCATTAACACTTTGTGGATACTGTGTATATATATGGGTGTGTATGTATGTATATAAAATATTTATAGTTGCATAATTTATAATAGCAATGCAATAAAAACAACACAATTGTCCAATAGCTTGTGATTTACCAATGTGATGGAGCACCAAAATACTACTAAAAATTACAAATATGAGGGACTTAAAATATGGAAAAACAGGAAATTCTTATCTTCTGGGAAAGAGGAAGTGAATACTGCAGACCTGCCTAAAAGCAATCAACAGAACCAGATTTGATCATGTAATGAGTAGATAAATGCTATACATAATTTGGTGATGGAGAAAGGGCTTATCTGATAGGCTCTGGGAATATTTTAGATTATGGGAAGCTGAATCTAAGAATAAGACAAGCAGTGAACCACCAAGGAAGATTCAACTTCAGGAACTGTTTTTGTCAAAAGCAGACTTGTGTCCCAGTATCCTTTACATAAAGAACTTCTCAATAATCAAAGATCTCCACAATTTTTTGTTTCACTTTTAGAGGTAATGAGACCCCCATCACCCCCAGAAATGTTTGAGCAGAGACTAAATGGCCAGCCATCAAGAATGAGATAGATGAGATTCCTATATTAAGTGAGATGTATCTCTAGATGACTTCTTTAGTTCCTTCCAGTTCTCAATTTCATGGCTCTACCCCTTACATATTTTCATATGTATCTTCTATGTTATTTCATTTCCCTACCTCTCTGACATTGGACTTCTTCACTTGAACAGCAACCAGCTGTTGTTATATTCCCTTTTGGCCTATTTAGTCATCAGATTTTCTTGGGAATAATAATAATAGCTGATTGCCAGGTCTCCATTCCATAGGGAGGCCAGGAGAATAAAGATAGATACATAATTATAATTAAGGGCAATCACTAGGACTCAAGGGAAGGCTTCTCCTGAGGAAAAGCATCATGGTCCAAACTGTGATGAGAGAATAAAACCAGAAGCCATGCCAAGTCAAGCTAAGTTCACCAGGAATGTCAAATCTAATGGGAAAAAAGAAGGGGAAGGAGTGAAGTCTGAAGTCTAATCAGTAGCTAGCATAGAGTCAGGGAGAACACACAATCAGGAAAAGCAAAGGAATAACCATATATCCTATGTTTACTATGAGCTAAGCACCGCCAAGCATTTTTTTCTTTACAAATATTATCTTATTTGATCCTTATAAACAACCCTGTGAATTAGTACTGTTATCACCATTTTATAGTTGAGAAAACAGAGGTAAAGTGACATGTCCAAGGTCAAACAACTAGTAAGTATCTGAAGCTGGATTTTATCTAAGATTTTCTTGACTATAGTACTACATGCATTGTGCAACCTGGCTGCCTCCCATAAAGGAATCAGTAAGTGTCAACATTTCCCAAACATATAATTTAATTCTGGTGTGTTAAAATAGATTATTTGAAGAGACAAAAATGTTAGAAGTTGGGAAAGATTCAATATGGAATTTGGATGGTAATTTGACCAAAGATAAGATAGCATTTCTTGTCTAACTACTAATATAACTTCAGCCTGTGAATTATTTGGCATCTATTTTGCTCCTTAGATTGTCAAAACAATGAATTCTATACATGAATTGAGAAGTCAGAAAAGTAAGAGATACTAGACTATCAGGAATTTTTAGGAACATAGACATTTTGAAAATTTTATGAGGCAAATAGGGTTTTGTCAAGTATATTGTAAAATGGAAGGCATCACATTTGAAATATTATGTGAAAACAATGAAAAAAGATGTAGATCCTGGCCAGCCCACCCACTGACTGACTAGCTGTGGAGAAGGGCCATAAAGCAAAGTTGGTCATTTGTCCCTGGATAAAGTACAAATACCAAATATTTTATCCCAATTTGTCAGCACTGCCATGGAATGCCATTAAATCCCCTCAATCCAAGACCAGCCACAACTCTTATTCTCAGCAGAACAATAAACTTAACCCAACAGCTCTATTTATTTAAGTGGTTGGGTGAATAAATTGAAATGATGTCTTGCTTCTAGCATCAAAAGTGTTTTGCAAGAAACTGCAGCATCTGCTTGTAAAGGAAAGAAACCCTATAAAGAGCAATGAGAAAGGAATGTGTTTTTGAACTTTCTTTCTCTCCTGATCCAACCTAAATTAAGCACCTGACATATGGAATATTCGGCAAGTGGTTTGGCTCAGTGATGACAGGCTTACCACTTTTTATACCTGCCACTGACTGGAAGATTTGACATTTTGACTTGCTAACTAACCAGATTTTTAAAGGCATAGTACTCACAGGAGTGTGTGTAGAGTTGTGTGTCTGTGTGGCAATAGAAAGAATATTTTACTAACAGAGAAGTATATAATTAAATTGATTAATTAAATATCTAAATGATTTGATTAAATCTTAGGATCAAGACTAACTTTACTCTTACTGAGTTTAAGTTGGGTAAGCCAATGTTTGAAAGTAAAAAATTGTTCTGTAAGTCAGAAAATGCCATATATCCAAGAAATGTGTTCTAAAGAGGGTACTGTTGGTGTAAGCTAGGATCTTTCCTCCCCGATTAGTTGCTTCTTCCTAAACAAGTTTAGGAGAATGGCAATAAAACAGGAACTGATAGTGACAATTCATTAGAACATTAATGAAGTGCTTACTATATACAAAGCCATATAGGAGTAGTAGATAGAGAGCTGACCTGTCCTAAGTCCTATTCCTGCCTCCTACTGCCTCTGACTCTGACAAGTCACTTAACTTTTCAGGGCCCAAGAAAGCTCTCTTAGTTAAGTTATGGGGCAGGTGCTGGTCTGCAATGGTAAAGGGAATTTTCCTCCTTCCTTATCTAATGTAATGATGGATTTAGTTAAAATAAAGTACAAAGATAGTTATATACCTTGCTTTTCCACAAGTCTAATGAGGGGGAAAGACATGTATACAAATACTTATTATAGGAGTAGATTAAAGAGTAGTTCTAGGTGAATAAACATAAAAAAATTTAAAAAGGAGAGAACTATTAACTGAGGAAGACAGGAAAATCTTGCTTCATGGAGGAAGGGGCCTTTTAATTGAATCTTGAAGGAAGAAATTTTAAGACTAAAATGACTTAGGGAAAAGCAGAAAAGAAAAGAAGTAATGTTATCTTAATTAGATGGTTTCTTAAGCAAAGGTACAGAGAAAGGAGAAAGAGGAGATGGATAATAGTTCAGTTCAATATAAAATGAAGAATATTTTAAAGGAATCACTAGAAATGTTGACTGAAACTTCATTATAGAGGGTTTTGAATCCTAGAATCAAGTTGTTTTTTTTAATTTAAAGACCTCGTCCAAATTTCTCCAAATCTATATATCCCCTTCCTCTTCCCAGAAATCATCCTACATAACAGAATTTTTTTTTAGAAGAAAAGGGAAAAATAAGCAAAACCAATCAATACAGTAAAAAAAAGTCTAAAAATACACGCAGGACCATATCTACAAAATAGGAATATGTCTTTTCATATCTTTTCTTTGAGGCGATGTTGGTTCTTTGTAATTTTGCAACATGCATTTTTGTTGTTTTTTGATTATTGTTCTTTATGGTTACATTGTTGTAGTTATAGCCATTGGATTTTGTTGGGTTTTTTTTTTTTGTTCTTCTTACTTCATTCTTTATCAGTTCATGTAGGTCTTTCCATCCTTTTCTGTATTTAGCATAGCCATTATTTTTCTAAGCACAGTAATATTCCATTACATTTACATGCCACAGTTAGTTTATTCGTTTCTCCAATTGATAGGAATCTATTTTGATTTTAATTCTTTGCTACTACTACTATTATTACTACTCTACAAAGTGCTATTATAAATATTTTGGGGTACATAAAGACTTTCTTATTTTTTATCAATGCTTTCCTTAATATAAACCTTCTAGTAGAATTTCTGGGTCAAAGAATATCAATATTTTAATCACTTTATTTATAAAATTACTTTCTAAAATAATTATACTGATTCATAGATCCATCATCAGTGCATTAGTATGCTTATCTTTCTACAACCCCTGCAACATTGATCATTCCCATCTTTTGTTGTTTTTGCCAAACTGTAGGATATGAGATAAAACCTTGGGATTGTTTTGGTTATCATTTCTCTTATTAGTGATTTGGAGCATTCTTGTATATAGTTATTAATAGTTTCCAAATATTCTTTTGAAAATTATTTATTTATATCTTTTAACTATTTCCCTTTTGTGAAATGCTTTTGTGTATATACATATATGTATATGAATGTACATGTGTATGTGTCTGGTACATATGTTATATTCCTGATATATATGTTTTTGCATGTATATTATATATGTGTTATCTATAAAGATCTTGTTTACCAACCACTTACCTGAGAAATTTGATAGAAAGATTCTTTTGTCACTTGATTTCTTCCTTTCTTAACTTTGATGCATTGATTGTATTTGTACATATAATCTTGCTGTTTGCTGTGTACAATGATCTCCTGGTTCTACTCACTTAACTCAGAATCAGTTCATGTAAGTCTCTCCAGGCCTCTCTGAAATCATCCTAATGGTCATTTCTTATAGAACAATAATATTCCATAACATTCATATAACATAATTTATTCAGCCATTCTCTAACTGATGGACTTCCATTCACTTTCCAGTTTCTTGCCACTACAAAAAGGGCTGCCACAAACATTCTTGCACATGTGGGTCTCTTTAACTCCTTTGTGATCTCTTTGGGATACAAGCCCAGGAGAAATACTGTATGATTTGTTTTTTGACCCAGTCATTATTTAGCTATTTCATTGTCAAGTCTCCACTGGGGTTGGTGGGTCTTGTTCTCTTTAAAGTGATGACTATTTTTAGTGTGTTTTGGTCTAGATAGTCTTGTGATATAGCATTAATTTGTTCACTATTTTTTTCCTTTTTATGTTTATCTTCAAAATCTCTATGACCTAATACATATCTTTTTTGGGGGTATTAAATATGAAGAAATATTTATATTCTTTAGCAGTTCCACCTGAAAGACACCATAAATCTTTTAGATCTTTGTACAACATTCTGTTCAATTCTATATTTTCCCTTTTATTTATTTTTTTGGTTAGATTTGTCCAAAACTGAAAATAGGATATTTAAACCACCTGTTATTATTTTATTTCTGCCTTTGTCTTTTTATACAAAATCAGAGAAACTAAAAACAACAAGGCTTGGCAAGATTTGGGGAATGGGGAAGAGGAACAAAACAAAGATAAATTCAAGCTTATCACTCTGAGTGACTGGGAATATGTTAATATCGTTAGGAAAGATAGGGAAGTTAGGAGTAGATTTTAGGAAGAGAAGCAAAAGTTTAGGTATTGTATAGACAGAGATATTGTTGAAGTCATGGAAGTGAATGCAATCATCAAGATCTTCGATGAAGAGAATTCAAAGAAAAGCAGAAGAGGTCTGAAGATACCCAAATTCAAGGGATGAGGATAAGATGAGGAATCAGCAAAAGAGAAAGAGAAATGGCCAGAGAAATAGCAAGAACTACAAGAGTGCAGTGTCTTGCAAGACAAGTGTTTAACAATATCAAAAGAGAGAGAAGTCATCGAGGTGCTTGGTAGGAGCTCCAAGCTTGGTAGGACATGTCAGAACATGTGCTTCATTGTCATAGTATTTGAGATGCCAGGGTCATTTCCACATTGCAGTGAAGCATCAGAGTAGGCATTAAGTGGAAGACTTACGTGCTTAAGGATGATAAATTGGTGTAAATGAAAAGTTTTTAAAATCTCTGAATAAATACCAATAAGTTTTTCTTGGATGGAAGACACCCATCCCTACTGCTGTGAAGAGCAAGAACATTAGGGATTTTTTTTTTCATTCAATCTGAATATGATTCCCTTTTCCTAAATTAATGAGCACTTACAGAAAGAGCTGGAACCATAGCCAACCCAGGAGATGAAGCCTGTAGTCTTGTCCGTTCTCCACGAATACTCAGAGACAACAACGGTAACCCCAAACACTTAGGGCAGAAGCTTATCACAGGATATCTCTAAGAGAACAGCAAAGAGAGGAATGGCATGAAGAATTCATTCAGAAAAGAGTGGAGGAGGGGTAGTAATAGCCAATTGCTACCAAGATGCTTTAAAAAAAGTATTGAGATTACAGGAATGTTCATCAATTGGGAAGTGCCTAAACAAGTTGTGGTATATGACTGTGATGGAATACTACTGTATTATAAGAAATTATGAGTTCAATGAGCTTAGAAAAATATAGATAGATTTGTATGAAATAATGAAAAGTGAAAGGAATATAACCAAGAGAACACAGTATATAGTAATAGCAAAATTGTTTTAAGAACATCTTTGAGTGAATAAGTTATTTTCATTAACATAAAGGACATGTGAAGAAACATTCATAGAGAATAATTTTACATATGTGTCGATATAGATATAGATACACATACACACACATATATAAATGTATATATATTCCTACTTGTGTCTAATGGTAACCATTTCTAGGGTGAGGGGGGGAATGAAAAAAAAAGAAAATAAAGAAATTTACATAGCTTTATTATGTATTTAAAAGTAATAGCAAGTTGTACATAATAGATTTGCAGTTTCATATACAATCATCTTTTTTATTATACTATTATAAAATTTTGTTTTATTCCCCTTTAAAAAAAGGATTGATGATCTTTCACAGTCCATCACTGTCGATGGAGGTGAAAATAACCCTCATTGTGGGAATGGGATTCTGAAGAATACTCAGTGTACAAGTTTGTGGAAGTTGGAAATATTATAATTCAGATGCATGATATAAAATGTTCTTTGGCTTTTCTTTCTCTATTAATAAAACTTTCTTTGATGTGTTATGGCCAATGCATTTTCAAGTATGGGATTGGTCTCAGTTGACTCATTGGGTTATCTAATTAAGGGGGCTGATGTAAGCAAAAAATTTCCTAATAATTAGAGCTAAACATAAGTTGGATAGGTTGTCTTCAGATACAGCATGTTCCCACTCATTGGAGAACTTCAACCACTTGTAAGAATGTTGAGGGTTTTTTTTTTTCAGTCTTACCTACAAAGGATCCTTTAAATTTCAGAATTCTCTGACACTGAGATTTTCCCAAGTTTCTGGGTGGAAGTTGAAGTAGAGAGCAATGGATGTCGTTCTGCCTCAAATTAACCTTTCATGCTTCTCTGACTTAGGTTGCAAATACAATAAAAATGTTTTCTTTATGTGTTAACCATTCCCATTTAAAATTCCTGTGGATAACTTGCTCTTTTGAATAAAAAGCAGCTTACTATTTATAATATCATCTTAATTTTCATTTTTTCTAGTCATAACTAATTGGTATTTATAATTCATATAAACATTGTATCAGAAAAAATAATACTAAGCCCAGTTTATCTGGACCAAACTGTTCATTATTTAGGATGGGGAAGGGGAATGGACTAAGTCTAGAAGTGTCTTTCTTCCTTTGTAAATAAGGGGATCCTGGAAAAACAGAAGTAATATTGTATTTCCTTCAGAATTCTCTCATGATAATTACTCTGAGAAACATCATTTTAAGGTATTATTTATATTAGTACATGGGAAAGTTAGGAGGAAACACTCTAAATTAAAATTTATTATCATAGCTATTGACCACCACCACAAAAACATCTATATAACTGTGAGCTAGGACCATGATAGCTTTTTTTTTAAAATTAGCCATATCACACTGTTGATTAATATTGAGCTCAGTTTACTAATCCCTCAGGTTTTTTTCCTTATGAGCTATGACTGCCTCATCTTGTATTTATTTGTATAATTGATTTTTATCAACCCAAGTGTAAGATTTTAAATTTATTCCCATTAAATTTCATCTTATTTTATTGTTATGGCTTATCAAGATCTTTTTGGATTTTAATTGTACATTCATTATGCTCATTATGCTGAATAACTTTGTGTTATCAGCATAATTCATAACATGACATTTATGCCTTTATCCAAGATATTGGTAAAAATGTTGAACAAAAATGGCCAAGGACAGTACCCCAGCATGTTCTACTTCAGACCTCATTCTAAGCTGACATCAAGCCATTAATCATTACTCTTTGGGACTCTGCTCTTTGTTCTGTATCCCAATCTGATTCTCATTCCCTTTGGTAGAGAAAGCAGAAGCAAAATAATTCATTCTGTCTTCTCTCCATCATTACTGTCCTTATCCCATTAACTTGAGCTATGGTCTTATCTATTTTTTTGATTTTCTTTCTGCCCCCAGAATAGATTTTAAAAAACCAACACAAATCTTTTTATAATACTAAATACTCATAATTAGCTTTAGTTCACTCTGGGATTCAGCATTATTGACTCATAAACCTTTGGTGCTTTTTGTTGTTGCTATTCATTTTCTGTTATCCTTACTTCCTTTTTCAGAACATTTAAAAAAATTTAAGTGGTTCTATGATTTCTGTGTATATAGTAATCATAACTCACATTTACATAACATATTACAGTTTAAATCCTTTTAGAGAAATTATCTTTTTCTTCCCCTTCAGAGTAACTCTTTACAAAGATTTCCTTTGTGAAATCTTAAGTCAATGGAACGAACCTATCCTGTCTATAGACTTTTTGAATTTCTTTATCAAGGATTCACATCAATTTATGCCCTGCGTTCTTTCCTCTTAAAGATCAGAAATAATACTAAGATGATCTGTCCACTTCCTTCTAATTTTTTTCATTACTTCTTCAACAATCAACCTCTTTTTATTAGTCATAATCAGGACCAAAGCAACAATTCCTCTCATATTTTTTTCCTTTCTACTTTTTAAAGGATTAAATTTTCCTAAAAGCTAATAAGCAATCAACTACATTACTTGAAGAAAGCAAAAGCTTCAACAAATGGTCCAACAATTGAGGTTTCCCATCACTCTATATTGATGGTGTAATATACCTGCATAGAAGATCATAAAATAATTCCCAAATACCTTATCCATTTCCTGCTTCTAGATATAACATAGTCCTGTCATAATATTGCTGTCTTTATCTTTATTGTTTCTTCAACAAAAAAGTATTCTCTATCACACTTGCCTATTCAATTCATAGATTTTTCTCATAAATATATGTTCTTGATATAGCTTCCACTGCCCCTCTTATTGAATCTATTCTCTTTCAATAAGTATTTTCTTTGCATTGGCATGTTCCATTCATGAGTTATATCCCACTACATTTTCATCAATGCCTATTTAGATATGTGGATTATGCAGGTTATGTGTGTGCCCATATGGATTGTCTAAAGTTAGCTCACAGGAAGACATGGATAGATATCTCTAGGGTCTTGTCCACCCCTCTCTAAGGAAGATTTTGATTCCTGCTTGGCTGGGAGTGAGAGAGTAAAGATAAAGGTGACTGCTCTATTATCTTCTGAGAAAGGGCATGTCAGACTAGAATTATATCTATCTGCTCCCCTGAACATAGACTGTTAACAGGCACAATTATTTGAAATTTCAAGTCCCTTTTTGGAACATTGATTTCTCTATGTTTCTATCTCTTCATAAAAGCTTTCCCCCATCCCTCTCTAAAGCTTTCTTCTAGAATATATGTAACTATTTATGTCCTCTCTCGAAGTAATATGAATAAAGATTGAAATCTCTACTTCCAGTTCCATTCTCCTGTTGGCATCAATCTGGAATTATACCTAAGTAGTAGCAATCAATATTTCTAGGCATTTTTCAATACAGGTTCATATATATATATATATATATATATATATAATTTTTCTGCTAGACATATACTCTGAGGACATCAATGACAAAAAGAGTAACCCCATAAACACCAAAATATTTATAGTGCATTTCTTATAGTAACAAAGAATCAAAACAAAAGAGGTGCTCATTGAAGGGGGAATAATAAAAAAGCAAATTGTGGTACATTCATGTAATGGAATATTACTGTGCTATAAGAAGTGACAAGTATAATGTATACAAAGAATCATCAGAAGTCTTATACAAACTGATGCAAAGTGAAGCAAGCAGAATTAGGAAAACAATGGACAAAATAACTTTTATTATATAAATGTAAAAAAGAAAAATAACAAAGATAAAAATAGAATGCTAGAAAGTTATAATGAGCAGTCTTGTCTCCAAAAAAAGAGATATGCAAATATAGATTCCATATAGCACATTGCATATAGTGTTAGATTCTTTTCAATATGTTGGTTGATATTATTAAGCTTTTTCCCCTTTTTAAAAAAATTACAAAAAAATGGCTCTTTGGCATAGGGAGAGGAGTATAATGCATTGGGAATTAATTATAGGTCAGCAATATTAAATTCAAATGGAAACAAGATTACTAATTCATACATGAAGATCCCTGAGGGGGACACATATTGATTTAGTTTTAAAAAGTAATATTATCTATGTATTATTGGGGCTTTTTGTTTGTTTGTGAAATATTTCCCAATTACATTTTAAGTATTAAATTCTTAATTTATTTTCTTGGGTAGGTTATCCAAATTTTTGTTTTTCAGCAGTAAATCTCAATTTAAAATTTATGAATAGCAACTACTCTTCTTAAGTATTTATTTGGATATAATCTTGAGTGCTTACTACTGAGTTAATACTTAATGGGTTTACAAGTAGTTCTATTTTTTTTTAAATTTGCAAAACATATGTATGGGTAATTCTCTAACATTAACCCTTACAAAGCTTTCTGTTACACATTTTTCCCCCCTACTCCCCACCCCTCCCCTAGATGGCAGGATATCCATTACATGTTAATTATGTTAAAATCAAGTAGTTCTATTAATATTGAAATTTTCTCTACTTTGTTCCCTTGCTGAGTAGCTCTTTTAAACTCACACTTTTACTTACTCTTCCTTCTCCAAAGAGACTATCAAAGAGGAAAACAAAAGTAAGAGAGAAAACCATCAAATTCCTAACATGGAGTGGGTTTGCATGGCAACAAAGAGTGAATGGTTAGCTTTCTAGATCTGTTAGAGTAGGATCTCCACAGTTATTTTATCTGAAGGGAATTCCCAGAGCATCAGACATGCCCATAAGCAAATATAAATTTAATAATCTATTTCGCAGGCAAATGGAATTGTAGTTAGGTGGTGACTGGATAGATCAAGGAACCTGGAGACTGGAAGACTTGAGTTCAAATGTGGCCTCAGTCACTAACTAGCTTGTGAACCTGGGAAATTGATTCAACTCCTCTCAACCTCAGTTTTCTCATCTGTAAACTGGGAATAATAATACCACTTATCTTTCAGAGTTGCTATTAAGATTAAATGATGAATGATAAAATGATAATATTGGCAAAGCATTTTGCAACCATTAAAGTACTAAAATCTAACTTTATTAGCTATTATTATTATTTTTGAATCATAATCCCTTCCTTTTTGATTTATCTGAAATTCCATTAATATGAAGTCAGTTTTTTTTTTATTGGCAAAACTGTCTTTGATGCCTTCCTCCCTTCCCCAAAGAGCCCCAATAGTCACATGTTGGCTCTAAGTCTATATTCTCCTGACATTTGCTCTCCTCACAGATCTTTTCCCATTTTTCTCCCTCTATAGCCCACTATCCCTGCTTTATCCTCCCTTCTCTCAAGTTTACATGTGTTTGATTTCCACAAGTCCTCTCCAGCTAAGTGAAGAGCAAATGTGATTAAACTAATCTGATTAATGGGCTAATATGTACCCTCCCCAAGTGACATATTTACATATTATTGGAGACTTCAGAAGTTTAATCCAAAGGAGAAGATGTAATGGAGGAATGTCTGCCCTAGAGGGAGCAACCTCTAAAGTTCCATAAATCACACAGGCTTTCTATTCAACCTATCCTTAAGTGTGGCCACTACAGAAGATAATTGAAAGTTGAGTGAATATGAATTTTTTAGGTATTTATGGAAAAGGATAGAGTTATAATATTTTAATGAATATATTTCTGTTTTTAAAAATGAGTAATTTAAAAAGTAATAGCTCTATTATCCTTTATAGAATATATATGTATGTAATATATATATGTATATATACACATATACATATAATTTTGTGAGAAATGCTTTTCATCAACCATTCTTTTTGAAAGAATTCCAATTTTATGTTAAAACACTGTTGTTGCCCATAGGCCTTCTCAAAAGCATTTACTGGCTATTTTATGGCCATGAGGTTTTGTTATTAAGGCTGCTTCTCTTCATTGGCTTCATTAATTTTGTTAAATTGTTGATTATTATTTTTTATGGCCATTTACAAAGGGATCATACAAGAAAAATGGGAATCTAGGAATGGAATCCAAAATTTTGGATTTCCATTCCCGTTCTAACTTGTTAAGTTATAGGTAAGTCATCAAAATTTAATTTTTCTCATTGAATTTAGAAATAAAACATCCTTGCATATTCAGAGCTTGGAAAATTTTTCTTAGAGATATGAAAGACAGAATATATTAATGGAAAAATTTTATGTGATATTGTTCAGTTATTTTTTTTAGTCATATAACCCCACATGGAGTTTTCTTGATAAAGTTACTTGAATAGTTTATCATTCTCCAGCTCATTTTACAGATGAGGAAACTGAGGCAAACAGGGTTAAGTGACTTTCCCAGGGTCACACAGCTAGTAAATGTCTGAGGCTAGATTTGAATTTAGGTCCTCCTGATTCCAAAATTGGGACTCTATCCAGGGTGCCACCTAGTTACCCCAAGTTCTATTAAATTTTCTTATTTTATTTATACATACAAGTGAGTGTGGTTGACTCCCCAATCCCACAACCTCCATTACTACTGCTTATAATAATAATATTAGAAATAATAACATCATTGGCAAATATTATTTGTAGCAAAGTCCTGGAGGAGCTGGAAGAAACTAGGATTAATGACTATGTAGATACAAAAGAACAGCAATAACTCTTCTTCTGAGACACAAGGGAAAGGAAAGAGTGCTATGCTGCTGAAAAGTTTTGATATGGAAGATGAAGGAAGCTTCCTGAATGACCTCAATATATCCACTTAAATAATAAACTAAGAACTTTGATGTAGGTGTGGTTGAAGGATTAATTAAGAAGAAAAAGTCTTTTTGGAAATGAGATATAGAATGTCTAGAATGCAAAGAAGAATTGCTGGATAGCATTGAGGGCAACACCATATATTTATACTGATTGAATGTTTCCCCATCTTGACCTTTTGGTGAATCAGTTTAACTGTACAGGGCCCTCTTCCCTTAAGTACCTGGACCCTTATTCTATTACTACCTTGCCAAACCTCTGCCTTGGATCATTCCCACAATCCTCTGCTTTTGTTCCTACATCCATGGTGTTGAACACAGGTGGACAAAATCATGCAACTGTTCTCACTAGATTTAGCATGTATTTATTTTATACAATTTCACTTGGGTTCTCATTGCTCCTAGGCCACCCTTCTCCCACATCCCCCTACTCTCACATCAAATTGTATAAACTCATTATCCCATTTTCCACAGTGATTCTTCTAAACTTTTTCATCCTTCTTCAAAACCTCCTATGGCTCTCCTTCCTCCCACACTCTCACATTGTCTCATGTTTTAATAAAAAAAATTGAAGCTATTAATGGAGAATTCCTTCCTCCTCCTTCTCTCATTTCATATCATTCATATGCCTACTGTCACTATATCCTTCTTCACCCTTGTCTCACAGGAAGAGGCAACTCTATTGTTTGCCAAGGGAAACCCCTCTACCTGCACAAGTAATTCATTCTATCTCCTGTGGGTCAACAGATTGTCCCTCTGTTATCCACATTTTCTCATTTTTTTAAATCTCTGTCTAGTGACTCCTTCCCTACTGCCTAAAAACATGTCCATGTCTCCCCACCCATTCTCAAAAAAACTTCACTTGATCTATCTATTCTTGCTAACCACCATCTTAAATTTTTTTTATTCTTTGTAACCAAACTCCCTAAGAAGGCCAGCAACAATCAGTGCTTCTACTTCTTCTCCTCTAATTTTCTTCTTAATTCCCTACAATCCAGTTTCTAATCTCATCATTCAGTTGATACTGTTCTTTCCAGGGAATCTCCTAATTGCCACTCCTCTAGCCACTGCCAGAATGCTCATTGAAAGTCCAAGATCTACTGACCTTTCAGAGTTTACAAAGTCATTCTCTGCTACATGCTCAATTAAAGCTTGTTGAACCCAATAGAATTGAGTGTCATTTTAGAGGTAGGGAGGGGGGGGGTTTGCTCAGTTGTCAGTATTTAGACAGTAGAGGAAACTAAAGAGTCAATCCATCCCAAAGTTCTAAATGGACTGTGGAATCCTGGCACTTTTGAAGTGTGCCTCCAGGAAATTTCACTTTCTCCTCCTAACTATAACAGTTGTGCACTTCCAGAAGAGGAAGTCAGTTGGTATGAAAGTATACTGGATTAAAAAACAAAACAAAACACATAATCAGTGTTGAAGAAAGGTTGACTATAAAATACAAATTTGAAATCACTATCTATACCCAAGAATTATGAAATTTTCCCCTCTTTATAAATGTGGATCAATTGGAGACCACCTGTGCTGTTTGCTAGATGGCAGTATTCACCTTTGACAAAATGACTGCCTAATTCATAGTCTGGGAAATTGTTTTGATGAGCTACCTTGTAGGTTACCCACTAACTATTTTAATTAGGTTTATTTAGACATCACAGGAGCAATGCTATACAATTCCATTTAACTTTTTCACTTCTTTTAGTCCATTTTACAATGAAGCAGAGATTAGGTTGAGTGCACATAGTAAAGCTTTTAAGATGTATTTTCAAGAAGCCAACAATTCTGACTTTACCAAAAGGGAAGTTCCTTTTTAAGAGAAATTGAAAGTCACAAAGAAATAGTGAGAGTCTTAAAACATTATTATACCAAATAGTAAAACTTCACTAACATGATGATTCTTTCCTTTGCCAGGAAAATATGATTCCCCAAGTCCAGGAACAAGTCTTTCCCCTACCTTTTTACTTCTAGTCCCTTTCCAAGTGTGGTGCATTCTCTTAGAAATGAATCTAACCTGTGCTTTAAGACTCAATCATTGTTCTCAAATTCAAAGTCCAAATTGCCATGTCTATACCTCACAGTGAATGTATAGGAATGTACAAATCTGGTAACCTGGATGGGATGCCTTGAGAGTTTGAATAGTCCATGGATTCCATAGTATCTAGAACTAGATAGAAATTTAGAGATCATCTAATTCCATAGCCTTCATTTTACAAAGGAGGAAAATTAACCTCAGAGAAATGAGGTGGTTTACAAAGTCTCATAGGTAATGAAGATCAAAGGTAGGATTTAAATGCAGGCTTTTAGCCTTCAAATCCAGGAGTCTCTTCACTGTATTTGGTCTTTACTCTATCAGCTCAATCTCCAGCTTATAAGAATTGAGCAAATAAAGTGGCAATTATCTGTGCCTTTGACATTGTTTCTCATATCTGTGAGAACTAGATAGTTCTACCAATTTCTGGTCACTCATTCATATACTGAAGGTGGAGAGAGTTGTTTGAATTTTTTTTTTAATTTTATTTGCAAAACATATGTATGGGTAATTCTTCAACATTAACACTTACATAGCTTTCTGTTACAAATTTTTCCCCCCAACTCCCCACCCCTCCCCTAGATGGCAGGATATCCACTACATGTTAATTATGTTAAAATACTTGACAAATCGAATATATGTATACATATTTCCAAACTTATCATTTTTGTGCAAGAAAAATTGTATCTACACAGAAGACATATCAGATAAAGGAAACACAATGTAAGAAAACATCAATCAAGAGTATGAGAATGTTATGTTGTGGTCCACATTTCACACCCCTCTCTCTGGTTGTATATGGCTTTCTTCAGTGAACAATTGGAAGTGGTTAGAAACATTTCATTGTTGAAGAGAGCCATGTCCATCAGAATTGATCGTCATATAGTCTTGTTGTTGCCGTGTACAATGATCTCCTGGTTCTGCTCATTTCGCTCAGCATCAGTTCATGCAAGTCTCTCCAGGCCTCTCTGAAATCGTCCTGCTGGTCGTTTCTTACAGAACAATAATATTCCATAACATTCATATACCATAATTTATTCAGCCATTCTCCAATTGAAGGGCATCTATTCAGTTTCCAGTTTCTAGCCACTACAAAAAGGGCTACCACAAACATTTTTGCACATGTGGGGCCCTTTCCTTCCTCTATGATTTCTTTGGGATATAAGTCCAATAGAAATGCTGCTGGGTCAAAGGGTATGCACAGTTTCATAACTTTTTGAGCATAGTTCCAAATTGCTCTCCAGAATGGTTGGATCCATTCACAGCTCCACCAACAATGCATCAGTATCCCAGTCTTCCCACATCCCCTCCAACATTCATCATTAACTTTTCCTGTCATTTTAGCCAATCTGACAGGTGTGTAGTGGTACCTCAGGGTTGTCTTGATTTGCATTTCTCTGATCAATAGTGATTTGGAGCACCTTTTCATATGACTACAAATAGTTTTAATTTCATCATCTAAAAATTGTCTGTTCATATCCTTTGACCATTTATCAATTGGAGAATGGCTTGAATTCTTATGAATATGAGACAATTCTCTATATATTTTAGAGATGAGACCTTTATCAGAACCCTTAAGTGTAAAGATGATTTCCCAATTTATTGCTTCCCTCCTAATCTTGACTGCATTGGTTTTGTTTGTACAAAAACTTTTTAACTTAATATAGTCAAAGTTATCTATCTGGTTTTCAATTAAGAGTTCCAGTTCTTCTTTGGACATAAATTTATTCCATCTTCATAGGTCTGAGAGGTAAACTATATTACGTTCCTCTAATTTACTTATAGTATCACTCTTTATATCCAGATCATGAACCCATTTAGATCTTATCTTGATATGTGGTGTTAGATGTGGGTCAAGCCCTAATTTCTTCCACACTAGTTTCCAATTTTCCCAGCAGTTTTTGTCAAATAGTCAGTACTTATCCCAGAAGCTGGGGTCTTTGGGTTTATCAAAGACTAAATTGCTATAGTTATTGCCTAGTTTGTCTTGTGATTCTATCCTATTCCACTGATTGACTACTCTATTTCTTAGCCAGTACCAAATGGTTTTGATGACTGCTGCTTTGTAATATAGTTTTAGATCTGGTACAGCAAGTCCACCTTTATCAGCCTTTTTTTTCCATTAATTCTCTTGAAACTCTTGACCTTTTGTTCTTCCAAATGAATTTTGCTACTATTTTTCTAGATCTGTAAGATAATTTCTTGGGAGTTTGATTGGTATGGCACTAAATAAGTAAATTAGTTTGGGTAGTATTGTCATTTTTATTATATTTGCTTGGCCTACCCATGAGCATTTTATGTTTTTCCAATTGACTAGGTCTGATTTTATTTGTGTGGAAAGTGTTTTGTAGTTTAGTTCATATAGTTCCTGACTTTCCCTTGGCAGATAAATTCCCAAATATTTTATATTATCAACAGTTATTTTGAATGGGATTTCTTTTTGTATATCTTGCTGCTGAACTTTATTGGTAATATATAGAAATGCTGCTGATTTATGTGGATTTATTTTGTATCCTGCAACTTTGCTAAAGTTGTGAATTGTTTCTAGTAGTTTTTTAGTTGAGTCTCTAGGGTTCTCTACGTATATCATCATGTCATCTGCAAAGATTGATAATCTGGTTTCCTCATTACCTACTCTAATTCCTTTCATCTCTTTTTCTTCTCTTACTGCCAAAGCTAACATTTCTAAGACAATATTAAATAATAATGGTGACAGTGGGCAGCCTTGTTTCACTCCTGATCTTATTGGGAATGGTTCTAGTTTGACTCCATTACATATGATGCTTGCTGAAGGTTTTAAGTAGATACTACTAATCGTTTTAAGGAAAAGCCCATTTATTCCTATACTCTCCAGTGTTTTTAATAGGAATGGGTGTTGGATTTTATCAAAGGCTTTTTCTGCATCTATTGAGATAATTATATGGTTTTTGTTAATTTGGTTATTAATATAATTGATTATGCTAATAGTTTTCCTAATATTGAACCAGCCCTGCATTCCTGGTATAAATCCTTCTTGGTCATGGTGTATTATCCTGGGGATAACTTTCTGTAATCTCGTTGCTAAAATCTTATTTAAAATTTTTGCATCAATATTCATTAGGGAAATGGGTCTATAATTTTCTTTCTCAGTTTTCTCCCTACCTGGTTTAGCTATCAGCACCATATCTGTGTCATAGAAGGAATTTGGTAGTACACCTTCTTTCCCTATTTGAGTTGTTTGAATTTGTAAAAATACCATGTCTTGTTCTAGGTAAAATGAAGAAATAGAGGATATTTATCTTTTGTGCTTCTAAATTCCTTTTCAGAACCTTTTTCCTACTGGTATTGGCTCTTCCTAATAATTAGATATTCTCTCTACACAAAGAGAGCAAAAATACTCTCAAAGAATGAATAAATTAAAATGCATTCATCAAGTTTTTACTATATAGTATACTATATAGTATAGCCTTAAGTCTATGCCTTTAGATGCAAAAAGAGAATGGAGTGAGACCATATATATAGAAGAGTTCATCTTCAGGGCAAATGGAAAGGCCCATTCATTAGTCCTTAGAATGCCATAATAGCTTAGATTGTAACTCCAATTATTATCATTTCCACTGATACAATTACAACTGTTCCTGACTTTGGACAAGGATTCTTTAGGCTTTTTAATGCCTGTGTTTGTTGAGGAGTCTGGAGCTGCTATACTAGCAGAGACTCTTAGAATTTCTACAGAGTTTTCTCTCGGTCATGATAGGGCATATTTTAATTCCATTTATCATCATTTCCACTGATAAAAAGGAGGAAAGATAGTTGAAATAAGTAGGGCCTTCCAGTGGAACTCAAATCATACTATCCACAGGTAGGACCAGACCCGAATGGCACAGAGCAAGTAGTCAAGGCAGAGGTATCCTAGGTCTACGTCACCCTGGGAATAAATTAGTATTCTGGGAAATATATTTACTCTAAGTCACCATAGGAGTACATTAGTATTCTGGGAAATGTATTTACTCTTTCAGGTAATAATGATTATATTAGAAGTTGCAATAGCAGCAACAGGAGTAATAGTTAACATTTATATATCATTTTAAGGCTTGCAATACTCTTTACAAACATTATCTTTTTTGATTCCAGGAAGTAAATGTTGTTTTTATTCTCTATTTTACTGATGAGAAAACTAAGGCAAGCAGAGATTAAGTGATACTCAGGGTCATAGCTAGGAAAATGTCTGGAGCTAAATTTGAAGTCGGGTCTTCTTGATTCCAGGTTCATCAGTAGAATCTAAGACCTAGCTGTCTGTAGGTTACTGAGGGATGGTCAGTACACCTTTGTGACTTTAGAGCAGAATAGAGCAGGGTTTTGCTGTTTGCTATTAAGGATCAGAAGCAGGACTCAAACTCAGTTCTCCTTATTCTCATCCACTGCTTTTCAACTATACCATGGTGTTTCTGATGTGAGGGAGGGTAGACAAGTGAAAACTAAAAATTATCTATAAGCCAATAGAGCTTGGTTATTGCCTGGTACAATAAAAGAATGGGATAGAGTAAAGGTTTCTAAGCTTTTGAGTCTGGATCATAAAAAAAGTGATGATTCAATTAACAAACTGACAAGTTGTAGGAGAAAAATGATTTGTGTACAGTTAAGGAGCATGTTGTGTTCAGTATTGAATATGTTGAATTTAATATCAGCTGGCAAGTGTCAATAGTTAGTGGATGGTTGATACTCATTAAATCTAACTTAAATCCCTTTTGTTATTACTTCAATTATAATTCCTCTCTTTTGTGTAGGTTAGGGGATGGAGAGAAGGTATAAGGTTTTTTTCTTGGTGTTATTGATTAAACACATAGATGTTCATTAAGATCTTTTTTAACTGGCTCAAGCATTGCTAAACATATTATTTTGTATAGGCCTTTCCCTTTTGTCCAACCAACCATTGGCTTATCAGAGAGATACAAAACACACATGGGAATTGATGACATTTGAGATAACTTATTTCCAGTTATTTATACCATTTGTATTGCTATCTGATTTCTAGGTCTTGCCCTGACAAGCTAGATTTTGCCTGAACAATGATTAAATGAAAATGAATTGTGGGATTGTGATGAAAAAACTAGATTTTCATCTTAGCCAAAATCTTAGCAAAAGTAACACCTTTCTATTTGGAGGTGCATAGATGCCTGAGGAACTGGCTCTTCTCATTTTATAGCACTTTAAAGCCTAAAAGTGTATTTGATATTATTTGGCTCAATCTCTCCACTTACAGCACAGGAAACAAGTTCAAAT
The DNA here is from genome assembly GCA_023553655.1 of Myrmecobius fasciatus. NCBI lineage: Eukaryota > Metazoa > Chordata > Mammalia > Dasyuromorphia > Myrmecobiidae > Myrmecobius > Myrmecobius fasciatus. The sequence continues at coordinate 141,476 of JAJPUD010000119.1, read as the reverse complement.
ACTCGCTAAAGTTCATATAGACTCAAGGTTTGAACTCAAGTCCTCTTATATAAAATCTTGAGTTCTTTCCACTGGGACATTTTTCTTCTCCCTCTGGGTTGATGCTGTTGCCTAAAATTCTTTCATCAGGGTTTTAGTCATTAGGATCAATTCACAATGAGCAAAAATGCGACTGTCTTTGCCCCAGTTAATACTAAGGCAACTAGGTGGTGAAGTGAATACAGCACTGGGCTTGAAATCAGGAAGACTCATTTTTCTGAATTTAAATCTGGCCTCAGACATTTACTAGTTATATGACCATGGACAAATGACAACCCATTTGCCTTAGTTCCTCATCTATAAAATGAACTGGAAAAGGAAATGGCGCTTCAGTATCTTTGCCAAGAAAACACCAAATGGAGTTACAAAGAATCAGACATGACTGAAATGATTCAATAACAGTAGCTCATACTAAGCTGTCAAGATTAAACACCTTGAGGGCAAGAACTAGACATTCTATGGTTCTATGATCTCAGAGTGAAATAATTATGTGATTCTGCTCAATTGGTATTTAGCTGAGAGCATGATTTCAGAGATACTAGGTCTCATGGAGAGTTCTAGGCAGAAATAGGATGGGAAGAGTTTTGGTGGGGAAAAAAAAAGACAGCATAAAGGAGGAAGAATACTCAGGAAAATAGAAATGAGTGATGATGTCACATTCTGATAATCTTCTTTTTTTTTATCTCAGGCTACTAAATGCTGCTGAAGGAAATCCCATAGTGACATTTAATGGGTCCACTATAAATTTATGTACCTTTGCAGGACAATTATTTTATTAATCTCTGATTGATTTCCTCTTATGTTTCTCACAACAGATACACCAAATTTCCAGTCTCTTCAATTCTTTAATAACAATCTCACTTTTCTTATCATATCAAGTCAACAAGCATTTATTAAGAACTATGTGCCAAGAATTATTTTAATCAGGAAAAATACAAAGATGCAATGTCTGACCTCAAGTAGTTCACATTTTAATGGTGTGACATCACTGAAAAGATTGATATCATCCTTCATGTGCTCCCCCATTTCCCATTCTCCAAACCCGTGTCATCATTATTTGCTCTAATTGCAGAGGATGATATTCTCTTCTTTTCTAAGACTGGCTCCTTCTCTTGTGCCCTTGATCCCTCCCATCTCCTCAGGGAGTATGTCCCCCTACCAAAATTACTCTAGTCATATTTCTCTCCTTCTCTTTCCCTCTCTCCTCTATTCCCTGTTCCCCATTTCCTTCTCATTTTCTTTGTTTATGTTTTCATCTTTTTTTTTTATCACCCTCTTTAACACCCTCTGTCTTTCTTTCCTCTTCGATCTCTGTCCGAGTCCCAGTCACACCCACCTATCCACATCCACATGTTTCTGACTCCTATACTTCAAAGATGTTCAGGTTTCTCCTGTTTAAAAAAAAATCCTTTGTCCCTGTCAAACCCTATGCTTTTATTCTATACCTTTCCTGTCTGCTTTTAAACTTCTTGGGGAAGTGGTCTGTAGTTGCTGCCTTTACTTCTTCACCACTGATTTTAATCCTTAAACTCATAGATTCCTAGGATATAAAGCAGAGGTTTCTGATCTTTTTGTGTCAAGGACCTGTTTGGAGATCCAGCAAATCATATGGACTGCTTCTCAAAATAATGTTTTTAAAGGCATATAATAAAATATATAGTATTACAAAGAAAACAATTATTTTGAAAGAGCTATATAAATGTTCTAAGGTTCACAGACCATAGGTTAAGAACATCCTTATCTAAAATTAGATAGGACCTTAGATAAGATCATCTTATCATAAGATCTATAGCCCCTATTCATTTCAACCCTTTGTAATCTAGTTTCCTGCTCAATCATTCCAATGTTTTAGCAAGTCACCCACTTAGTCCATAGTAGAGCTGGGGTTAGTCCACAGGTCTCTTACCTATTAAAGGTGCACTTTCTACTATAGCCCACTATTTTTTCCATTAAAGGAATAAAAAAATGCTCAAAACTGAGCATATATTAATTTGCCCAATTTGTGCATATCCGCAGCATAATGAGAAGCAGCATGGCATAGTGAATAAAGAGCTTCACTGCCAGGAAAGACTTGGGTCCAAGTCTTATTGCCAAGCAATAAATATCTGTTGTTAATTGAAACAACTTGTCAGCTAAACCTAGGAAAGAGTCAAATTCTCCATTCTACAGAATCTCAACATCTGGAGTTCAAGCTCTAATTTTCATTAACTTCCTGTGAGGCAAACACAATGCAGGTATTATTAACCCCATTTCAAAGATGGAGGCCCTAAGAAACGAATGGATTAACTGACTTGCTTAGAACCATGTCTTAAATCCATGAGTGAAGACTGGGGATTTAGATCCTTATAGGCTCTATCCATCAATGACCAGATTATGCTGCTAGGGAAATCATTTTAGATTATCTGAGGACCATATTTCAATTAAACCCTCTAATTTGACTTTTACACCTTCTACCTTCTTATATTTTATTTTAGAATCCACAGGTTTACCATCAGTGCAGACACTCCTAGGATGAATCAATCAGCAGAACAGGCAAAACTACACAGATATCATTTGAAGTGTTGTGCACCACAGAAGCATTATTAATATTAAAATGAGATTTTTTTTTCTCCCAGTATAGTATCAAACATTTTTGTGGACAATGTAAATAATTCCTACTTAGAATGAAAATGGGTGTAATATTGGAAGTAAATATGGAGATGTACAATAATAATTTTAAATTTGATATGGACATAAACCCTAGAGGGAATATAACCAAATTACATTGAGAAAAGGAAAGCACTTAACCATAAATTTTACTCTTCCTTGACAATGATTCTAAAAACACACTGCTGAATAAGATCTGGCAGTTTCCTGACTATGAACAACGATATAGTAACATGTCAGATGATACCCATACCACTATCAGATACAGACACAGTTTTGCTGTAGTCATCCATCCATGGTGTAGCTCTCTAAAGCTGCCAAGATATGTTATTAATAAAGCATATTGCACAGGCAGTACACTGCAGTATGTGGTATTTATTTTGTTGGAACTATAATCACCTGAAACAACTGTCTTTATACCAAAAAAAAACCCCAGATCTATTACAAATCTTAATAAAGATGAATGTAATTAAGACCAATAACAGTTGTTTTAATTATTTCTAAAATATTCGAGCTTGGATTATTTTTTTGGTGGTCACATTTTTCTTTATACCAAAATCCCTTTCTCTGATCTCCTGCCCTTTCACCTTTCCCTGTTTCACTCCTCATACTTATGTGACAGTGATCAAGCCATTTAACTTCTCTGGGCCCTACTTTCCTCATTTGTTAAATTAAGACATTTTACAAATGGCCTCTGAGGTCCCTTTCAGCTCTTGGTCTGTGATTCTGATTCTAAGTCAAATTTGCAATCTCACTACAATCTCTGGTCATTCTACCTCTCTCAGTTCTTTTCAGCATATTTCTTCTGTTCTTACTTTTCTCCTTTTGTAAATTCAACTTTATGTTGTTCTCTATTTTTGAATCTCTTGCTGCTCCTTATTCTACTGCCACTCATTTACTTTTTTTTTTTTTTTTTTGCCTTTTTGCCGAGGCAATTGGGGTTAAGTGACTTGCCCAGGGTCACACAGCTAGAAAGTGTCTGAGACCAGATTAGAACCCAGGTCCTCCTGACTTCAGGGCTGGTGCTCTAACCACTGCGCCACCTAGCTGCCCCCACTCATTTACTTCTATTACTCTTTTTTTTTCTTTTTTGCTGAGGCAATTGGGGTTAAGTGACTTGCCCAGGGTCACACAGCTAGGGAATGTTAAGTGTCTGAGACCAAATTTGAACTCAGGTCTTCCTGACTTCAGGGCTGGTGCTCTATCCACTGCATCACCTAGCTGCCCCTACTTCTAAATCCTAACCCGAAATCACTCCCAATGTTTGCCATTTCCACTTATACTCCTGAGCTGCTAAACATAACAGAAGAAAGCATACAACTTTGCTAAGTGCTTCACATCAAATTCATGATATATAAACTCAAGTGGGCTCTCACTGGACCATGTCAATTCTATATACATTCCTGATTGATTTCCTGTCATACTTCAAAAAGCAACTGTTCATGATATTCTCTTCTCCTCAGGCTACCTACATAACTCTCTTCCCCTTCTCTCTCAGTAGTTTCCAGGGGAAAATTGAGGCCATCTTTTACAATCTCCCTCTTCTTCCTACTACTATATCTCAAATACCATCAAAATATTTCCTCACTCTCTTCTTTTTCTCTGTTTTTGGAGAGAGTGATGGTATTTCTCTTTACCAAAGTCATCTCCTCTATTTCGGTCTTTGATTGCATCCCCTGTTATATTCTCCTTGGTTTTCTACTTCAACATTTCCTCCCTCTTTATTGTCTTCAGTTTCTTTCTACTATTTCCCTCTATCCTGCTGACAAAACATGTAAATTACTCCTATCCTTAAAAAAAATCCTTTACATGACTCTTACATCTCCTTAAGATATCATTCTACATCTCTCTTCCTTTTTAGTCAAACTCCTAGAAAAGCTGAGTATACTTGTTTCTACTTTGTTACCTCCTATTTACTACTCAACTCATTGTAATCTGGCTTCTAGATTCATCACTCAATTGAAGCTGTTGTCTTCAAAGTTATCAATCATGTTTTAATTGCCAAATCAATTGGCTTTTTTCTCAGTCCTCATCCTTCTTGATGTCTCCATAGCATCTGACACATTGTAGCATTGATCACATTGTCCTTTTTTGGTTCTCCTTCTACCTATTTGGCCACTATTTCTTAACTTCCTTTGCTGGATTGTTATCCACATCCTTCCTCCAACTATGAATTCACTTCCAATGATTTGTCCTGGTTCTTCCTTCCTTCTATCTTTCTATACTCTCAGTAACTTCATTAGTTGCCCATGGATTCAATAATTACTTCTAAGCATTAACCAAGTACCTGCTATGTACTAGGCACTATATTAGATATTGGGAATACAAATACAAAAGTGAGAGATAGTTCTTGAGGAATGTTTATTCTAATAGAAGGTTACAATACATATAGGGGAGTGGTTGGTAGGGAAAGAGTTTATTTCTGTCACAGAAATGAATGGAATCATAGTGCAGTTGATCATTAGGCCCCTTCCAGAGGTAATGGTAGTAACTAACTTGAGTATTGTTCTCAGAACTAGAAGTTGAAAATAATGGAGGTTGGAGGTGAAGTTGTGGGCACTGGAGGACACTTGGTACAATTTTCCAAGCTATAAAGGTAGAGGGATGAGAAGCATAATTTAGGGCCAGATATAGTTAGTCAGATGACTTTGTACCATTTATCAGTCTTCAGTCATCATCAATTAAACACAAGTATTCACCGATCAAGCATGTTCAACTATTATGATACCATTTAAAACTTGGTATTTCCCTTGGTAAGTTAAACCATCATTGGAATGAGTCACTCTGCTGTTGCATTGTCTCCTCACTAGACTTTGCTAGTATTGGTGATCTCTAGTACTGACTACAGTTGCTGAGGAGATCTCTGAAAGTTCATATTGAAGCTGGAAAAACTAAAACTCAGTCAATTGTGTCACAGGATACTCATTTACCTAAGATCAGGAAAGAATAAGCAAAAAGAGAGAAAAAACAGAAGCTTTCTCAGTTTATAGACACAAGACAGTTGAGTAGGAGATGGGGCCTGCCAATCCCACCTTTACCCAGTAGCTCACAGCAATCTTTATTCAAAAATCACCAGAGAAGAGAGGGAGAGAAAATTTACTCAAACTTTTTGTAAATACAATCAGTTCTGAGTTATCAGTCCTTTTATCTTTGAAACCAATTAAAAGACTTTTCAGCATCATATAGTAGTCACTTTTAGTCAGAAAATAATTTCTGAAGTTTCATGTGTAACCTATATCAGATTACTTACTGCCTGGGGCAGGGAGGGGGGAGAAAGGAGGGATAGAATTTGAAACTCAAAACTAAAAAAAAAAGGTTTAATTGTTTTTTACATATAAAAGGAGGGAATAAAATATTATTTTTTAAAAAAGAAATACTAGTTTGGCATAGTGGCACATACCTATAAATCCCAGAAATCAGAAAGGATCTCTTGACCTTGGGAGCTCTGAGCTTTAGTGGGTTAAGTCTCTTAAGTATCTACACTATGAGGCATTAATATAAGTCTCTAGAGACAAGAAGGTCACCAGGTTGTATAAGGAATAGCAAACTGCTAAGTCAGAAATGGAAAGGGTGAAGTACCAGTTAGTGATGATGAAGCCCTTGAACTTCCACTTTGGGTGAAATAAGGAAACTCAATTTTAATTTTTTAAATAAAATAAAATTAAGAGACATGGAAAATAGGGGCAGCTATTATAAAAGTCCTTTTTGTAGCAGCAAGGAACTGGAAACTGAGTGAATGCCCATCAGTTGGGGAATGGCTGAAAAAGTCATGTCTATGAATGTTATTTAATATTATTGTTCTATAAGAAACAATCAGCAGGATGATTTCAAAGAGGCCCAGAGAGACTTGCATGAACTGATGATAAGTAGAGTAGAACCAAGTGAACAACTTATACAGTAACAACAAGATTAATCTGAAGAGTATATGATGATCAACTCTGGTGTACATGGCTCTTTTCAACAATGAAGTGATTAGGGCCAGTTCCAATAGATTTGTGATGGAGAGAGCCATCTGCATCCAGAGAGAGGACTATAGGGACTAAATGTGGTTCACTACATAGTATTTTCACCTTGTTGTTGTCTACTTGCTTGTTTTTAACTTTCTCATTTTTTCCCCTTTTGATCTGATTTTTCTTGTGCAGCATAATAAATGTGGAAATATATTTAGAAGAATTTCACATTTAACCTGTGTTGCTGTCTAGGGGAGGGAATAAAATATGGAACACAAGGTTTTGCAAGAATGAATGCTGAAAACTATCTTTGCATATATTTAAAAAATTAAAAGCTATTATTAAAAAAAGAAAGAAAATAGGGGCAGCTAGATGGGGAAGTGGATAGAGCACTGGCATTGAAGTCAGGAGGACCTGAATTCATATCTGGTCTCAGACACTTAATACTTCCAGCTATGTGATCCTGGGCAAGTCACTTAACCCTAATTATCTTACCAAAAAGAGAGAAAGAAAATAAATAAAAAAGCCTCAGTCAGAATTAAAGAGAGAGACAGAGACAGAGAGAGGAAGAGAGAGACAGAGAGAGACAGAGAGAGAGAGAGAGAGAGAGAGAGAGAGAGAGAGAGAGAAAGAAAGAGAGAGAGGGAGAGGGAGAGAAGAGAGAGAGAGAGGAAGAGACAGAGAGGAAGAGAGAGAGAAAGAGAGAGAGAGAGAAAAAGAGAGAGATGGAAAGTAACTACACAAGAGATTCAATATTTTGAAGCGAATAGAGTTTATTGGTTGGCACATACAAAAACAAACAAACGTCAAGCAGAAGCATCAAATGGATTTCAATATAAGACTTGGACTAGCAGCCCAATTAGCCATGTATTGTTCTGGATCCCAGATTCTGGATATCTGAGGGATACAATGGACCCCATTAATAAAAATAAACTGGGAATTTGCAGGCATCAAATTACCACAAACACTGAATGACTCAATGGCCACTATGAAGCAGAAGTTTTTAATATCTCGTAGGATTCAAGAAAAATTACTGACCCATCTAAACTTTTTTCCTGTTTTTACAAAAGTTCCCAGAGGGGAAAGTGTAGCTAAACCTGTGGCTCTGACCTTGGGATTTTATCAAAGGCCACTAGGTGGAGCAGTGGGCTGAAGTCAGGGAGATCTGAGTTCACATCCAACCTCAGATACATAATAGCTTTGCGACTGACTGATCAAGCCACTTAACCTGTCTACCTCATTTTTCTTATCTGCCAAACAGACACAATAACAGCTCCTATCATGGATTGTTGTAAGGATAAAATGAGATAATATTTGTTAAGTGCTTTATAAACTTTAAAATGTCACATACACATTAGTTATTATTATTATAATTATAATCATTTCATAATGAAAATCATCTCTACCTGACTTTGCATAGGACCTCTGCCAAAAAATGGATGCAGAAAGGCCTATTCCTGTGCCTTCTCTATAGTCAGTGGGAAATCTAGAGAAAAAGGATGAATGAATAAATCAATATTTAAAAAGCACTTTTAATCACTATATGCCAAGCACTGAGGTAAGTAATAGGGATACAAAATGAAATATTATCACTACTCTCAAGAAGGTTACATTTTTTCTTTTGTTTATATTTGGTTTTGTATTTTATAGCTATCTTTTCTCTTTTATATATTATGGCTTTTTCCAGGATACTTTTCCTTTTCTTATTGGACAATCATCTTTAAATACTAAGAAATAGTATTTTTTTTAAAATAAAAAAAGAAAAGAAAATCAATACAACCAATTAACACATTGAAAAAGCCTGAAAACAGGAAAACATGACTTTATACCTCTATGAAGGAAAAGATTGGGGTATCTTCTCAGCTCTTCATTTGAATCATACTTGATATTTATTATTTTGCTACATTTGTTTTTGATTGTGTTTGTGTGTGCTGTGGTGGTTCTTTCCATTTACTTTATTAAAGTTCTATATTTTGCTTTCTTAGCTTTGCTCACATTCTGTATCAATTCATATAAGTCTTTCCATGCTTTTCTGTATTCATCATTTCTTATAGCATAGAAATATTTCATTACATTCTTGCATCACAATTTATTTAGCCACTCCCATAATCAATGAGAATTCCTTTTGTTTCCATTTCTTTGCTATCACAAAATGTACTGCTATAAATTTTGATGTGTTTGTAGACTTCTTTCTTGTCAATAGAAGAAGCTTACATTCTAATAAGGAGAGACAATAAGTATAGGGAATCAATGGCTAGGCAAGGTTATTTTTTGTTTGGGAAATCAAAAGAATAGTGACAAAAGCCACAAGTTACTTAATAGGTATATATACTTTACAGAAACAATAGTAATATCAATATGATTATTATTCTTAGGCCAAAAGATAGAGAGTAGCACAGTTGGGGAGTGGCAGGAAGATGATTGAAGGAAATGTGATCATGGATCTGAGGCAATTTAGAAAGAGTGAACTACTTTTTTGTAGAGGCAAGAAACTGGAAATTGAGGAGATACCCATTAATTGGGGAATAACTGACTAAGTTATGGTTTGTGAATGTAATGGAACATTATAATTCTGTAAGAAATGGTAAGCTGGCTGATTTCAGAAAAGCCTGGAAAGACTTACATGAACTGATACTAAATGAAGTGAGCAGACCCTAAAGAACATTGTGCAAACTAAGAACAAGATTATGGATGATCAACTGTGAGGGACTTGGCTCTTTTTAACAGTGAGATGATTCAAGAAAATTCCAATGGATTTGTAATGGAAAGTGCTATCTGCATCCAAAGAGAGAACCATGAGACTGAATATGGATCAAAGCATAGTATTTTCACCTTTTGTTGTTGTTGCTGCTGTTTGTGTGCTTGCTTGTTTTTTTCCCTTGTTTTTTTCCATTTTAATCTGATTTTTCTTGTGCAGCGTGATGAATATGGAAATATGTTTAGAAGAATTATATTTGTTTAACCGATATCAGATTGTTTGCTGTCTTGGAAAGGGAAAAGGGGAAGGAGAGAGAAAAGTTTGGAACATAAGATTTTGCAAAGGTGAATGCTGAAAGCTATCTTTGCATGCATTTGGAAAAATAAAATAGTATTTTTAAAAGTAGGCTAGTTGATGAGATGTTGAAACTCAGATAGAAAGGTATGATATAGATTGTTCCAAATAGATATAAAGAGATATTCTTTGACTTCTTCTGGCTGACCTTATTACACATTTTATACAATCAGAGATGAAGTATTCCTTGCATGTTTGTCCATATGGTGACTCAACACTAAAAGGATTTGGAATTTTGGTATGACAAAGCAAATATGGAGGATTCCCCTTGGTCCTCTCCCTACATTGAGACAGCAATAAGGAGACAAGATACTGCATCAGTTGAAAGAAAAGACAGCTTCCAGGTCACTCACTTGTTTCAACTCTTCCATGACACATGATTTGCTTTGTTTCCACATTAGTATTATAAGGAGATAGGTTTGTGCTCCTTTCCTCAGTTGCTGTTCATACATGAAGAATGGACTCAACAGGTAAGCTTATGCAGAGCCTGAACAGGTGATTGAGAACCACTGGATGTATGCAGAAATATTTTTGGAAGAGATATTGTGAATCTGAGAAATCTGAAGGTCCTCAACCCAATGATTGGAGTTGACTAATGATAGGGGAAGCCTATTGCATGGATGAGGATAGTCACCAACAAAATGATCTGCCCAAGCTTTATCTTTTATCAGATGATGTACTAAGTATTGTTTGGACAGTATAGAGCTGAAGTAAAATATAAAATTAAATTTATACAAAATATTTAATTTAAACAGCAATACTACAAATTGGCTTATGTTCTGTGAGATTTAAGTATCAGCCTCCCAGCAGACAGTAATTATAAACTAAATTATTGAATCCTGTTTTAAGTTTGCTTTTTGGGAAATGTTTGCTTTTGAGTGTAACCCTTCACTCAAAGCCTATTTTTACAAGACTTTTCTCATTGATGAAAGCAGCTATTTCAATTTGCTTACCTGCATGAGAAACAGAATTTGAGTAGGGAGAGATCCTGGTGGCTTCCAGCATTGAGAAAGAAGACGTGTTTTCAGATTTTCTTCAGGTTCCTGAAGGAAGAGAAGGAGTCTGAGAAGAAACCAACCTATAGAAGAGTTAGCACCTTAATTGTGTTCTATCCCAACTTGCTACACCAGAGACCTCTATTTGCTATTTGCTACATGCTAATCTTTTAACCCATATTTAGCAAAAAGGGGGTCAGACTTTACAGATCTAGCTTGGAGTACTCCTTCCTCATTATTAGAAAGACTGGAATTTAAGAATATCTCAGAAGACCAAGTGCATTTTTGCTTGTTCCTTCTAGTTTAAGGTGCAGTGATCAGGAGCTCAGCTTAGACCTCCAATTTATTTCCCCTGGACTAACAATGTTTGTGGGGGATGAGGGTGGAAGGGAGGGGAATTGGTGGGGGGAAGGCAGATAGATATATCTAATAGTTTTTCTCTGAGGAATACAGAATGTCCAGCCTCTCCTGGCAAAAATCCAAGTCTGCTTTGCAGAAGGGTAGGTGAAGGAGTCCCTGAAGACATCTATCTATTTATGCCTCCTTCTTTATCACATCTAGATGGACTGATATGGACATCCATAATCTACATAAGCAATACACTGAACTCACTATTCCTTATATCAGTATTCCATGTTTAGCACCTCTTTCATATGTAGGAAATAAATATCCTATACCTGATTCATATTATATACTATCTTTTAAATCCTATCCTCTATAGAAACCCTAGCCATAAGTCTAGAACTAAGTTTAGAATAATTTTTTCTTGGAGGTGCAATTTTCTTTTCCAGCCCTTCAGGTTCCTTCAGGACTAAATTCTTTCTAGACTATGCATTTGAGGCTTTAGTAGAAGTACTGTTAGAGGATAGAAGTGGATACAGAATCCTAGGTCTTGTGGGTGCAGCTTTAATGTTAGAGAGATAAAAATTAAGAGATGAATTCATATCTATCACATGCTAAGTGAATAACAATACAGGATTGGGGCCTTTCAAGGTGATTCATAGGCCAATCATTTAACTGTTGTTCATCACATCACTGCAGAGAATAAAAGACTTTGGGGATATTAGCCAAATAGATATTTGTGTCTCTTTTTTGAGGTAGTATGGTACAGTGGAGAGAGCCCCAGCTTTGGAGTCAGAGGACCTGGGAAATCATTTTGAATTCCATTGACTGGCCAACAAAAGGTCCCAAACTAAGCCTCCTAGGTCTTTGTTTTGGCCCTGATAGCTGATATTTTGACCAGAAACCCTCAGGATCTTCCTCTCTCAGAATGGTTCCTTTTTTTTTTTTAAACCTAGGTAAAAAAGGTTATTTTTGCCTTCTTTCTTTCTTACCTGTTCTTAATTACCGAATGGCTTAGTTAAACTGAGATCTGTTAAAGACCTTAGCTTAAAAAGGCCAACATTTCCCTCTGCATCCTGGACCATCTCCAGTCATCTTGATCTATATCTAGCCACAGGAGCCCAAAGGCTCTGGAGGAGAAAGTGAAACTGTTGATTTTGCAGAACCCTCCCTCGAATAAATCCAATTCACTTGCAAGGACAAAACTACCACAACTATAACTACCTCTCATGGGCAAGTCAATTATCCTCTCCAGGTATCAGTTTCCTTATCTTTAAAAAAAAAAAAAAAAAGAGGGGGCGGAGTGGTTAGATTAGATGTCTTCTGAAGGCCCTTCCCATTTTAGATCTATGATCTTATAATAAATGATTTGACCAAATGAAGTGAGCAGGATCGTCAAAGGACTTCCTTTCACTCTATCCCTCTACCTTTTCTGGTATTCTAGTCATAAAGGTGACTCAAAAAAACTTAGCTAATATAAATTTAAAAAAAAACAACTTGCGCTAAATGATGAATTATTCAAGCATTTGACACAGAAATATGTCTAAATAACCTTTAAAATATATTTTTAGTTCTATAAAGTCTGTCTGGTTCCAGGTCTATGGCAGTTAAATCAATATGAGGTATTCTTGGACGTTAAGTGTGCCAGAGAATCTAGCTAGTGAAATAAGTACTCTGCGAATTTTCCAGTCAAAACTGAAGTCAGTGAAGTTTGTCTCTGAAGATCTTCTCCCTCCCTTGAGACTCCCCAGCTACCCCTTTCCTGGAGTTCCCTCAGGCTTCTATATTACTCTCAATTAACTGTCAACTAATTTTCTCTATTATCCCTCCCAGGGATGGTTCTACTTAAATGAGGCTTCTTAAAAGCAAAAGACTTTTAAGACTCAAATGAATGAATCTTGAAATGGTAGAATTTCAGGTGTTCTGACTTCAAGTCTTGGAATTTGGGGAGTTGGGGGTTGGAGTAATGGGTTCCCATTGTACCCTCAAGTGTTTCCACAAAGGCAGCTCCCACTCTTTCTAGGGAGTCCAGCCCAGCCCTCCAGTGTGTGGTTGTACATAGTGGGAATTCTGGGATGACTTTCTTGCCTGTATTCATTTATAGATGAACTTCTATGCTTTCTGTATAACACAACAAAAGGATCTGAAAATAAACCTGTGGGTAGAACTATGCAATGACTAACAAATGGCTATAAGAAAATCTAAAAACCTTTAAGATGTCAATCTGTTAAATATGTTTCATCTTTTTCATTATAAAAATGTACCTTTTGGTTTTGCATTGCATAACATTCTGTGTCTTTATGATTAATCTGGGGGAAGCTTGAAGTTTGGGATATTTCTATGTTGCATTACAAATAAGCATTGAGTTCTATATGAGTGTGTATGAGTATGTGTATAGTTGCTATGAATGAATGACCCCCAGGCTCAATTTTACTTTGACTAAGGCTGCATCTAAACAGCCAAAGAGAATTTATAAAAGTTGAGACAAGTGTCTGAATAATTCAAGAAAAACCCCAGATTTGTAGTTTCATCTTCATGTATATAGTTAGACAGAAACAGCACATATTGAGCAGTGAGACATATTTAGATTTAATGCAAGGAAACATTTCCTAATAATTAACACTATCCAAAAGTAAAATGAGCTGCTTTGGGGAGAGTGCATTACCATTTCCAAGAGATCTTCCAGCTGAGATTGGATGGCTATCCTGCTGGAGGGTAGATTATAGAAGGAATTCTTTTTTCAGGTATAGATATGACTAGATGGCATCTGGGGTCTATTATATCTCTTAGATGCTATGGGTGGCAGTTCAAAGAATTTAGTCCTAGAAAGGACCTAAAAGATGATGTAGTATAAACCCCTCATTTTATAGATAAACTGAAAGTTCAGTTGATTAATGATTTAGCCACATTCACAAAAGTAAGAAGTAATAGAGTCAGAGAGCCCGGAGTCAGAAGACTCATATTTGTGAGTTCAAATCCAGTCTAAGATCTTTACTAACTGCGTGACTGAGCAATTTACTAAACTCTGTTTGCCATTGTTTTTCATCTGTAAAATGGGCTGAAAAAGGAAATGACCTCAATATCTTTGTCACGAAAACTCCAAATGAGGTCATGAAGAGATGGACATGATTGAATAATAACAAAGTCCAATTGAGAAGCTAGTACTTTTTTCATCGCACTAATAAATCTCGAAATTTTCCACAATAATAGAACTTTTTAGTTTAAACAAATCTGTGGCATACATTTTTCAGTAAATTCTCTACAATTATTATTATTAGCAGTTGTTAACAAACAACATGTTAAATAAAACAAAACTTGAAATGTTTCAAAGTTCCTTGCAGCACAGTTTGAGAACTACAACACTCTACCCTGATGTCTTTCATGAAAGAGAAGTTCTCCAAAGAAGAGAAAGAGAAAAGCAAAGGGCTGATAATTCAACATTGGGTTATACCCACATTTAGGATGAGAGGGAAAAAATGACAAAAACAATCTACTTATTTTGTAGATTTTGCTTATTTACTTATAAACACCTATATTTAGGCTCTTCTTGGCCTAGAACAGTTTTCCCAAGACTTTTTAGAATTAATTAAATAAATAAATTAGCACTCTTGGGTAAGTTATTAAAAACCTCTGTGGAACTTTCCACATTTTAAAAATGGAGATAATAATTGTATTGGTTGCCTCATAAAGTTATTGTAAACTTTCAAAAAACACATAACAATGACATGATATTATGATATGATACAATGTAATAAAATAACATAATGCTAGACTAATTGGAGCCAATGGAAGAGAGAGATAGAAGTCTTAAAGGTAGAGAGAAGCAGTCAGAGAGGCAGGAGAATTAAAAACTATATAGAGCTATTGAAACTAATGGAAGAGAGATTTCAAGAAGGAAAGAACAGCCAGTATTATCAAATGATACAGATAATCAAGGAGTCTAGATTTTAAAAAAAATCAAAACTACTACTGGATTTGATTTAGAAGTCATTAATAACCTTGGAAATACCAGTTTCAGGAAAGTGATATTGGTAAAATCAAAATTTCGAGAAGATAAAGAATGAATTCTACCTTCCCCTCCATGAAAATGTTAGCTCTTTGAGGGCAGGGACTACCTTCCTTTTTACTTGGATTTGTAACCTCACTGCTTAGCATGATGCCAGATACATAGCAAACTCTTAATAAATGTTTGTTGCCTTACAGGTGACCCTGCCTTCTTGAAGAATATGGCAATGAAGCAAACGCTCTGGCAAACCTGGAAAGGCTTTGAGCCCAGATTGTATCCTGCTGACTGAGTACCAGCTGCAGTGTGATGGATTTTTCAGCCACAGCAAGTTGCAATCTGTGTGGGTAGAGGGAGCAATTCTCCCCTGATGCTTGATAATATCATAAATCCTTGAAGTATTGAAGTATAAGGAGTGAGTTGGTAGTAAGGGAATAAAAACTTAAAGAGGGTGGATTATTCTTTCTAGTAGGTGAAATCCTTTCTTTCCTTCAATACTCAGATACCATTACCTCTTATATAAGGTCTTTCCTGATTGTCTCAATTGATAATTGAAATTATTTTATTCTGTACATATTTTATATTGATTTACCCATCTACATATTGTTCCTTCCCCTTTGCAGAATGTAATAACACTACTTGCCTTGCCTAGTTGTTATGAGGAAAACACTTAAATCAAAAAGAATTATATATGTGTGAAATAATTATACTACACACTGTTGCTAATTGGCACAGTAGAAAGAATGCCAGAACTACAATCAGAAAGACTCATTTTCCTGAGTTCAAATCTCTCCTTGGATACTTTCTAGCTGGTGACCCTGGGCAAATCACTTTACTCTGCCTGCCTCAGTTTCCTTATCTGTAAAATGATCTGGAGAAAGAAATGGCAAACCATTCTTGTAACTTTGCCAAGAAAACCCCAAATGGCGTCACAGAGAGTAGGAAGTGACTTAAGCAACTAAACATATTACAATGTGTAAAGCACTTTACAAATAAGGTTTCTTTTAATCATTACAGCAACCCTGGTATTATTATCCTCTTTTTACAGATTAGAGAACTGGGGCAGATGGAAGTTAAATGACTTGCCTAGGACTACATAGCTAGAAATATCTGAAGTCACATTTGAACTCAAGTATTTACTCCAAGGCCTGAAGCTGTATCTACCATATCATCTAGCTGCCTCATTACTTGTTTTGTTGTTGTTCAGTTGTACAGTCATGTCCTATTCTCTGTGACTCCATTTGGGGTTTTCTTGGCAAAGATGCTGGAGTGATAAAGCAAGTTACTCAACATTTATTTAGCTTCTGTTTTCTCAGCCAAGGAAAATGCTCTTTGGACCAAAGAGGATAGTGTAAAAATGGCTTAAAGGGAATTGATAACCAAGATAAACATCCAGAGATAGGAATATGCCCTATTCCTAGGCATAGGAATATAAGTACATCTCAGAAAATGGGGGAAAATTGGAAAATGTCATTTCTGAGCCACTGACAGTGATTTTTGAATGATCATGGAGAATAGGAGAGGCAGCTAGATAGTAGAGTGGATAGAATACAGGACTTGAAATCAGAGCTAGTTTCAAATTTCAACTCAGATATTAATTTAGTTGTGTCATTCAATCTTTCTTAACCTTGGTTTCTTCATTGTAAAACAGATAATAATAGCACCTAACTAGCAGAGTGGTTGTGAAGATCAAATAATATAATGTATATAAAGCATCACATAAATGCTATTTATTATTATTTTTCGGGGCTGATAAAAGCAAATATTTTGATTTTTTTTAAAGGGATAACAATAGGGTCTTCAAACTATATGTTAGCGAATTTGACTTACATTCCTGAAAAAAATTCTAGCACAGATCATTAAAAGGATGGTTAGTTAACATTTAGAAAAGGAAATAGTACTCAAAGCTTGAAGCATAGTTCCATTAGGAATTGGTCACGCCTAATTTTATTTCGATTTTTGAAAGGGTTACTAAAAGTAATAGGTCAAGGGAATGCTGTAGCTATAATTTACCTAGATTTAAGAAAGTATTTGACAAAAGATTCTCTTACTGTTCTTGTGGAACAGATGGAGAGATGTCAGCTATAGTAGGGTGGATTGGGAGCTGGTTGAATGGTTGAACTCAAAGAATAATCATTAATGTTTGATGCCAAGTCGGGAGGAACTCTCCAGTGGCAAGCTCCAGGCTTCTATGCTTGACCTTGTCCTATTTAACATTTTTATCAATGACTTGAATAAATATATAAATGGCATACTTATCTATTTTGCAGATGACATAGGGCTGGAAAAGATAACTAACATAATGGATGATTGCATAGCTTTTTCTCAGATCAAAACAAGATGTTAACAGATCTTGACAGGCTAGAACATTAGGCTGAATCTAAGAAGATAAAATTTAATAAAGATAAAGGCAAAGTCAGACATGGGTTTAAAAATTAATTTCACAAATATAAGATGGGAGAAATTTGACTAGACAGACATTTCTGTTAAAAATAACTGAGATTTTAGTGAACTAGTACTGCATCCACAGGATTTAAGAAAGTGTGATATGTGAGTTCAAAGAGCTAAAACAATTTTAGGATTAGCTAAGAGGTGATGGATTTGCTGTATTCTGCATTGACTACATGTAGAGATTGGGTCTGGCTGCCACACTCTAGAAAGGACTATATAGCTTCTAGTGGAGGGCAAAAAGGATGATAAAGGGCCTCAAAATCATGGCATAAAAGGACTGGCTGAGGAGTTGGGTAAGTTTACCTTCTAGAAGGAAAGACTTTGCAGGGCAGTTAGTTGAAGGAAGACAACTCTTTTCAAAAACTTGAAGTACCGCCTCGTGGAAGGGGGTTTAGATGTTTTCTGCTTGATCCCTAAAAGTCAGCACCACTGCCTATGGGTGGAAGTTTTAAAAGGTCAATCAAATTGTGGGTTAAGGAGGGGAAATTTTTCTTAATAGTTAAATGTCATCCAGAAAGTGGAATAGACCACCTTGGAAGAGAATGAATTTCCCTACTTAGAGATCATTGAGCAAAGACTGGTGTTCAAACTTGTGACAGGCTGTGAAGTTTTTCCCTATGAGAATTTGTAGGCATGAGTTACTTTAATTGAAACCTGATGTAGTGAAAAATGTACTAGATTTAGACTTTGAAGGCTTGAATTCTAGTCCCAACAATCCACTTATCGACTACATGGTCTAGCACACATCTCAGCTTCTCTAAAACAGTAATTCTTTGTGCAGCGTATCAATAATCAATCAAAATCATGTCAATATGATTGCATATGTATAAACTATATCAGATTTCTTACTGTCTCAGAGAAGGGAAAGAAGAGAGGAGGGAGGGAGGGATAGAATTTGGAACTCAAAATTTAAAAAAAGAAAAAAAAGTTAAAATTGTTTTAACATATTTGGGGGAAGTAAAATATTACTTTAAAAAATAAGTCAGTTAGACAAAATAAAAAAAAAACATGTTAAGTTAATTCTTTTTAAGCACAAAGCATCAGCTAAGTAGATAATCAAGTCCTGTGTTTAAATCTGGTTTCAGATACTTATCAGCTTTTTTATCTAGGCAATTTCTTTCAGCCTCAGTTTCCTCATCTGGGAGTAATAACAGCACCTATCTCCTATGGTTGTTGTGAGGATCAAATGAGATAACATTTGTCAAATGCTTTGCAAACCTTAAAGTATTATATACGAACTATTTATTTTTATTTTTATTATTACTTATTATAGGAAGTAAATGATTTATTCAATACAGTGAATGGATTAGGGACCTGAGCTGAGAAAGAAATTCCTTAAATTATTTCTGAGGTCTTTGTTATCTCTAAAGAATTTGTGGAGATGAAGTTTCTAAGTCTCCATAGCATTCTTCTAGGATGTTTAGGAAGATAGAATGTGGTTGACCTCTTGCCTGCTGTTATTATTTTTACTATTAAAAAAATAAAAGCATGAAGAAGAATGGCACAGAATGAAAATGTGTGGAAGGATTTTAACCTACACTCACAGTCGATTAAAAAATTGGAGTATCATTTCAAAACACTTTGTTTTTGTTGTTTTTGTTCTCTTTCTCCTTTTCCTCCTTCTTTCCCTCCTCTTTTTCTTGCTCCATCTTCTTCCTCTTTCTCTTCTTTCTGCTCCTTCTTCCTCTTCAATCTTTGCATTTCAGTTTTGCTTAATGGGAGCAACAGTTTGGGATCGCTGGTTCGGTCTATGTAGCCTGAACAAAAAATCTTGCGCGACCGAGAATATGAAGTAGGAAGAGAGTTAAAGGTGAGCGCAGATCGATCCTATGTGTTGGTTTAGATTCCATTCTGTAAGGCTGCTCTAAGAGTGCTCTGGGCTGGAGGAGGTGGGGAAACCCCAACCCCCACCCCCAACCTCCCTCTAATCTCCTGTCCCCAGCTTCACGGACTCCAGAGGTCTGGGCGTTACTTCCACTGATTATAGACCTCAAGCCTGGCGGAAGGACAAATAGTCCAGGCAGCGCTAGTAAGACCATTCAACTAACTGTGGAGCGGTGCCTCTGGCATAAATGCAGCAATAGGGCTGGGAAGGAAATGAGACAGGGAAGAGCTGTTATTTCTGCAATCTATCCGAATCTCGCCGCCCTCTTCCCGATGCTATTTCTCGGAAGCTAGACGGTTGGATAGCGCTCCCAGAGAAAAGTAATTGGATTCCCAGCTTCCTCCAGCCTGGCTAAGAGGAAACGAACAGCTGCTGCTCATTTGGGGTGGGAGCTTGGGGTGGGAGGAGCAGCTGGCCCCCAGAGTAGCCTGGAATCCACCAGAGGCCTGTTTGACAGGGAGGTTATTCACTTACTCACTTTTGGAAAAACAAAACAAAGCAAAACCCTAAGCCACCACTACCACCAATAACAAAAACTCCTCCCTGTTTAAATCGTCCATAAGTTTGCTCTTAGACGGACTCTCACACGTCCCAGAGCAAAGAAATGGGTTGTATCCGTGGAGGGGACCATCCAACCATGAGGACTCCGGTTGCCATTCAAGACTTTTCCCCCAAGTTGTTAACTTCCAAAGGATGTCAGTTTATTCACCGGAAGGGCACAGAGATACTGAGAGCCAATTGCATTAAAACTCAGCTTGAGGCAAGGAGGAGCTTTACAATTTTGTGACAAATTCATACTTCAGTGGGGGGCAGGGGAGAGGTAGCAAAGACCCCCATCAGGGCAATGAATGAATTTACATACTGCAACTGAAGCCACATGGGTTAGTGAAAAAGAATGCTGAATTTGGAATTAGAAATGCCGACTATTCCAATTTCTCCCTTGTAGTGCTCGTCAACTCATTCAACTTTTTTTGTTTTAATTTCCTCATCTGTAAAATGAGGAGGGTGGAATAGGTTCCTTCCAGCTCTAAAATTAAGATTCTATCCATTTGTGATCTTACTGATATGGATGAATCCTTGGCAAAGAAGGCAACCTTGTGTATTTTATCTTGTGTATTTTAGTCCATGACCTATAAATTCTGCACAGGGCGGGATATAAGGTATTTAGCCTTCTTCTAGATCCTTAAATATTATGTAGGCAGAAGTAGAGTATATACCACAGGGATGTCCATTGGCTCTTCTTAGTTGTTTCTACCTGTCCAGTCTCCTTTTCCCAGTTGTATATTTCTTTAATAATATCATTTATGCTTTATGTTTTTTTCTCTGTACACTTCCTCATATGTTGTGGCTTACTCATGTCATCATGCACATCTTCATTGCCCTTTGGGGGATTTGCAAGTGTAATTCTTCAGATATTTTAAAGAAAAATGAGAAACCAGCCTGAAAAGGTAGAATGGAGCCTCAATTCTCTGCTTTGTCCTGACTGAAAAGATCTGTACTAAGAGAACATTGTCCTCCTTACCCTTGAGGGAAAAGTTGGTAAAAGCAGGATGGAATAGAAACTGTGGTTGACATGAGAAAAAGGATCTAGAAACATCCCATAAATATTTCTCAGCTCTCATTCTTGATTTTTTTCCTTCCTTTTTGAAACTTTCTCATTGCCTGGCATTTATAACACTAAATAATTCCAGTTCTGTTCTCTCTGATGTTTGTAAGTGGCATTATTCTTCCAATATCTCAGGCTTGGGCGTCACCTTTGACTTAGTCCTCCCTTTTATCCCTTTATCCCTTATCCCTTTTATCACCAAATCTTAAACAATTTTTTCCCCGAAATATGTAAGTCCCTTGTGATGGAATATTACTGTGCTCTAAAAATAATAAGCAGAATGCTTTCAGAAAAACCTGAAAAGACTTAAACATGAACTGGTAAAGAGTGAGGTGAGCAGAACCAGGTCGGATCATCATACAAGAATAACAGCAATATAGTATGATGATTGATCAACTGTGAATGTTAGTTATTTTCAGCAGTACAATGATTCAACACAATTCCAAAGGACTCATGATGAAAAAAATGCAATATACATCCAGAGAAAGAACTAATAGTTCTGGAGGGCAGGAAGAAGCCTATTATTTTTCATGTTCTTTATTTTTTTATGTTTTTTCTTGGTCACTGTTTTTTTTCACAAGATGACTAATATGAAAATATGTTTTGCATGATTACATATAGGCTATATCAAGTTGCTTACCATCTTTGGGAGGGGAGAGGGAAGAGAGGGAAATATTTGAAATTCAATTTTTTTAAAAAAATGAATCTTAAAAATTATTTTACATGTAATTGTAAAAAATATGTGTTATATACATATACCATATGTATAATGTCCCTTTTCATTCTGACTTCTGTCATCTCAATCTAGATTGAGTTGTAGATTAATCTACATTAATATAGCAGTCTTTCTAGCTAATCTCCCTAGCTTTAATCCTGTAAGATTTTTGTTGTTGTTGAGAATTGAGCATTCCAGGTATGGAAACTTAATCCACAAACATGGAAGTGAGGGAATTAATAATTTTTAATCTTAGTGAGTTACTTGAGGCACTGAAAGGTTAAATGATTTGTCCACGGTTATATGTGTGTATATATGCATGTATACACATATATGTATAGTATGTCAGAAGTAGGACTAAATTCCACAATTTAATTTAACTCAAAAAAAGCATTTATTTTGTGTATACTGTATTCCTAAGAACCTATCTCTGTGCAAGGACAAAGGCCAAAAAGGAATAGTTTCTACCCTCAAGGAGCTTAGTTATGATTAGAAGGCAACTATACAATTAAGTAAATACCATATATATATATATATATACATTTTATTGTTATTCAGTTATTTCAGTCATGTCTGATTCTATGTGACCCCATTTAGGATTTCTTAGCAAAGATATTGAAGTGGTTTGCCATTTGTTTCTCTAGCATATACATATAAATAGTACATTTATTTTTTATATATTAATTTCAGGAATGGGAAGAACTAAGAAATACAAGTTTAAAATATCAAATCACAGTGTTATAGGGGGTTTAGCAAAGGTCACATCTAGAAGGTGCCCTTGAATTGAATTGAGTCCTAAAGGGGACTAGAAATTCCAAGTTGCAGAAGTAAGGAGGGAGAGCATTCTAGGTACAGGGATCGATGTGCAAAGGTATGGGAGATAGAGATAGAATCCTGCATATAGGGAACGAAGTAAGCCAGTTTGGCTGAGATATAGGGTGCTTGTGGAGGAGCATGGAGAGTCAGTCTAGAAAGATAAGTTTAAACCATTGTGATGAGCTTTACGTGACAAGCAGGGTGTTATATCTTCAACATAAAGACATAAAGAACTTCTGTAACTTCGTGAATAAGAAAGTGACATATCAGACCTGTGCTTTAGCAATATGGCACCCTTCTGGAGGATGGATTAGAGAGGTAAGAGATTTGAGGCAGGGAGATCAATTAGGACAAAACTTCATTAGTCCTGGCAAGGGTTTGGATGAAAGTAAGAATGAAGAAAAGGGGACAAATATCAAAGATGGTATAAAGGTAGAGTCAATAGGATTTGGAAAATGATTAGTTATGATCATTAAGGGAGAGAGAAGAATCAAGGATGCCTCCATGTTTTCAAATGTGAGTAACTAGAAAAATAGTAGTGCTCTCTCCAAGAAAGGAAAGTTAGGAAGAGGGCTGGTTTGAGAGGGATGATCATTCTACTGCAAGGCTTGCTCTTTATCCACTATATTATATTACCTCTCTCAGAGAGAAAAATTTCCCTCCTGTACTTTTCATGACATGGTCCACTATTTCATTAGGAATGAAGGTTAAGATCATCTGCTTGACTTTCAAAATCATCCATTATTTGGATTTTCTACCTATCCAATCTTATTTTGTACTGGATCCCAATCATCCTTTGAATAGTCTTCTCAATAGCTCACAAATATAATGCAATATATTATTATTTCTGATTTATTATCATTCTTTGCTTACATGCAACTTCTTTACCCTTTGAAATGTCCTTGTTTCCCTCACTTAAATGAAATCTTATTTCCTTATCTTTCAAGACCAAACTCAAATTTCACCTCTTCCATGAAGTTTTCAATAGTGATTCTAATACTGATTCACTTCTCTAAACTTCCAAAGGATTTAGAATCCTCAATGCATCATTTCACAGCTAATTAGAAGAGGGGATTATTATCACCATTATTTAAAACAGCTACTACTACTTCTATTTCTACTGTCACTACTAAAATGATGATAATTGGGCCTATGATTTTTATTGATATAAGGAACTCCCAAATGATGAAAATCTACCAATGCAATACCAATTGAACAAAAGCCTTAAGAAGTCAAGTGACACAGTATATATCATACTGCCTCTCTCTGACGTATATATCAGTTTATGTGAGAGGTAACACTTGAAACCAGGTATTTTTGGCTCTTAGGTCAGCTTTCAATCTATGTACCATGAAGCTTCTCTTCACAACAAATTAATTTGTTTATTATTAAAACTTTTTATTTGCAAAACATATGTATGGGTAATTCTTCAACATTAACCCTTACAAAGCTTTCTGTTACAAAATTTTTCCCCCCTACTCCCCACCCCTCCCCTAGATGGCAGGATATCCACTACATTTAATTATGTTAAAATACTTGACAAATCGAATGTATGTACACGTATTTCCACAATTATCATTTTTGTGCAAAAAAAATCATATCTACAAGAAAGAAAAATCAGAGAAAGGAAACAAAATGCAAGCAAACATCAATAGAGAGCATGAAAATGTTATGTTGTGGTCCACATTTCACATCCCTCTCTCTGGGTGTATATGGCTTTCTTCACTGAACAATTGGAACTGGTTTGAAACATTTCATTGCACAACAAATTAATAATGGTAAATAGTTCAAGTATATTCATCTCCTCTTTATTCAACTTAATTTTGTTTCTTCAGAATCAGACCATATATTAGTTATATTTATGTTGCTGCTACAGTGCTGAGCACATTTTTGGTACTGAAATATTTGTTGATTAATTGGTAGCTTACCTGTTTTCAAGGGCAGCTCTAGCAAATCTGAAGCTCCAGTTCTGTGGAAGAATAAAAGAATTATTATTGGTAATCACATTAAAAAACAAAACAAAACAAAACAAAGCAAAAACAAAAAAATTGTTAATATAATCTTTTCTCTGAATACAGTTTTCCTCTGGAATGTTAATTATATAATACCTTGACTTGTTGATGAGGATATATTGTCTTTTTCTTTTTTCTTTTTCTTTCTTTCTTTTCTTTCTTTTTTTAGGCATCTGGGGTGAAGTAACTTATACAAGGTCATATAGTAAGTGTCTGAGACTGGAGCTGAATTCAGAAAGATAAGTCCTTTTGACTCAAAATCCAAGGCTCTACCCACTGTACCACTTACCTGCCCCCATAGGATACATTTTCAAATTAATTCTTCAAACATATAACTTTTGATGGCACTTTGTATATTAGGGTTTGTAAAACAGCTCCTATAGAAGCTGGTTATTTCTTTTTCAGCATTATTTCTGAAATTTGGGTAGCTACCTCCAGATAAATGGTGGTATGTGATTCATAGACTCAAAAGGTCTCTCAGTCAATAGGGCCATCTTTTCCATTTGAATAAGAATTTTTTCCAAAACTTGTTCAACAAGTGATCATTCAATCTCTGTGGTTTTCTGATAAGGGGAAATCCACTACCTTTTGAGCTTCTCTATTTCACTTTCAGATATTTCTCATTTTATGAAGTTTTCATCCAGTGTTTGTTATTATTAATTATTATTTATTATTAGTATTTCACTTAATAAATGAATGAATAATAATAATAGCATTTATATAGCAATTTAAGATCTGCAAAATTCTTCACATATCTTGTTCTTACAAACAACCCTGGGAGGTGGGTATTTTTGTAAGCTCCATTTTACAGATGAGGAAATTGAGGAAAGCAATTAAGTGACTTGCCTAGGGTCAACCACTTAGGAAGTATCTGAGGCCAAATTTGAATTCAGATCTTCCTGATTCTGAGCCTAGCACTCTATCCACTATACTACCTAGCTATCTATAACATGAATGAAATGTTTCCAAGTTTCTCTGGTGGACAAACAGGAACAAAAATGTCTACTCACTCACTAAGAGCACAGCCAAGATACAAAAGACAAAAATCTTTATAATTCCCCTTCCCTTTAATTACATCACACAGTTTGTTTCTACAGGGGATCCTTCTCTCTGGCTCTGAGTTCCTTGCAGGAATACCTCCTATTACCCTTATCCTTTACTCCTGCTATTCCAGCAAAATCTAGGTGGTAGGTTTAAAGACCTGGATTTCTTGCTTAAAGCTAAAATAGATGAGCTTAAAGTCAATGAAACAGGACTGCATAATGCAAAAAACAAACAAACCACTGGCTCTGGAAATTAGATGATATGGATTCAAATTTTACCATTTTGCCAAATTTCACCCTTACTACCTTTGAAACCTAATTTAACCTCTTAGGTCCTCAGTTTCTTTATTTATAAAGTGAAAGAAAAATTGGATTAAATGTCTTCTCAATAATCAACTATATTAATAACCAAACTAACAAAAATCATATGATTATCTCAACAGATGCAGAAAAAACCTTTTGATAAAATCCAACACCCATTCCTATTAAAAACACCAGAGAGTATAGGAATAAATGGGCTTTTCCTTAAAATGATCAGTAGCATCTATTTAAAACCACCAGCAACCATCATATGTAATAGGGACAAAGTAGAATCATTCCCAGTAAGATCAGGAGTAAAACAAGGCTGCCCACTGTCACCATTACTATTTAATATTGTATTAGAAATGTTAGCTTTGGCAGTAAGAGAAGACAAAAGATGAAAGGAATTAGAGTAGGTAATGAGGAAACCAAATTATCCCTCTTGGCAGATGATATGATGGTATACTTAGAGAACCCTAGAGACTCAACTAAAAAACTACTAGAAACAATTCACAACTTTAGCAAAGTTGCAGGATACAAAATAAATCCACATAAATCAGCAGCATTTTTATATATTATCAACAAAGTTCAGCAGTAAGAGATACAAAAAGAAATTCCATTCAAAATAACTGTCAATAGTATAAAATATTTGGGAATCTATCTGCCAAGGAAAAGTCAGGAACTATATGAACTGAACTACAAAACACTTTCCACACAAATAAAGTCAGACCTAATCAAATGGAAAAACATCAAGTGCTCATGCCGAGCGAATATAATAAAAATGACATTACCCAAACTAATTTACTTATTTAGTGCCATACCAATTAAAACTCCCAAGAAATTATTTTACAGATCTAGAAAAAATAGTAGCAAAATTCATTTGGAAGAACAAAAGTTCAAGAGTTTCAAGGGAATTGATGAAAAAAAAAAAGGCTGATGAAGGTGGCCTTCCTGTACCAGATCTAAAACTATATTATAAAGAAGTGGTCATCAAAACCATTTGGTACTGGCTAAGAAACAGAGTAGTCAATCAATGGAATAGGATAGGATCACAGGACAAACTAGGCAGTAACTATAGCAATCTAGTGTTTGATAAACCCAAAGACCCCAGCTTTTGGGATAAGTACTCACTATTTCACAAAAACTGCTGGGAAAATTGGAAAGTAGTATGGAAGAAATTAGGGCTTGACCCATACCTAATACCACATACCAAGATAAGATCTAAATGGATTCATGATTTAGACATAAAGAATGATATTGTAAGCAAATTAGAGGAACATAGGATAGTTTACCTCTCAGACCTGTGGAGAAGGAAGGAAGTTATGTCCAAAGAAGAACTGGAACTCTTAATTGAACACCAGATAGATAATTTTGACTATATTAAGTTAAAAAGTTTTTGTACAAACAAAACTAATGCAGACAAGATTAGGAGGGAAGCAATAAATTAGGAAATCATCTTTACATTTAAGGGTTCTGATAAAGACCTCATTTCTAAAATAAACAGAGAATTGTCTCATATTTATAAGAATTCAAGCCACTCTCCAATTGATAAATGGTCAAAGGATATAGACAATTTTCACATGAAATTAAAATTATTTCTAGTCATATGAAAAGGTGCTCCAAATTAGTATTGATCAGAGAAATGCAAATTAAGACAACTCTGAGATACCACTACACACCTGTCAGATTGGCTAAGATGACAGGAAAAGATAATAACAAATGTTGGAGGGGATGTGGAAAAACTGGGATACTGATACATTGTTGGTGGAACTGTGAACGGATCCAACCATTCTGGAGAGCAATTTGGAACCATGCTCAAAAAGTTATCAAACTGTGCATACCCTTTGACCCAGCAGTGTTTCTACTGGGCTTATATCCCAAAAAGATCTTAGAGGAGGGAAAGGGCCCCACATGTGCAAAAATGTTTGTGGCAGCCCTTTTTGTAGTGGCAAGAAACTGGAAACTGAATGGATGCCCATCAATTGGAGAATGGCTGAATAAATTATGGTATATGAATGTTATAGAATATTATTGTTTTATAAGAAATGACCAGTAGGATGATTTCAGAGAGGCCTGGAGAGACTTGCATGAACTGATGCTGAGTGAAATGAACAGAACCAGGAGATCATTATACACGGCAACAATAAGAATATATGATGATCAATTCTGAAGGATGTGGCTCTCTTCAACAATGAAATGTTTCAAACCAGTTTCAATTGTTCAGTGTTGAAGAAAGCCATATATACCCAGAGAGAAGGATATGAATGTGGACCACAACATAACATTTTCATGCTCTCTATTGATGTTTGCTTTCATTATGTTTCCCTTCTCTGATTTTTTTTCTTGTAGATCTGATTTTTTTTGCACAGCAAGATAACTGTAAAAATATGTATACACATATTCAATTTGTCAAGTATTTTAACATAATTAACATGTAGTAGACTTCCTGACATCTAGGGGAGGGATGGGAGTTAGAGGGGAAAATTTGTAACAGAAAACTTTGCAAGGGTCAATGTTCAAAAATTACCTATGCATATGTTTTGCAAATAAAAAGCTCTAATAAAATGGAAAAAATAAATGTCTTTTCAATTCCCTTCTAATTCTGTTTATAATCTCATGATCTATTGAGGCTCCTAATGAATTTCTGAATTCATACTGCATTTTCAGCTTTGAACCCTGCTTCCCTCTGTTTCCAACTTTATCTTGGAAGGGACCTCTACTATACATACCCACCCTCTTCTCTCCCCTAATCTAAAGAAGTGCTGAATAGCAGAGATCAAGCTACAACAGCCGACTTTAGCATCACACATAAATGCTTGTCAGCCAGTTAGACTTTTCAAATCAAGACATATATAATGGAAAGAAGCATCCTTTATGATTTTTCTATCACCAAATATCTTTTGAGGGGTGACTAGATAGCCCAGTGAATAGAGTGCTAGGCTTGGAGTCAAAAAGACTCCTCTTCCTGAGTCCAAATACAGCCTCAGACATTTACCAACTATATGAAGGTGAGCAAGTCATTTAATCCTGTTTGCTTTGATTTCCTCATCTGTAAAATGAACTGGAGAAAGAAATGTCAAACCTTTTCAATATATTTTGTGACTTTGTGATCCAAAAAAGGATCACAAAAACTGAAACTTACTGATTACTGAAAAACAATGAAGCAATGAAATATATTATAAACCAGGGCTTCTTAAACCTTTTCTACTCATGACCTCTTTTCACCCGAAAAATTTTTACATGAACAAGGGTATTTTTAGTTATATGAAATAGGTATAAAATCAAACATTTACTGATAACAAACCATAATTTCACTATTTCCACATTCACTTAACCCACATAGTTGCAAAACACATTTTAAGAAGATAAATTATAAACAAAAGCATTAATATTTAATTACTAAATATAGACATGTCACAATTTAGAATGAGATAAAGGGAAATATAAACCCTTAAGTAAAATGTGTATTTTTCTACCATTAAATGATTGTTATAACTAATATTTTCTCAGGTCTAAGTAGAAAGCAGATCAATTCATTCTGAATCTAAACCACATAGATCTCATTCAGATTCTGAGAGAGAGAGAGAGAGAAACAAGGATAACTAGAGAGAAACATAGATAGGGAATGCATTTGTTGAGTGTTTACTCTGTGTGAGGTACTATACTAATTGCTGGGAATACATATACAAGCATTTGAGTCCCTTTCCTAAGGGAATTTACATTCTAATAGGGGATGACCACACATAAAAAGGTGCTAAAAAAGTAGAGGGAAATGGGAGAGAAATGTCTTGGGAAATATAAAACCAATGGAATTTTCATCTATATATATTGCAAGGTACTATTAGTAATGCAAATACAAAAGTCTTTATTTGGGACCTTATGAGATATATGAAGAGAAACAATACAATGTAATAGTTGGAGAATGTATCTCCAGAACAGCATGTCTTACTTCTGTCTCAAATTGGATGTATGATCCTTGAGCCCTTTGAGTGCTCTAGTTAACTAATTCAGTTGATAAACTACCATATATTAAGCATTTACCACATGTGCTAGGTGCTATGCTGAATGCTTGGGATACAAGGAAACGCAAGCATCAGTTCCTGGCCCCCAAAGCTCATAGTCTAATGGAAGAGAAAACATGAGAACAACTATGCACATACAAGAGATAGGTAAGTTAAACTGGAGATAGTTTAAAAGGGAAAGTACTATGGACCATCAAGAAAGCAAAAGGTAAATGGAATTATACCTGAGACTTGAAGGAGCCGGGAAAGGAAGTAGGTGAATTTCTAGGCATGGGGATCAGTCAATGAAAATGATTAGTTGGGATATGATATGTCATGTGCAAAAAGAATCAAGTAGCCCAGTGTGCCTTGCTCACAGAGAATGTAGAGAGAAGTAAGGCATAAAAGGCTGGAAAATTAGAAAGAGGTCAATTTATAAATTACAGAGAAGGTGCCAACCTGTATTTGTACAGGTGTTCAGGGATTAAAAAGTCTAATTCTTAACACTGAGATACAAGTATATATTCTGTGGTTTTCTTACAATTTTGAATCAAAAAACTTTTGTGGTGGGTTACCTCACTTTGTAATTTTCTGCTTGTAATTGATTAGATAAAAAGCACTCCTATTAGCTCCAGAGCACTCAGTTTCTTTTTTAAAATTTTTTTATTAATACTTTTTATTTGCAAAACATATGTATGGGTAATTCCTAAACATTAACCCTTACAAAGCTTTCTGTTACAAATTTCCCCCCCCTACTCCCCACCCCTCCCCTAGATAGCAGGATATCCACTACATGATAATTATGTTAGAATACTTACATCGAATATATGTATAGTTATTGCCACACATCATTTTTTTGTTCAGGAGAAATCGTATCTATAAGAAAGAATAATCCGATAAAGGAAATACAATGCAAGCAAACCTCAATAGAGAACATGAAAATGTTATGTTGTGGTCCACATTTCACATCCCTCTCTTTGGGTGTATATGGCCTTCTTCACTGAACAATTGGAATTGGTTTGAAGCATTTCATTGTTGAAGAGAGTCATGTCCCTTAGAACTGATCCAGAGTGCTCAGTTTCTTTCTATGTAAAGTATAATTATTTTTATTTTATTTTTTTTGCTTTATTAGGGGAAGCTTTTAAGCTGTTTCCCCCCTCCCTATGCATTTATGGCTCCTTCATCTTTTCCCAAACAAATTAGAAATAACAACAATTATAATGGCTGACCTTCATATTGAATATAGCTTTAACATTTGCAAAGTGCTGTAATTTTTTATCTCATCTGAGAAAAAACAAAAAGATGGGAAAAGATAAGAGTATATGACTTCTTTTGGGCTTCATGTGATATTTTTTTCATTCAAGAAAAGGCTTCCCAAGCAGTGATAATGCAGTGGAAAGACTGCAGGGTCAGGAATCAGAAGACACCTGTGTTCAGATCTTATCTCAACACTTAGCTATATGCCCATTTTTCCATTTAAAAAACGGGCATGATAACATTTATATAGTGCCTACCTCAAAAGATTGTTGTGAGAATCAAATAAGATAATGTACTATGTAAATGTAAATTTTTAATATTCCTTACTAGTCCCTTCTGTCTTTTTAAAGTCCAATCTTATATGTAAGTTATTTACATCAATTTGTTTAGTGTTATGCATTAAGTAATAGAGGAAACTCAATTTTATTTCAAAGTCTGATTAAAAAAAAAGATTTGCCCTGTATTTTCTTTTAAAATGAGCAGACTAGAAGAATTTTTAATAGATATATAGTAGGCTTTCTTTTAGTAAAATTCCTGGAACTTGACCTAATTGACCAATGTGCTATTCTTATCTGGAATACTCCTTTGACTTTGAATGGGCTACACCCAAATTCTAAGAATCCATTAGTCTATACAAGACAAATGGAAGTGTCAACATGCTATGAAAGGACTTATTAGTAACACAAGTATAAAATAGCTTTTATTTGAGCCACATGATAGTATAGTAAAAAGGGCAATATGTTGAGACAGATCAATCAACAAACATTTCTTAAGTGCCTACTATGTGCAAGACACTCTACTAAGCTCTGGATCCGAGATCTATTTTCCACTACAACATTTTAGTAACTGTATGATCCTGTGTAAATTACTTAAAATTTCTAGGCTTCTAACTGTCTTATCTGTCAAATTAGGTAAACTGCTCTTAAATTGGAAAGAGCAGGATACTGAATCATTTTTTTCCCCAAGGTCTCTTATAGATCTAAAATAGAACTCATATTTGTATAATTCTTGCAATTTGTATAAGACTTGTGATATACTTAACTATGTGTTCATGGACAAATCTCAATTTTTCTATCAGCAGAATGGAGGTGATAATATTTATAGTGCCTACATCAAAGGATTAATATAAGGATCAAATAAGATAATAAACTATATATAAATGCAAACTTTTATTATTCCTCATTAACCCTTCCTATTTTAAAAAGTCTAATCTTGTATATAAATTAAGTAACATCAATTTGCTTAATATTATCCATTAAACTACCAGAGGAAGCTCTTGAGTAGGTAGCAAAAGTGTAATTATTTCCATTCCATAGATGAGTAAACTGAGCTCTGAGAGGTTGAGTAACTAACAGCCAAAAAATAAAGCAGGATTTGAAACTGGCTTCCTAGTTCTTTAATTCAGCACTACCCACCATGCTAAGCCAGTGATTCTATAAGCAAAATAAATCAAAGCATAAGTCAATTATGAGATTGTTCTGAAACATTTAGGCTGTTAGAACTTAGATAACTTTGAAAGGCTCCAGTTCTCATTTGGATTTGGAATTTGTTTATTCTGCTTAGAACTAATAGTACTAATAATTTTGGATAGACTGTAATATTTCCGGCTGGGGAACTGGGGTTGGGAGGAGGGCTGAGATATGCCAATGATCAGGCTATTCTGGGTCAGGCCTAATTCAGGCCAGGCTAACTTCAGGCTTGAGGTTAGAATTCAATGAGACTCTTGGGGCCCATAAAATATAACAAAAATGACTTTATTAAAATGAGGTCAAAACAGATACAATTTTCAATGTTAAAAGTATAAAATATAAGTTCTTCCTCTATGATCACTATATAAATCAGCAATGCTATGACATCCCACCAAAACAATGGACATTCTGCTAAAACCTTTGATACCAACTTCCCCTACAGGTCTTTTATGCCTCAGGACCAAGGTAGTCAAGCCAATGATAAACCCAAGAAGAGCCTCCTTATCCTCTTAAAGGGAAATTAGCTTAGTCTATATAACATAAGGTGCTGTTCTTATCTTATAACGAAATCACTAGGGCTGCAAAAATTCCTATACCCTTCTTGGGGAACTAATGGCAGGGTCCAATCTGTGGTCAAAATTATAGACCAGAGGCTGTCCAACCTCAGGAACCCAGTTTTCTTTTGCATGTTAAAAACCAATGGGCTGAACAGCAAGATAAGTATGGAAACATGTATACATATATTCGACTTGTCAAATATTTTAATATAATTAACATGTAGTAGACTTCCTGCCATCTAGGGGAGGGGAGGGGAATAGAGGGGAAAATTTGTAATGGAAAGTTTTGTAATGATCATTGTTGAAGAACCATCCATACATATGTCATGCAAATAAAAAGCTTTAATAATATATATATATATATATAATAAATTCCAAATAATTAAAAAAATAAAACCAATGGGCTGAGATGAAAACAGAAAGTTGAGGTTAAGAGTGTCAGTTTCAAGTCAAGAATATCCACACAGAATCAGGAGATGCTGGCATTTGGAATTATGCTCAAAAAGTTATCAAACTATGCATACCCTTTGATCCAGCAGCATTTCTATTGGGCTTATATCCCAAAGAGATCTTAAAGGAAGGAAAGGGCCCCACATGTGCAAGAATGTTTGTGGCAGCCCTTTTTGTAGTGACTAGAAACTGGAAACTGAATGGATGCCCATCAATTGGAGAATGGCTGAATAAATTATGGTATATGAATGTCATGGAATATTATTGTTCTATAAGAAACGACCAGCAGGACGATTTCAGAGAGGCCTGGAGAGACTTGCATGAACTGATGCTGAGTGAAATGAGCAGAACCAGGAGATCATTATACACAGCAATAACAAGACTATATGATGATCAATCCTGATGGACATGGCTCTCTTCAACAATGAACTGTCTCAAACCAGTTCCAATTGTTCAGTGAAGAGAGCCATATACACCCAGAGAGAGGGATGTGAAATGTGGACCACAACATTTTCATGCTCTCGATTGATGTTTGCTTGAATTGTGTTTCCTTTATTTGATTTTTCTTTCTTGTAGATACGATTTTTCTTGCACAACAATGATAAGTGTGGAAATATGTATACATATATTTGATTTGTCAAGTATTTTAACATAATTAACATGTAGATATTCTGCCATGTAGGGGAGGGGTGGGGAATAGGGGGGAAAATTTGTAACAGAAAGCTTTGTAAGGGTTAATGTTGAAGAATTACCCATACATATGTTTTGCAAATAAAAAAAATAATTAATTAATTAAAAAAAAAGAAAAGTTATGCGGGCAAAATAATTCTGAGATTTTATGGAAGCTGTGTCTATTCTATTTTAGTCTGGGTCCACCATATCCCATCTTGACTTAGATTTGTCAATGAGGTTGTGCCCTTTTAATGGTTGTATTTGCAAATGGATATAGTTCTGTGTATATACTATAATATTTACAAAGGTAATTCCATTGATTTATTTTTCTTAGATGGTATAGATCAGTGATGTTGTCTTGTCTAACTCCTCTTGGGGAAGATGGAACATTGTTATATTATGATGAATATAAAGAATCTGTGATAAAGATATAACACATAATAGAGTCAGCTTTTTAAAAAGAGATTTTCACATATCATTTGGAGATAAAATCTAAGTTCTTGATTTAATTAGTACCCTGTTCTCTTCAAATATAAGTGACTCCAGTAGGGGAGAGGAGAAATGAGAAAAGCTTCATAGGGTCAT
The DNA here is from genome assembly GCA_023553655.1 of Myrmecobius fasciatus. Lineage (NCBI taxonomy): Eukaryota > Metazoa > Chordata > Mammalia > Dasyuromorphia > Myrmecobiidae > Myrmecobius > Myrmecobius fasciatus. The sequence continues at coordinate 106,630 of JAJPUD010000119.1, read as the reverse complement.
AGATTTAGAATTATCTTAGAAGTTATTTAGTCTAGTGATGTCAAATTCAGACTGTTTGATGACTTCTTATTGGTCAATCATTTTTCAGTCCTGTACAACTTTTTATGATTCCACTTGGGATATTTTTTGGCAAAAGAATGGAATGATTTGTCATTTCCTTCTGCTGCTCATTTTACAGACGAGGAACTGAAGCAAACAGGGTTAAGTGACTTGCCCAGAGCCACACAGCTAGTAAGTGTCTGTGGCCACATTTGAACTCAGGTTTTCCTAATTCCAGGCCTGAAGCTCTAACTACTATGCAACTCAGCTGCCCCATGTAATGACTTAAAAACCCCCACAAATTAATATCATCTTTGTTGTATTGTATTTTCATTTATTATGTTACATATTTTCCAATTATATTTTCATCTGGTTTAGGTGTTAGTCTAGAACTTTGTGGGCTGCTTGCAAGTTGAGCTAATGAGCATGTACCTCTGAATTCTATTGCAATCTTCTCATTTTATGGATGAGGCACCTGAATCCAGAGATATTTGGTAATTTACCCAAGTAAATGGCAGAGCCGAAATTGAACTCTGGGTCCCAAGTCTTCACATTTAGAATTTCAGTTCCAATATTTTTTCCAATGCATGATGATGCTTAAACAGGCTGGTTTTTGAAGATAATCATCTCTTGGAAATCCAGATATTATGCCCTGATAAAGATCTGATCCAAAAAAACCCAATCAGAATTGAAAGAAAATAATTTTTAAAAATTAAACCTTGTAAAAACTAAACCCTTCTAATCCCCCCCAGGTGTTCTTAATCTAGTATCTGTGAACTTTTTTTTAATATTTCAATAGTCCTATTTTAATATACGTGGTTTCCTTTGTAATCCTATGTAATTTCTTATGCATTAAAAATATTCTAAAAACAGATCTATAAGTTTAACCAGCAACATAGAGATTCATTAAGCAAAAAAATAAATGTTAAGAAAACTTGCACTACCTCACATTTATTTCTGTTAATGGTGTGACCATCTTCTTGGTCCTTAGACTTTTAACCTTAAAACCTTAAGACCTCCATTCCCCTCATCCTGTATATCTAATCAGCTGCCAAATCTTTTCAATTTTATTTCTACAATCTCTAGTTAGCAGTTTCCTCCTTTTTTCCTATAGCGATTTCTGTGTTCACACCTCAACTCATCTTTCTTATAATAGCTTACTAATTTGTCTTCTTGATTATAGTATATCCTTTTCTTAACTTTTATATAGTTGTGAAACTGTCATCCAAGACCTCAGACAGAAGTTAGAACTAGCAATATAAGAACATTCTCAAAATTGCTCTGAAGACTTTGGAATCAATTGTGAAACAAGGGACACACTGGCACATGATTGCCCAGCAAGGCATATCTGCATCAAAGAAAGCTCTGTTTTTTATGAGTAAAACAGAATTCAAAAGAAATGTAAATTGCACAAATTTAGACACATTTCCACTCTAATTGTTCATATAGACAATTTGCACTCAACCTGTGGTAGAGCCTTCTAAGCTTATCTTGGTCTGATCAATCATAGTCGGATACACTGTACCTTGACCCCAACATAGTATTGTCATTTTGGTCCTCTTCAAGCACAAAGTACAACAATCAATCAAATGAATTGCCAAACATTCAAACTCTATTGCAGAGAGTACATCTCTGATGAGCTGGCCATGTTGGTAGTTCATTTGAGTCCATTGGTCTAAGCCTACCAATTACAGAGCATAGTCTCTTTACATGGCCAAAAATTTTCATCATTTGGTGAGCTTTTATGAACTCAGATGACAGATACAATTTGCTTCTACTTGGTAAAATCTACCCAAGCTTGGACCTTTACAAGCATAGTCTCTAAGAACTATTGATCATTTCTATACCACGATGAGATATTAGAGTGCAATTTTGGGGACAAATAAATAGCCCATAAAAATAAAAAAAATACATCAAAGGAAACAAGATTATATTCTTGATTTTCAATTTTCTAACTCTCATTTGAATTTATATCCAAAGACTGACTATGGCTTCCATGAGTTAATAACAAAATGCATTCTATCTCTATTTTATAGTGTGAAATTAAAAAAAAAACTCAGTTTAATCAAGACTAAAGATTTCTTGACCATCAAAAGTAGTGACAAAATTTTTTTGATGTGATATTCCAGTGCTAGTTTAGACATTTCCTCAGGCTCTTTTTACTTTCTCATTTCTAGGGGGAAAGTTGACATTCTGTGAATACAAAAGATGTTTCAAATATTCAGTGACACCCTTCCATCATGCTACTGATTATAGTTAGTAAGCTGGAGGTAATGTGTTTAAAGATTATAAACAACAGAAAGAATTCTGTAGGCTTATAATGCAAATGAAACAGGAAAAATTATAGTGGGATATTTTGGATTTATGTAAGAATGTGCCAATCACCAAACCTTAATGTGTATTTGCATAAATTAAAGCCCCCTCCCCCAAATGCTGGTACAGTGAAATTAGAAATTCAACAGATGGCTTCCAAATAAAATATGTCTGCAAAATATGAGAACAATTGTTCCTTGGCTCTTCTGAAAGTAAAAGGGTGGATAATCAAGTGCAGTTTGAATGATTCTTTCAGTCATCCAACTCATCTTGTTAGACCACAAGGGGAAGTGAGTTTTAGACTCAAGGCAGCATCTACTAAAGATCAAAATCCTTGACTATTTAATAAACTTAGAGATGGGCAGAGTATTTAAAAGAACAAGTGGCAAGAGAATTAGTAAGCATAGTCCCTAACCTGAAAAAGTTTGTAATTCATCTTTATTAACTATACATAACATTCAATGACCTGTAAATAATTATAGGAAACCTTCCCTGAAAGTCCCAGCAAACTACAAAATGATCAATAGGACCAGCCAACCCATGATCTTGCAGAGAAAAAAAAAGCATATACTTCTTTGACAACTTGTTCATGAAAGGTCAAGAAAGGTGATAACTGGTTAGGTTCTCACTAGATCTTATATCTTAGACTCTTCTCCTTTTATAAAACTTGGTTATAATCATTTTATATTATAGTATGGGGACAATTATATTTTATGTTATTATTTATAATATATTGCATTCATATTTGTCTCTTATGTATTTTATGACATTTATAATATTCATTACATGTCATAATCAATTTTATTCTTTTAAAAATTTAGTTATTAGTATGCGGAGCCAAGATAGCGGAGTGAAGACATGACTCTCTGTGCCCTCCTCTGACCTTCTCTCAAACAAACAGAAAATTAAGCCTCTGGACTGATTTTTAACACAAATATTTGGATTACAAAACATTTCTTGCAGAAAGTACCTTTGAAGAACTCCATAACAGGTCTGTTTCAGTCAGGCAGGGGCTTGGGCAGGGGCTCGGACAGGGGCTCAGGCAGCTAGGTGTGGCTCCGGGAGGCAGGGCAAAAAACTGGTCAGGACTCAGTGTGGCAGATTTTAAATACCTGGCAAGTATATCTGAGGCTCTCGGGACACTTTGCCCTGATTGCGGGCAGGTGCTCTGGCAGATCTGCCTTTTGTAAAAGGCAGTTTGTAACCCTCTGCAAACACAATGTCCTAGCCCGTCTGGTCCAGCACCAGAAGTTAATTATCCGAATTGCCCCAGGGCAAACTACCACAGCCACTGCTTCTCGGCTTTAAACAGACCCCAAGCTTTTTTTTTTTTTTTTAAATGAGTAAGAAACAGAAGAGAGCTCTCACCATAGACAGCTTCTATGGAGAGAAAGAAGGGCAGACCCCAGATCCTGAGGTTTTCAAAACAACTACAGAGGAAGCCACAGAGGCGGACATGAGCTGGTCCCCCTTTCACAAGGCTTTCCTGGAAGATTGCATAAAGAATCTCAAAAGAGAGTTAGATGAGAAATGGAGAAATGAATTAAGATCAGTGCAAGAAGCCCTCCAAAAGAGATATGATAAAGACATCAATTTACTGAAAAACAAAATTGGTGAAATGGAAAAAATAAGCAATGAATGAATTGGCCAGTTACAAAAGGAGCTAAAAAAAGGTAACTAAGGAAAATAATACATTAAAAATTAAAATTGAACAAATGCAAGTGAATGACTCAATAAGACTCCAAGAATCAGTCAAACAAAAACAAAAAAGTGAAAAAAATAGAAGAAAATATGAAATATCTCCTAGGAAAAACAACAGACTTGGAAAATAGATCTAGGAGAGACAATCTAAGGATTATTGGAATTCCTGAAAGCCATGATGAAAAAAAGAATCTAAATACTATCTTCCAGGAAATCCTGAAAGAAAATTGCCCTGATGGTTTAGAAGCAGAAGGCAAAATCATCATTGAAAGAATTCGCCGATCACCTGAAAGAGACCCCAAAATTAAATTCCCAAGGAATATCGTGGCTCAATTTCAGGACTATCTCACCAAGGAAAATATATTGCTAGCAACTAGAAAGAAACAATTCAAATACTGAGGAACTGTAATAAGAATCACACAAGATCTGTCAGCATCCACACCGAAGGATTGAAGGGCCTGGAACCAGATATTTTGAAAGGCAAAGGAACTTGGATTACAGCCAAGAATAATTTATCCAGCTAGAATGAGCATTATTATTTTCCAGGGAAGAAGATGGACATTTAATGATATAGGTGAATTTCACCTATTTCTAATGAAAAGACCAGAGCTGAACAAAAAATTTGACCTCCAAACACAGAACTCAAGAGAAGCATAACAAGGTAAAAAGGAAAGAACTCTTGAAAACTATATTTCTACTATGGGTATACTTAAAGAATGGGGGTATAATTTGATATTACTTTGATAATATGAAAAAGAAACTAGAGGTGGAAAGGCTATCATACTGGGGAAAACAGGGAAAAGGTGATAAAATAAAGTTTTAAAAAAAGGAGGTAAAAATAAGATAAAATCGCATGAAGAGGCAAAGAAAATCCAATATAACTGAGGGAAAGAAGGGAGGGAGATGAGCATTGTGTAAATCTTACTCTCATCAGATTGGGCTCTAAGAGTATATCAGACACATTTGGTTTTACAGAGAAACTTGTCGTCCTTATAGGGAAGTGGGAGGGAAAGGAGGAAAAGAAAGGGATAGCCTAATAGAAGGGAAAATAGAAGAATCAGGGGAAAGAAGTAAAAAAGGGGGAGGGGCTCTAAAAAGGGGAGGAATGTTTGGGGGAGGTGGTCATCAAAAGCAAAATACTGGGGAAGGGAGAAGGGAGAAAGGGGAAAGGAAAGAGAATAACATAACTTGGGTAAATAAGATGGCAGGAAATACAGAATCAGTTATTTTAACTGTGAATGTGAATGGGATGAACTCTCCCATTAAGCGGAAGCAAATAGCAGACTGGATTAAAAATCAGAATCCAACAATATGCTGTTTACAAGAAACACATCTAAAGCATAGAGACACATACAGAGTGAAGGTAAAAGGCTGGAGCAGAATCTATTATACTTCAGGTGAACAAAAAAAGCAGGGGTAGCAATCCTTATCTCAGATCAAGTAAAAGCAAAGATAGATCTAATTAAAAGAGATAAGGAAGGAAACTATATTTTATTAAAGGCTACCATAGATAATGTAGCAATATCAATACTAAATATATATATGCACCAAGTGGTATAGCATCCAAATTCCTAGAGGAGAAATTAAGAAAGATGCAAGAAGAAATAGATAGCAAAACAATACTAGTGGGGGAACTCAACCTTGCCCTCTCAGAATTAGATAAATCAAACCACAAAATAAATAAGAAAGAAACTAGGGAGATAAACAAATTGTTAGAAAAGTTAGGTATAATAGATCTTTGGAGAAAATTGAATGGAAACAGTAGGGAGTTTACTTTTTTCTCTGCGGTTCATGGAACTTATTCAAAAATTGACCATGTATTAGGGCATAAAAACCTCAAATGCAGAAAGGCAGAAATAGTAAATGCATCTTTTTCAGGTCATGATGCAATAAAAATCACATGCAATATAAGGCCAGGAGAAAATAAACAAAAAGTTAAAAGCTTGAAACAAACAAAAAGTTTTGCAAAGATTAATGTAGAAAAATCACTGTACCATACTGTGTACTGTAAATAAAAAGCTTTTAATAAAAAAGAAAGAAAGAAAGAAACAAATTAAATAATCTAATCCTAAAGAATGAATGGGTGAAAGAGCAAAATCATAGACACAATCAATAATTTCATCCAGGAGAATGACAATAATGAAACAACATACCAAAATTTGTGAGATATGGCCAAAGTGGTTATAAGGGGTAATTTTATATCTCTAGATGCTTATTTGCATAAAATAGATAAAGAGAAGATCAATGAATTGGGCTTACTATTTAAAAAAAACTAGAAAAAGAATAAATTAAAAACCCTCAATTAAATACCAAATTGGAAATTCTGAAAATAAAAGGGGAGATTAATAAAATTGAAAATAGGAAAACTATTGAATTAATAAATAAAACTAAGAGTTGGTTTTATGAAAAAAACCAACAAAATAGATAAGCCTCTAATTGATTTAATTAGAAAAAGGAAAGAAAAAAAATCAAATTGTTAGTCTCAAAAATGATAAGGGAGAACTTTCCTCCAATGAAGAGGAAATTAGAGTAATAATTAGGAGTTACTTTGCCCAACTTTATGCCAATGAATTTGATAATCTAAATGAAATGGAGGAATATCTACAAAAATATAGATTGCCCAGGTTAACAGAAGAGGAAAATATTTAAATAGCCCCATTTTAGAAAAAGAAATAGAACAAGCTATTAATCAACTCCCTAAGAAAAAATCTCCAGGGCTGGATGGATTTACATGTGAATGCTACCAAACATTCAAGGAACAATTAATTCCAATACTATATAAACTATTTGAAAAAATAGGGAAAGAAGGTATACTACCAAATTCCTTCTATGATACAGACATGGTGCTTATAGTTAAACCAGGTAGAGTGAAAACAGAGAAGGAAAACTATAGACCAATTTCCCTAATGAATATTGATGCAAAAATTTTAAATAAGATATTAGTATTGAGATTACAGAAAGTCATCCCCAGGATAATACACCATGACCAAGTGGGATTTATACCAGGAATGCAGGGCTGGTTCAATATTAGGAAAACTATCAGCATAATCAATTATATTAATGACCAAACTAATAAAAACCATATGATTATCTCAATAGATGCAGAAAAAGCATTTGATAAAATCCAACACCCATTCCTATTAAAAACACTAGAGAGTATAGGAATAAATGGGCTTTTCCTTAAAATGATTAGAATCATCTACTTAAAATCATCAGCAAGCATCATATGTAATGGAGACAAACTAGAACCATTCCCAATAAGATCAGAGTGAAACAAGGCTGCTCACTGTCACCATTATTATTTAATATTGCATTAGAAATGTTAGCTTTGGCAGTAAGAGAAAAAAAAGAGGTTAAAGGAATTAGAGTAGGTAATGAGGAAACCAAATTATCCCTCTTTGCAGATGATATAATGGTATACTTAGAGAACCCTAGAGACTCAACTAAAAAACTACTAAAAACAATTCACAACTTTAGCAAAGTTGCAGGATACAAAATAAATCCACATAAATCAGCAACATTTTTATATATTACCAACAAAGTTCAGCAGCAAGAGATACAAAAAGAAATTCCATTCAAAATAACTGTCAATAGTATAAAATATTTGGGAATCTATCTGCCAAGGAAAAGTCAGGGACTGTACAAACTAAACTACAAAACACTTTCTACACAAATAAAGTCAGACCTAGTCAATTGGAAAAACATCAAGTGCTCATGGGTAGGCTGAGCGAATATAATAAAAATGACAGTACTACCCAAATTAATTTACTTATTCAGTGCCATACCGATCAAACTTCCAAGAAATTATTTTACAGATCTAGAAAAAATAGTAGCAAAGTTCATCTGGAAGAACAAAAGGTCAAGAATTTCAAGGGAATTAATGAAAAAAAAAAGGCTGATGAAGGTGGACTTGCTGTACCAAATCTAAAACTATATTATAAAGCTGCGGTCATCAAAACCATTTGGTACTGGCTAAGAAACAGCATAGTCGATTAATGGAATAGGATAGGATCACAGGACAAACTAGGCAATAACTATAGCAATTTAGTGTTTGATATACCCAGAGACCCCAGTTTTTGGGATAAGTATTCACCATTCATTAAAAACTGCTGGGAAAATTGGAAACTAGTGTGGAAAAAATTAGGGCTTGACCCACACCTAACACCACATACCAAGATAACATCTAAATGGGTTCATGATTTAAATATAAAGTGATATTATAAGCAAATTAGAGGAACATAGGATAGTTTACCTTTCAGACCTGTGGAGAAGGAAGGAATTTATGTTTAAAGAAGAACTGGAACTCTTAATTGAACACCAGATAGAAAATTTTGACTATATTAAGTTAAAAAGTTTCTGTACAAACAAAACTAATGCAGACAAGATTAGGAAGGAAGCAATAAAATCCACTCTCCAATCGATAAATGGTGAAAGGATATGAACAGGCAATTTTCAGATGATGAAATTAAAACCATATCCAGTCATATGAAAAGGTGCTCCAAATCACTATTGATCAGAGAAATGCAAATTAAGACCACTCTGAGGTACCACTACACACCTGTCAGATTGGCTAAAATGACAGGAAAAGATAATGATGAATGTTGGTGGGGATGTGGGAAAACTGGGACACTGATACATTGTTGGTGGAACTGTGAACGGATCCAGCCATTCTGGAGAGCAATTTGGAACTATGCTCAAAAAGTTATCAAACTGTGCATACCCTTTGACCCAACAGTGTTTCTATTGGGCTTATATCCCAAAGAGATCTTAGAGGAAGGAAAGGGACCCACATGTGCAAGAATGTTTGTGGCAGCCCTTTTTGTAGTGGCTAAAAACTGGAAGCTGAATGGATACCCTCAATTGGAGAGTGGCTGAATAAATTATGGTATATGAATGTTATGGAATATTATTGTTCTATAAGAAACGATCAGCAGGATGATTTCAGAGAAGCCTGGAGAGACTTGCATGAACTGATGCTGAGTGAAATAAGCAGAACCAGGAGATCATTATACACGGCAACAACAATACCATATGATGATCAATTCTGATGGACATGGCTCTCTTCAACAATGACATGCTTCAAACCAGTTCCATTTGGTCAGTGACGAAGGCCATATACACACAGAGAGAGGGATATAAAATGTGGACCAAAACATAACATTTTCATGCCCTCTATTGATGTTTGCTTGCATTGTGTTTCCTTTCTCAGATTTTTTTCTTGTAGACATGATTTTTCTTGCACAGCAAGATGTGTGGAAATATGCATACATATATTCGATTTGTCATTTACACAATTAACATGTAGTGAATATCCTGCCATCTAGGGGAGGGGTGGGGATTGGGGGGAATAATTTGTAACAGAAAGCTTTGTGAGGGTCATTGTTGAAGAAATACCCATACATAGGTTTTGCAATTAAAAAGCTTTAATAAAAAATGTAGTTATTATTTAAAAAAATTCAATTGTGTTTTTTTAAATTACATGTAAAAGATAGTTTTCAACATTCACTTTTGTAAGATTTTGACTTCCAATTTTTTCTTTCTCCCTCCTTTTTTGTCCCTCCTCCCCAAGAGAGCAAACAATACTATATAGGCTATACATGTACAATCACTTTAAACATATCTCTATATGTTATGTTGTGAAAGAAAAATCAAAACAAAAGGGAAAGATCATGAGAAAGAAAAAGCAACCTCCCCCCACAAAGGCAAAAATAGTATGTTTTGATTTGCTTTCAGTCTCCATAGTTCTCTCTGGATGTGGATGGCATTTTCTATCCCAAGTCTTGGATCACTACATTGCTGAGAAGAACTAAGTATCATAGTTGATCATTACACAGTGTTGCTATTACTGTGTACAATGTTCTCTAGGTTCTGCCCACTCCACTCAGCATCAGTTCATGTAAGTCTTTCTAGGCTTTTCTGAAATCAGCCTGTTCATAATTTCTTATAGAACAATAATATTCCATTACATTAATATGCCCTAACTTGTTCAGCCAAATATTTGATAGGCAACCACTCAATTTCCATTTCCTATCACCACAAAATGAGTTGCTACAAACATTTCTGCACATTTGAGTCCTTCCCCAAGCAATTATATTCTTATTCTGCCTTGTTATTTTGTTATTTTTTCATTCAGAAATGAAATGAGTCCGTAATATGAGTTTGTACCCCAAATGACCTCATCACTTTTATATGCTATGTATGTGCTAAATAGTGTAACACACAAACACACAATCCTGGGTCTCTTTAGAAGAGGAAATAACCTGGACACTAAAACCATACAAAACCTTTGAAGGAAACAATCACAGACCTGCAGAAGAGTACTGCAATCTCACCTTGGCTCCCAGAATAATGATAGTCATGGAATGGCCCTACCTTGTCTTTGAGAGTTGAACTAGATTTCATGGGACTTGGAAGCATGAAAGACCAGATAGGTTAAAGTAGGGAGGACATAGTTCTTCTCAAATATCACGTCCCAAAGCCATCTTTCCCCCACTTTTATGTTGATATGACTGCTTCTGATTAGGGATGGACTACTCACAACTTACTGGTCTAGAGAGCCACCCTACAAATCCAGGATATGCAGTGATGGCAATGTATGCTAGCCTTGGAATGTCCTAGGATCTACCTTCATAAGGCTCACCCTAATACAAACTAAACTGTACCTGACAGAGTAGATTGCTCAGGTGTCGCCTGGCCTGGGGACCTGAGCCACTTTAGATATATAGGATCAGCTGCAATGGAGGTACACAGTGGCTCTGTGGTATCCTAGAGTCTCCTTTCCCTTTTCTTAAATGCCTCAGAAGTCAGAATTCCCAGTTATGGTAAATGATTATCGTTCTGAGAGCAAAACTGAAAAAAAATTGTACAATTAGGTCTTTCCTCCCCTCAAAGACTCTGTATAACTTCATACTCCAAGTCATTTTGTCTTTTGGCTCTCTAGAGGACCTCAGTATTTTGAATATTTGTGTGTTAGGTAATTCAGCATATAGTACATAAACGTGAGATGGCAGGTAGTAGACAGTTTAGACATACTCTTATTTGGATTATAATGAACCATAAACAACAAAGAATAGGGCAAGAAAAAATAAGCAGCATATACCCACCAAATACTATAAAACAAAAGGAATAGTTTAGTTCTTAACAATAAAAATGGAGTATAGCTAACATTAATTAGCTTATTGTATTACATCAGTAGCAGAAAAACCAAGCTTTTTAAGATCTTGATTCCATGATCTTGTTTCTGAGGGTAGTCAGGATCTCATCAAAATCAAATAAAACCTTATTTTTTTAAAAAAAAATTTCATTCCCCATCTGACTACCTTCAGTTCTGTTCATCTGCTTCTCTTAAATATAATTAAACCCAGATCCCATCTAGCAAATTGAAGAGGAGTGCTGAGAAATAGTGTAGATAATTCATCCAGAGTATTCTAGCCAGGAACACTTCCAAAATTCCAGAGATAATTGTTTAACATCTGACTTTCCATTTGATTTCACAGTTCTAATTCATCTCCTAAATTAAAAAAAATTGATCTATAAGAAAAAAAGGAATAGAGTATATTGTTCTTGAGCCTTAGTTCCTAAGATAATAAAATTTAATCATATATTAACTCTAAATCATACTACCTTTTCTTTGAATTGAAAGTCTGGTTTGGAGAGAAACCAATGCACCCTTGTACTCATGGAAATTTACTTAATTTACCATTTGGTTCAGTTGAAGAAGGTCTCATAATTTCTATTTTATTTGGAATATCTACTTCAAAGGGCACAGAGCTTAGTGAAATGTAATAATAATAAATATGAGATACGACTATTATTATTTCCATTCAATACACATGTTCAGTTCAACCACGATTTTATTCAAATAGCAACAATCTCTTCTGGGCCTGATTCTAGAGCTAATCAATACAAAAGGTTTGACCTGCTCCTTTTCCAATATGGGGCATTTACCCCTCCTTAGCTTGGTGGCCCTGTGTTATTAGAGGCATTTGATAAATGTTGTTCTCTTCTCTGTCCTCTACTTCCCTTACCTAAAGATCAGGGTTTTGTGATTATCAAGTGTGAGGTTATTCAGTTAATTTGGGATTGTATGTTGAGAATCTAATTTATTCCATTGATTGACTTTTCTCTCTCTCTTTTTTTTTAACAATACCAAACAGTATTGATGATTACTACTTTTTATTAGCAAAATTGTCTATTTTTTATAAGCCAAAACTCTTTACCTTATAATTTTTATTGCAGTAGTTTAATTTGTGCAAGACCTTTTTAATTTTAGATAATCAAATGTATATATTTTATCTTCTGTGATCCTCATTATTCCTTGCTTGGTTGTGAACTTATTCTCATCCATAGATCTAAAAAGTATTTTTTCCTTGCTTCTTTAAATTGTTTATGATGTAATTATTTATATGTTTAAGTCATGCCCTATAGTTTGATATCTAGTTCTGCCAAAGGCCTATATATACTTTTTTTAATTAAAGCTTTTTATTTGCATAACATATGTTCCTCAACATTGATCCTTACAAAGCTTTCCATTACAAATTTTTCCCCTGGTCTCCTCCCCTCCCCTAGATGGCAGGAAGTCCACTACATGTTAATTATATTAAAATACTTGACAAGTCGAATATATGTATACATATTTCCATACTTATCATTTTTGTGCAAGAACAATTGTATCTACATGAACAAAAAATATCTGAGAAAGGAAACCCAATGCAAGCAAACATCGCTAGAGATCATGGAAATGATATGTTGTGGTCCACATTTCATATCCCACTCTCTGGGTGTATATGTCTTTCTTCACTGAACAATTGGAACTGGTTTGAGACATTGCATTGTTGAAGAGAGCCATGTCCATCAGAATTGATCATCATATAATATTGTTGTTGCCGTGTATAATGATCTCCTGGTTCTGCTGATTTCACTCAGCATCAGTTCATGCAAGTCTCTCCAGAGAGACTTCTGATTTCTGAAATCATCCTGCTGGTCGTTTCTTACAGAACAATAATATGCTATAACATTCATATACCATAATTTATTCAGCCATTCTCCAATTGATGGGCATCCATTCAGCTTCCAGTTTCTAGCCACTACAAAAAGGGCTGCCACAAACATTCTTGCACATGTGGGTCCCTTTCCTTCCTCTAAGATCTCTTTGGGATATAAGCCCAATAGAAACACTGCTGGGTCAAGGGGTATGCATAGTTTGATAACTTTTTGAGCATAGCTCCAAATTGCTCTCCAGAATGGTTGGATCTGTTCACAGTTCCACCAACAATGTATTAATGTCCCAGCTTTCCCACATCCTCTCCAACATTCATCATTATCTTTTCCTGTCAATTTAGCCAATCTGACAGGTGTGTAGGGGTACCTCAAAGTTGTCTTAATTTGCATTTCTCTGATCAATAGTGATTTGGAGCACCTTTTCATATGACTAGAAATGGTTTTAATTTCATCATCTGAAAATTGTCTATTCATATCCCTTGACCATTTATCTATTGAAGAGTGGCTTGAATTCTTATAAATATGAGACAATTCTCTATGTATTTTAGAAATGAGGCCAAAGGCCTATATTTTTAACACTAGCATTGTCCTGGTGATGCTGTATGGCTGCTAATTGTGGGATACTAGTATTCCAAGAATTGAAGTTGAAGATTACTTGAAGGGCAATTGAGAGGTACATGGTGGGCATGAGCTACAACATATTACAAAAACAAGAAACAAAGCAAGGGTAATGAAGAGGATATCATCGAAGGAACATGAGATCAGAAAAAAAAATATGATGGGCCAGCAAAACTGCAATTACTGGAAAGTCTGTTGACTCTACTAGTAAACTCATAATATGAAAAGAATTTTAGGAAATCCTGCAGCATATTATATAGATTTCCTTTGGGGAATTTATGGGAATATAGGGATTAAAGTTGTATAGGATAGACAGACATGGATGGTCTGCACCTGAATGATTAGAGGGAATGCCTACATTGATGAAATCGTCAGTTTATTATAGTACCAAAGTATTGGTTGAAAGGCAAAGTTTTATTAACTTTGCAAGTGACAGAAACTTAGGAGGAATAGTTAATATGTTGAATACTAGAGTCAAGAATAAAATAGTGTTTAGAACTATGTCTTAAATAAGAAAAAAAGAAAATAATAGGGGAGAATGAAACACTTGAATTTTAAAAGACTAAACTATTTTAAGTACAAGAGGAGGGAGACAAAACTAGATGATATCAATATATTTGACTTAAAAGGACTTGAGTTTAAATCCTAAACACGTCTGTTGTTTTTATGTTGTATGACTTTGGGCCCTTGGAATCTTTTGTACTTCAGTTTCCCTATCTGTAAAATGAATGTTTAATTAAATGATCTCTTCTAGCTCTGATATTTTCTAATATTCTTTCCTTCTTTTTTTTCCTTTCCTTCTTTTCATTCCCTCCCTTGTTTCCACAATTCCCCAACTCTTTTACTAGACAACTCTACTAGTCATGACTTGAAGTTTGTATGAAAGAGATCTGGAGATTTTAGTAGACTGCAAGTCACAATGTGAAATAGCAGCAAACAAAATTAGGCTGTAATAAGTAATCTGTCCTTACTAGGCCAAATTGAAAATTGGCCCCAACTGATAAAATAGTCAAAGGATATAAACAGACAATTCACAGATGATAAAATTAAAACAATTTATAGTCATATGAAAAATGCTACAAATTACTATTGGTTCGAGAAATGCAAATTAAAAGAACTCTGAAAAACCTCTCAGATTGTCTAAGATGATAGGAAAAGGTAATGATAAATATTGGAGGGGATATGGGAAAACTGGGACACTAATACATTCTTAGTGGAGTTATGAAATGATCCAACAATCCTGGAGAGAAATTTGGAATTATGCCCAAAAGGCTATAAAACTGTGCATACCCTTTGATGCAGCAGTGCCACTACTGGGTCTGTATCCCAAAGAAATCATAAAGGAGGGAAAAGGACCCACTTGTGCAAAAACATTTGTAGCAGCTCTTTTTGTGGTGGCAAAAAATTGGAAAATAAGTATATGCCAGTCTATTAGGGAATAGCTGAATAAATTATGGTATATGAAAGTAATGGGATATTATTGTTATAAAATGATGAACAAGCTGATTTTAGAAAGTCCTGGAGAGATTTACATGAATTGATGCTGAGTCCAAATAGGACTAGGAATACATTGTACACAATAATACCAGATTATGTAATGAACAACTGTGAAAGACTTGGTTTTTTTCAGTGGTTCAGTAATACAAGGCAATACCAATAAACTGTGGATAGAAAATGCCATCTATAACCAAAATGAGGATTATGGAGATTTAATGTAAATCAACATGTTATATTCACTTTTTTTCCTGTTTTTTCTTCTGTTGTGGTTTTCTCCTTTTGTTTTTTCTCTCCCAATATGATTCATAATGATATGTGAAATGTGTATTTGAAAAGTTAATATACATGCAAAAAATAAAATACATATGTAGGGAGAAAAGAAACTAATAATGCTGATTGAGAAAATATTAAATAATGAAATATAAAAAACAAATAAAAAATTCCTATTTTAGGAATCATATTGACAAGCTAGAAAACATTCAAATGAGGATAATAAGAAGGGAAACTGGGGACAGTACTGTGAGAAGATTGAACTGTTGAAAAAGCATGTAGGACAGAAAACTTGTGAAGAACATGATTTTTATCTTCAATTATTTGATGGGCTCTCATTTGGAGAAGGGATTTGCTCACAGAATGAAAAATTAGGGCAAGAGGTAAAAGTTGCAGAGAGGCAGACTTAAACTCAGATTAAGGGAAAACTGTCCTGAAGCATCCCAGGTTCATTTGGGAAGGAGTGGTTTCTCCTTCATAGAAGATTTTCAAATAGAGGCTGAATGGCCAGTTGCTCATGTTTGTTTTTTTTTTTTTTTTGAAAGAAATTGGACTACATGATATCTGAAATTCTTTCTAACTGCTGATTTTGTAGAATACTATTGAGTAACTACATCATGCTAAGTACCCTAAGGGATACAAAAGATGAGGTCTTTGAACTTAAGAAATGTTTTTTTTAACTTAAATACTTTATTGAAAACAATATTTAAATTTAACAATGCAATTGAACTAATAATATCTTATTTTTAAATTTCCCTCTATATCTATTAATACTCACCAAGTTATCTTCTACTCCTACCCTCAGGTAGAAGTACTCTATTATAAACATTATCAGTAGGGAGGTAAAACAAATCAGTGCATTAGTCTATATTTAAAAATGCATATCTGGTTGAATGTGTTAGCATATGACTACAATCCCTGCTACTGGAAGCTGAAACTGATAGATCTTTTTGGTTTAGGAATTCTGAGCTACAGAAGAACTAGAGGTACTTGGATGTCTGCACTAAATCTGGCACCAATATAGTGAGCCCTTTGGAATGTTGGGGGCAGGAAAGACAAAGTAGTTTAGATTGAAAACAAAGGAGATCAGGATCTCAATGAGATCAATGCCTAGGAGAGAGAGACAGAGACAGAGAGAGAGAGATACAGACAGACAGATGGGTACTGGTATTGTACTTATAACCTATACCCTCTCTGCCAGAGGGTGAAAAGCATGTTTCATTATTCACTAAAGTATAAACTGAGTCCCAAAACTTAATGGCATGGGATTCTCATTTATAGAAATCAATACCCTACAATATGAGGGGCAGAGTGGAAATGGCAAGAGCAGGAGAAAGAAGAATTCTGCTCTTCATTCTTAGCATTTTCATCAAATTATTCAATATCTTCAGTCTTCTTCAAGTCTTTTGGGTCTCTTTAGGCTCTACAATTGCTTTGGCACTTCTAGCTTCAAGCTCTGAGAGAAAAAATGGATAATTTCAAACCCCTGCTTCAGGTAGCTAGAAGAAAAGACTCTGAGAAGAAGCCAACATGAATGGAGCCGACAGTCTCCATCATGTCCCCATCTCAAGCTTGGTATTTTAGAGACTTCATGAAACTTCTCCATGGGTGAGATCTAGGACTCTCTTGGTTGAATTGAATTACCTTGCTCCCAATGGGAAAGCTCCTTTACTCTTTTATTTTTGTATCTTTACTTTAATCCTTTACTTGTATTGTTTGGTATGTATTATATCATGTGTATCTTCTCTGATTTGTTTTGCTATTATACTGGATAAATTAGTTTCTTCACTATTTCCTATGTGTTCCTTATAGATCTAGTATTTGATGGGAAGGGAGTCAAGGCTTGCTTATAAAACTTGAGATACCCCTCAAATAGTGAAATAAAGACCAGAAGTTATCTTGAATCTGAAAATAAAGTTTCCCAGACTCACAATATTTAAGGTAACAGCTAGATATAATTCCCTCTTGGTACTTTCTTTCTCTGGGAAGAACAGAATGGCCAAGCTTCTGGCTCCAACCTCCTGAATCTCATTCTGGCAATAATTAAAATCTTTCTTGGAGAAAGAATAAGGGAAGGATGTACTATAAATGTCTATTTTTCCTCCCAGCCACACATGACAACTCATAGTACATGTGGAGGACAGACTTTACTACAAAAGAATGACACAATTCCTTAGTTTTCAGATATTGCTGGTTATGTGTTTTCTTATCAGTCATTATCCAGATGCAATGATTTCTAATTCCAAGGAGAAATTCGAGGAGAACGGTTTTGTTTTTATCACCCTGATCCCTCACATTTGATAATGAATAATTAATTCCATGTCATCTACCTGGAAAAGTGCTTTATCCTAATAGAGGTTCATAGAGCATGGGCTGAATGACTAGCAGAAAAACTAGTGCAGATGAGCCTTGCATAATACTGTGTTCTTTATATAATATAATTCCCAGAATTAACATTTTATGCAAACACTTGTAAGCTATGTCCTTCAAGCAGGATTAATCAATACCCTCTTCTCTCCTGAGATACTTCCATATTTAAACGATCTGTGGTTTTGTTAATATATATGATTCCTCTACTAACTTTTTTTGTGACAGTACATATTCTTTGGAAAATGCCAGTGCTAAAATATTCACTACCCCCTGGCCAACCTTGTGATGAGCTTTTTTGAATTTATCTGAACTGGTTCTTGGAAAACAATAATAGGCTAGATTCCTAGAACATTGTTGGTTATTGCTCTACTTTGGGGTTCTAGGGTAACACTGAGATACAGTGGAGTCTTTTAATGCTAACAGCCTTAACCCTTATTCTGATATGTTCTCCCCAATAGTCACCAGTTTGTTATCTCTTCTGTCATTAATAGTCTCAGTAATTAATACCTCAACATTCACCAATTAGTATCAATGAGCTTTTTTGAAATAGTTATTGAGATTTAGTAAGTGTATAAATAGATGTCTCCTAATACTAAATACACATTCTCCCCTTTTCTACTTTAGTTCTTGTGGAGAGTGGATCTAAACAAAGTATTTGCTTCATTAAGTTTCTTTCTCAATGTAACATATTTGCTGGATGAATTGATCCTTTGTTGCAACAGAACATTATGTCTCAGAGTCAATCTATCAATGAAATGGGTCAAATAGGTCACTTAGAAGTGCCGTGATTACACATTTCTTCACTTGTCTGCCAACAGATTCTTGGTATTGATTTCAGTTCCTGTACTTCTGGAAACTTTCTCTTCCAACCTTCCAAAGCTTATTGTGTTGTAGCCATGTATAATTCTTTTTCACTAAAGAGCAAGAAAGAATAGATTCAAAACGGCTAAAAACATTCATGCCTTCATGGTGGCTCCAGGTGAAAGATCAGATGTCTCTTCCTTCCCTCAAGATTCATAGCAGCTCATCCTTCTTGCTTACCAGTAGGAAAAGAAAAAGAGGTTGAATCACACTGCCATGGATGCATATTTAGTTCCAGCTCAACAGTAGTAAAGCAAACAGATAGAAAAGTCACAGAACACTTAAACATTCTCTGAATTAGGTAGCAAGTTTTTTTATACTAGATGTACTTAGAAATAGGCTTTCCCAGGCTCCACAGGGGGAATTATAGCTGGTGAGACACTGTGCATACTCAGTTTTTTTACTAAGTCCAAGTGAAAATATTATGTATGTCTTTGCATCTCATCATTGCAATGATTTTATTCTGTTTAGAAGTATTCTAAAGCATATTTTAAAAGTGATATGAGAAATATTTAGGTTTCCTGTGGAAATGCAGGCCAATGTTATTGTTCAGATACCTGATGCTAGAGCCAGGATAGTGAGTGCTTGACTCTGAATATCAGCAGTATTATACCTATTTCTTGAGTTTTTTGATCATACCTGTTTATCTATACTTCTAATGGTTTGGGACTCATGAAGGCAAAACTGAATGACTAGTGAGAACTATAGATCTGAATTTCCTTCTCTGGTATTATTACAGAATTTGGATTATTCTTTCTCTCCCTGTCTATAACTGCAGGACTTTTTAAGCTTACTATAAATGGCAAATAGTTTTTGCTGAGGTAGAAAATATATTGGGGGTTGGGAAAGAGAGTCAAATCTTTAGTTTAAATAATGGAGATGAAAGGACTTTTAAGAAATTGCCTACTTTCTGTAAGAAATGACCAGCAAGATGATTTCAGAGAGGCCTGGAGAGACTTACATGAACTGATGCTGAGTGAAATGAGCAGAACCAGGAGATCATTATACACGGCAACAACAGTACTATATGACGATTAATTCTGATGGACATGGCTCTCTTCAACAATGAAATGTTTCAAACCACCTCCAATTGTTCACTGAAGAAAGCCATATACACCCAGAGAGAGGGATGCGAAATGTGGACCACAACATAACATTTTCATACTCCTTGATTGTTTGCTTACATTGTGTTTCCTTTATCTGATATATCGTTTGTGTAGATAAGATTTTTCTTGCACAACAATGATAAGTTTGGAAATATGTATACATATATTCGATTTGCCAATATTTTAACATAATTAACATGTAGTGGATATCCTGCCATCTAGGGGAGGGGTGGGGAGTTGGGGGGAAAAATTTGTAACGGAAAGCTATGTAAGGGTTATTGTTGAAGAATTACCCACATATATGTTATGCAAATAAAATAAAATTAAAAAAAAAAGAAATTGCCTACTTTTCCCATTTGATAAAAGAAGAAATCAAAGCTGCCTATAGGCAGGTGAAAAGATACTCTAAATCACTTTTGATTAGAGAAATGCAAGTTAGTATAACTCTGAGGTACTACCTCACACTTATCAAATTGTTTAACATGACAAAAAAGGGAAATAATAAATGTTGGAAAGAATATTGGAAAGTTGGGACTCATGCATTGTGGATGGAATTATGAATTGTTCTAGCCATTCTGGAAGACAATTTGGTACTATTTCCAAAAGACAACCAACCTATGCATACTCTTTTGACTCAGCAATAGGACTAATAAGTCTGTATCCCAGAGATCATAAAAAGAGGGAAAAGATCTGCATGTACAAAAATATTTGTAGTAGCCTTTTTCTTGGTGGCAAAACATTGGAAACTGAGGGAATGGTCATCAATTGGGAATGGCTGAACTAGCAGAGGTATATGCATGTAATGTAATACTGTTGTGCAATAAGAAATGAAGAACAGCCAGATTTCAGAAAAACCTGGAAAGACTTGTATAAATTGATGCAAAGTGAAATGAGTAGAAAAAAAAAAAAAACAGGAAAAAACCGAACACAGCATCAGCAACATTGTGTGATGCTCAGCTATTATTGACTCGGCTCTTCTCAGCAACACAATGATTCAAGACAAGTATGAAGAATTCTCATAAAGAAAAATGCTATCCCTAACCAGATAAAGAACTGATAGACATATCAAAGCATATTTTCCCCTGTTTACTTTATTTTTTCTTGTGTTTTTTCCTTTTGATCTGTTTCTTCTTTCATAATTGTGATTAATATGGAAATGTTTTACATAATATGTAAACTTATATATTTATATAACATATATCAAAATGTATCCCATCTTTCAAAATGTATCCCATCTTTGGAAGATGGGGGAGAAAAGTTTGGAACTCAAAATCTTATAAAAATGAATGCTTGGGGGCAGCTAGGTGGCGCAGTGGATAGAGCACCACCCCTGAAGTCAGGAGTACCTGAGTTCAAATGTGGTCTCAGACACTTAACATTCCCTAGTTGTGTGACCCTGGGCAAGTCACTTAACCCCAATTGCCAAAGCAAAAAAGAAAAAATGAATGCTAAAATTTTTCTTGACATGTAACTGGGGAAAATACTATTTTAAAAAAGAACTTACCTATTTGAAGTCGCAGAGAGAAACAAAGGTCTAATGGTCAATCAAGCATTTATTAAGTGAATTATATGTGGCAGTGTGCTAAGTGCTAAGAATACAAAAAGTGGCAAAAACCAGTCATGTCCCTCAAAGAAATGTCAGTCTAATGGGGGAGACAACAAATATTTACAAACAAGTCACATATAGGATAAATAGTAAACAAAAGAGAGGTGGGCATAGATTTCCTTTAGAAGATGGGATTTTAGAAGATTAGAATTTGGAGGAAGATAGGAAACAGAGATGAGGAACAAGAACATTTCAAGCATGAGAAATGTCTGGAGAAAATGCTTAAAGCTTAAGAAATGGAGCATCTAATTCATGGAATAGTAAGGAGACCAATATTACTGGTTTGAAGAGTTACCATATAATGTACATGTTTGAAAAGTACTATTTTGGAGATGGCTTTTTTGTTTATATATTTGAATCTGTTCATTATATATCTTGAATATCAGGACTTGATCAGAAAAATCTATAAAACGTCCCCCTTTCCCTCCCCCTTCTTTGATTCTGTTTGCATAAAAGCTTTTAAATTATACATACTTCATTTTATCTCTTGAAATTTTCTCTATTTCTTGTTTAGTCACAAATTCTTCCTCTATTTATAGTTAAAAAAGATACCTCATTCTCTGCTACCCTAATTTGTTTACAATGTGATCTTTTGGAGCAAATTCTTATATATCCGTTTAGAGCTTGTTATGCTATTTGGTATGAGATGTTGGTCTAATCATAATTTCTGTCAAGATTATTTTCCAGTTTTCCCAGAAGTTTTTGTCAAATCATTACCATAGTAGTTAGGGACTCTTGAATTTATTAGAAATGATATTATAATGTTCATTTGCTTCTTTTTCTTGGTTGCATTTCACAGCCCTGTCCCAGCCCTCTTCTCCTCTCCATCCATACTAATAGGGTCAAGATCAAGTAAAAAAGGAAACACTTAAATAAGAATGTTTGTGGGCCACATATTTTAACATGTGACATTATCTACATTTTATTGTATTTTTCTTTATTTATTTTGTTAAATATTTCCCAATTACATTTTAATCTGGTTTGGGTCTCACTTAGGAATGTTGTGGGCCATAAGCCTGTAGGTATTGTTTGACTCCTCTGAATCTCTATGAGTTCACTTGGTAATCTGTAAAACCCCATAAATTTAATCATCACAGATGATTTTCACATCTACTTAATTTTTTGACCTCTAGTTTGCCTATTGGAGGTCTCCACCTGGATGTTTTAAAGACATCTTGAACTCATCCTGTCCAAAACTGAACTCATCATCTTTCCTCCACAATCCTCTCCTATTCCTAACTTTCCTATTGCTATTGAGAATACCACCATCTTCCTTACCACCTAAGTTCCTAAACCAGTTGTCATCCTTGATTCCTCACGCTGTTACCCCCCATATTCAACCTGTTACCTACTCCTATCAAATTTCAAATTTGTAGTATCTTGTATATATCTCATCCTCTTCTCAGACACTGCAATCACCCTGGTTTAAGTCCTCATCACCTCATCTCAGCAACTGAACTATTGCAATAATATGAGTTGGTATACTTGCCTCAAGGATCTGCCCACTCCAGTTCATTCACTTTCCAGCATCTCTTTCTAGTGATTTTCTAGCGTCTATATTATGCTTTTGCCTCATTCAATGACCACAAGTGGCTCTCTTTCCCTCAAGGATCAAAAACAAAATTCTCTGGTTTTAAAGACCTTCATTTCCCTGGATGTTCCTGTTTTTTTTTTTTTTTTTTTAATGTTTCTATACTCCCATCTACATAGCTATGAGCCCTATGCTACATTACAACTTTGATCTCCTTGCTGTTCCTTTCACAGGTCCCAACTTTGCATTTTCATTGGTTATCCCATGTTCTTTCTCATTTTTGCTGTGGCTTTCCTGACTTCTTTCAAATTTCCACCAAAATGACACCTTTTAGAAGAAGCCTTTTCTAATCTCCTTTAATACTACTGCTTTCCTTTTGAGATTATCTCCAATTTACTCTGAACATAGCTTGTTTGCTCATAGTTGTTAGCATGTGTTCTCCACAATTAGATTGTGCGCTCCTTGAATATAGGGACTGCTTTTTGTCTCCCTTTTTTATTTCCCCAGAGCTTGGAACAGTGTCTGACAAATAGTAAGTGTAGATTAAACTTGCCTCAATTTGTTTTTGGATTTTGTTTTTACTAATCTCCCAATTGATTAACTCTAACATCTTTTAAATCAATACTAAATAGTTTTGATGATTACTACTTTATAGTATAGTTTTATATCTGGTATTGCCTAGCATTCTTCCTTTCCACTTTTTTTTTTAAATTATTATCCTAGTGATTATTGATATTTTGTTTCTCCAGATTAGTTTTTAAAGTTCCTTAAAGTAAACCTATGTAGTTTGGTATGACACTGAATAATCAAATTAGTTTAGGCAGTATTGGCATTTTATTATGTTATTATAATCCAACCACCTACAATCAATTACTTAGATCTGCTTTTATTCCCATAAAGAGTGTTTTTTAATTATATTAATGTAATCCTGTGTGTGTGTTTTGATAGGGATTTGACAGGGATCCAAATTGCTTGCTATCTTAGGGAGGGTTTGGTGAGAGAAGAAGGAAGGTAATTTTGAAATCAACATTTAAAATAATGAATATTAAAGATTGTCTTTACATATAACTGAAAAAAAATTTAAAAGTCTAATAATTTCTCTTACTTTTCTTTAGTTGAAAATTCTTTTTTTATTTTGACATTAATTTTATTTTCTTTTCCATTTTTAAAAATCAGATTAGCTAATTGTTTATAAAATTTATTTTTAAACTATTTTTTGCTTTTGCTAATCTTTTTATTATATTCAAAATTTATGTTTTTGTGTTGATGTGGGGATTTTTAATTTGTTGCTTTTCTAGTTTTTTTATTTGCATGTTCAATTTATTGATCTGTCATTTCTTTTGTTGATAAATGTATTTATTTATATAAATTTTCTTCTCATACCTATGACCGAATCTCTTAAATTATGGCATATTTTCTCCCTGCTGTCATTTTTCCTTGATGAAATGTCTATTGGTTCTTAGCTTTGCCTTTTGATCCACCAATTCTTTAAGATTAGGTTAGTTTCCATTTAAATTTGAATTTCTTTTATACACATATTTTATTGATTTTGCTTTTTAAGTGATTGCAATTAAGAAAGCATTTGTTTAATATTTTTTGCTTTCAGTATTTGTGAAGTTTTTATTACTTAGCATATGGTTAATTTTTGAAGGTACCATAAACATCTAGGAAATATTTATATTTATTTCTATTCTTATTCAATAGCCACCAATGATATATCATATCTAACTTTTCAGAAGTTCTATCAGTCTTTAACTTCTTTATAGCTTGTTTCTTATTTAGTATTAAAAAGGGTATCTAAATATCACAGTTTTCTTATTTTTACCTTCTCTTGGTACTTAAATGATTTAGCATTTGGTTCATGTATATTAAGTATTGATATTATTGCATTATCTCTGATGCCTATAAACATAATATGCATGTTTCCCTTTTGGCCACATTTATTTTTACTGTTACCTTGTTTAAGTCTATGATGGCTACCTTTGTTTCTTTTTGGTTCATCTAAAGCATACTAGAACTGTATAAATCTCTAATTTTAATTCTGTGGGAATCTTAATGTTTTATGTGTTTTTCATAAATAATATTGTTGATCTCTGATTTCTAATCCATTCTACTTCCTCTTTATGGATATTTATTCCAATCATGTTTATAGTACGGATTACTTGTGTATTTTTCTCCATTATATGTTCATACATTTTTTCTTCTCTTTGTCTCTTGACCCTTTCGTTATGAAGGTGTTTGAAGAAGTAGAATGTGGTCAACATTAGTGATCTGTAATTGAAGCCATATGCTTTTACTCTACTGCCCTTCATCTCTTTCTCTGACCCTGACCCCAATCACTGGATCTTATGTGTTTTTTTCCTTTCCTTTTAATCTTCCCTTTACAATCTATCTTCTGAAGTTGAATTTTGTTTTGTTTATGATTATTCCTTCTCTGACTTACAACCTTCTTAAAGTTCTTTGCCATTTTTCTTTCCCCACCTATCTCTCTGTTGAGTTTAATGTATTAGAACACCAGACTCTTTATGTATTTGTGTGCATGAATGTGTATGCATGCTAGTGTCTTCAAACTTGTTTTGCCCCCTTCAGAGTGTGAAATTTACATGATGCCCACTCCTCTTTTCTTCATGTGAAATATAGTATACCATAGTAAGTTCCCCTACTTCTTTCTCATTTTTTCTCTCATGTATCTTTCCTTTCTTTTTCTTTCCTTTAAAGATATTCAAAACAAAATAAATATATCCCTATTCCTCTATTCCATTTAATTCCATTGTGACTATTGAAGATATTAAACATTTTAAGGCATATTCCCCATCAGATTAAAATCACTTCATCATTATTTAATAGCTTGCTCAAATACATTTATCTTTCTGGGTTTGTCTTGACTCTTTTGTTTGCATTTCTAAGTTTCTGTTCATATCTAGTCTCTTCATTCAAAATAATTGAAACTTTTCTATTCCATTAAGGTCCCTTTCATTTTTTTCCTTGTAGGATTACACTCAGTTTTGCAAGGTAAACTGTTTTTAGTTCTAAACCTTTATCTTTTATATTTTAGAATATCATATTGCAATATTTTTTAGTCTTTAAACTAGTTTCTGCTTATATGATCCTGACTGTGTTCCTTAGTGTTTGAACTTGTAAAATTTTTTTTAATCTGAAAGCTTTATATTTTGACTATTCTAGAAATTTTAATTTTGGGATTTTTTTTTTAAATTTGGGAGTAATTTGTGTGTGACAGGTAAATTTTTTACAATTTTACTTTCTACTTTATTTCTAATATATCTGGATAATTTTCATTTTTTTTTGGTTTCTTAAATTTTGGTCATAGTTTTTAGAAATTTGAGTGGTTCTTAAATAATTTTACTTGACTTGTTTTTTCAGGTCAATTGTTTCTGATTTGTAAATACATTACATTTTCATCAACTTTTCAATATTTTAATTTTGTTCTAATTTTTTTTTGCCCTCATAGAGTCATTGAGTTCTGATTGATCCATTTCAGTTTTTAAGGAATCCATTATTTGGGCAGGGTTTTCTGCCTTATATTTTAAGCCATTTATTCTTCCCCTAAGTCTTAACCTCTTATTTTACTTATAATCACATTTTTAAAACCCCAACTTTTTTCTTCATTTCTTCAAGGTTTTCTTATAGTTCTCATGTCCAAATAATTTTTTTTGCCGTCAAAGGTTCTGATTTTTGTTGTGATAAAGTATTTTCATTTTCTGTGTTTACTTCTTGGGGGGTGGGGGTGGAGGTCTCAACTCACAATATTTCTTCACAGTATTTGGTGTCTTTTTTTAAAAACTTATATCTTTTTTTAAATTTTTTTTATTAAAGCTTTTTATTTGTATAACATATGTATGGGTAGTTCCCCAGCGTTGATCTTTACAAAGCTTTCCATTACAAATTTTACCCCCAGTCCCCTCCCCTCCCCTAGATGGCAGGAAGTCCACTACATGTTAATAATGTTGAAATGCTTGAGAAGTTATGCAAGAAAAATCCTATCTACAAGAAAAAAAAAGAATCAGAGAAAAGCAACACAATGCAAGCAAATGTCAATAGAGATCATGAAAACGTTACGTTGTGGTCCATATTTCATATCCCTCTCTCTGGGTGTATATGGTTTTCTTCAGTGAACAATTGGAACTGGTTTGAGACAATTCTTTGTTGCAGAGAGCCATGTCCATCAGAATTGATCATCATGTAATACTGTTGTTGCTGTGTATGATGATCTCCTGGTTCTGCTCATTTCACTCAGCATTAGTTCATTCAAGTCCCTCCAGGCCTCTCTGAAATCGTCCTGCTGGTCGTTTCTTACAGAGCAATAATATTCCATAACATTCATATACCATAATTTATTCAGCCACTTTCCAATTGATGGGCATCCCTTCAGTTTCCAGTTTAAACTTACATCTTCAATCACAGTTCCTTATTTGGAACTTTATGCCAAAGCCAAGCATAGTTTCTTTCATTATTTCAATTTCCTGGGCTCTTACCAACATCTGCTAACTTTTCTGACATGTCTGAACTCAGAGCACAATCTCCAGTTATATCTCATCGTGCTTCTATCTCCCTTTGCCTACCTCTAGTCAAAGTATTCCTACAGGTTTATACACCAGGTTATATATGGTGATGAGTTTGGGTGTTCTCTTGGGCATCTTCAGTCAGGGTCCTTCATTCATAGCAGGAATGGAGTTCTGGTTATTTCATCTGAACTTCTACTATCTTCTCTCATGGGACCCTTCATTCTGTGACTTTTGGTTGTCTTTTTGTGTAGTCCTAAGCTAAATGAAGGAGCTTACAGTGTTTCTATTGGGCTTTTATTTTCTTTGTTTTGTTGTTGTTGTTTTGAATTTACTGAACACTAAACAAACAAAAAATTTCATATACAACATTTTTTCTGATTTCCTGAATATTAGTTGATCTGATACAATTTAATATAAATTTTCATGTGTAGTGTTGCTGGAATAAATTTCGGAGAACTGGTCTCTTCTATGACTTGTACACTACCAGCTTTTCATGCTGTTTGAAAAATACATTCCAAAATAGATTCTCTGATAATCTATTCTAGTATCAAAGTTATTTTGTGCAATTAATCTGAATTTCTTAGCTATAAATAGTTTCAGTGGAAATAGAGAAGAATCGGCCACTTCTCTTTTAAAAGAAGCTAGGATTCTAAGATGCTGTGAAAAGGAGGAAGCAGAGAGGTAGGAATTAGAGAGATGAGAATAGAAAACAAGTAGACTAGTTTGGGTGGAATAGACTGTACAAAGGGAAGTAATAGATAATAAGCCTAGTAAGGTAGGTTGAAGCAAGATTGTGGTAGTGTTTTAAATGCCAATGAAGAGTTTATATTTTATTCTAGAAGTGATAGGGAACCATTGAAGTTTCTAGTTCTAACCATCTTTCCTATATATGTAATAGATATTCTTTTTGTTTCCACTTCTTTTTCTCTGGTAGATAGATAACCCAGATTCTTTTATATGCCTAAGGATCTCTTCTTGGAGTTTCTTAAACTTCCTGTGGATCCTTTCCAAGAAACTCTATGAAATTTTAGGATTTGTTGCAACTAGCATGATATTATCCATAAACCAGAGTATTTGGAAGAAGTCACCATACAAACGGAATCCCTTTTCAACTTGAACTCTTCCCTGGATATCCTTGATGACAGTGGTGAACACCAATTAATATGGCTTTGGGCAAATCATTTAAGTTTTCTATTTTAAATTCCAAATCTATGATTCAATGATGCTTTGAATCTTTAGTAATCAGTTATTTTCACATTTTATTTCATATCTGATATCAGTGATAAAGAGGGTGGCAGAACAAGGTTCTCTCTATTATATCTTTCAAGAAATTTTGAATAATTTTGATGTATAAATGGGACTCATCTTTTTGAAAGAGAGCTTTTAATGCAATCTTTTGCTTTGCCAAGTCAAATATTTATTTTTAAAAATAATCAGCAAAAAAATAAACATGAAGGATATTTTGTTTTAGATGTTTTTCGGTTCTGTGCTTAGGTAAATATGTGGTCTGCTGTAAGACATTGATTGCAAAAATCTGCCTTTTTCCCTTTAATACTTTCATCAAGGATGCCTTTCTATATGTATAGATGATTTTCACAAACATT